>JAKIJQ010000175.1:25000-325000 GCA_023373905.1 Rhizoglyphus robini
GAGAGAGAGAGAGAGAGAGAGAGAGAGAGAGAGAGAGAGTTATTAGTTGCAAACTCTTTAATACTAAGATAGAAGTAGATGAATGAGCAAGTGTTATACACTTACCTTGACAAGGGTGAGAGAGTGGCGCAATTGTGCGAGCAGAGATTAAGAATTCAAGAGAATCGAAAATTTAGATAGATGACAAAAGAAGAAGAGTCAAGAAGGAGAGTGTCGCTAAGCATAGAATCAAGAGAGCGAATGAGAATGAGAACTTTGGTAGACGTCAATCGGTATACGATAGACCGATCGGGGTTAGCGTAAAAGTTAGAAAGGGCGGTCTGAATTCTATGAACCAGAAGATAGTAGTAGGAGTTTTTGTTTAAACAGACAGCGAATAGAATTGGATCGAGTCTTGGATCGGGCGTTTTGGGACACAAACACAAAAGCAGAGTCACGCATATTCACTGAGGCAGTTGGGGAAAAGTCATGTGCAGGGGGGAATATTGTTAGAAATGCCAAAAATTACATAAAAAGCCCATCAGAGCCAGCCATTAGATCGAAATTGCGCGGTTTTAGTTTTTGAATCACCATTTTAGAAAGATTTTACGCCCCGCTCTTCAGCAACTACCGTGTGTTCAAAAAAGTAACATCATAGTTGGTCGTCAAAAAAGTTGGAAAACCGAATGTTGCCAATTTTATTTTGATATTAGTTTTGAGATGCTTGACCCTCGTAATGAACAATAGTAATGATATCCGAATTCCTGGAACACCTACAGGGGTTATACGATATATCAAATAATCACAATTTTAAGTTCATGATTATTTTCACAATTTATCGTGCTTTAACAACGGGGAAAAATTAAAAAAATTATATTACGATGAATTAATGATTGCTTTCAATTAAACTCATCAAAATGTCTGAATTAGAATATTTGTTTATGAATTATTAAATGTATTTTTCATGATTTTTTCATTTAAAAATATTAATGTTTTATTTGATTAAATAAATATTTGTATGTTATATGGTTTTAATTTGTACATTTCTGAGTTAGATTTATGATTTTAAATCAAAAATACATTTTCACGGTGGTTGAAGTACCAGAAGTTGTGAAATTAACTCAAAAATGTGATTATTTGATAAATCGTATAACCCTGTAGGTGTTCCAGGAATTCGGATATCATTCATATTGTTCATTCTGAAGTTCAAACATCTCAAAACCAAAACCAGAAATAAAATTGGCAACATTCGGTTTTTCAACTTTTTGACGACCAACTATGATGTTACTTTTTGAACACACGGTAGTCTTGTTCAATTAATTTAGCTGTCATGTTCGACTAGTATGGTATAATATTTTGAACGGAAAAGGCTCAAAGCGGGAGCGAGTACGGGGAATCATAAAGCGAGTATAATTGCGCCCGGCAACCTATTTGGGGTTACTATCTTTAACCGCACAGAGCTTAGAACAAAAGGTCATATAAACCCAAAGATCTTATTAAACTCTCTCCTCCTGAACGTCAAACTTTTACAAAAGTTTGTAAAACTTACGTTCGATATGATATAAGATTTCACTTTTACGTAATAACCCCACACAAATTGACAAAGGAACTCAAGTTGAACTACAAATTAGGCGTATTTGAAATATGAAATTTAGATAATTGGGGATGAGTTGTTTGCTTCGCAAAGATCCTGGTATGGTAATAATTGGTTAGAATGAGGGGCTGCATCATCTTCCTTTTCGTTTGTCAAACTCGGTCTTTTTGTGCTGTTGAGTGTATGTAGTGAACGAGTACAGTGCCCTAACAAATTGGATTGATCAGAGCAAAAATAATTTAGCCAGTCTAATTGCGATTACGTCAGAATTGAAAAATTCGAAATTAGAAAACAACAGACAATTTTGGAAGAGTTTTTATTTTGAAGACAATGGCACGAATAGCCGGTGAGTATTTAAATGACATCATAATTTAAAGTGACAGACAGGCAAGCCAGGTACTAAATCTACTACAGTGTATGTCCTACACTTCTTCTTCTTTGTCAATACTAAATTACTCACTACTGCTAAATGCAATCGAAGTAGGTAAGTCTTCTTCGATTGACGGTCCGTCTGGGCGGCAGCCTCTCCGTAGTTTCCGCATCGGGATCTGCTCTGTTCGGGTCTGTTGATCTTCTGGAACTCGGTTTTGCTTGGTGCGGCAGCATCTACCCCAAACGCAGTAACACACCAGAAAAATGCCCACCATTATGGTGATCAGCATGAAGACGGTAAAGCCGGTCACAAGCCAATATTCTTTGCCTTGAAAGGGTAAGAATCGCGAGTAGTCCAATTGCTTCATCTTAAAAGTGAATCACTATTTTTGCTTCATGAAGAGAAAAAATAAGTTTGTAATTGAAAGCTTGTTGTAGCTAATTCGAAAGCAGATGAGTGGGCATGAGTTCACTTACAATGACGAGAGTGAGAAGCTGACTCGAGAGGGATAGAGAATTCTGGAGAGTCGAGCGTTGAGAGAAAATATGAAGAGTCAAGAGAAAGAGTGTCCCCAAGCACAGCATCTATCTAAGAGAGCGAGAGGGAATGACAACTTCCGATGACGTCAATCGTGAGACGAGAAACCGAGGGAAGTGAGTTAACCGCTTGAATGTGAGTAAAAGTCAAAAAAAGTGGCCAGAATTCAATGAACCAGAAGATAGTAGGAGGAGGTTTTAAGAAAATACATTGAATCAAATCGATACTAGTGTTGTAACGGGCGAATCAGGACACTAGCACAAAAGCAGAGTCACATAGCTTAACTGAAGCAGTTGGGGGAGAGCAGAATGCTGTGGGGAATTGTCAATAAAATATATACATGTAAGAACGGCGATCGGAATCGATCCATCTCATGACTTGGAACCAAAAACAATGTGCTCCAGACTAAATCTTGAGTCTCCTCGTTCAATGGTTGGTGATTAGCGTTGGTTAAGGGGCCAACAAATCTCTGGCTTGTTCCTTTGACTGATCTCCTCTTTCTCTTCGTGTGTGTGTGTGCTAGGATGCCTTTTGTTAGGCAAATGAAGGAACTTAGGAAAGACATGGCCACTATTAGGTGATCTAAATTATTTCTACTTTCTAAATAAGATAACAAAAATTTGTGTATTATGAAACTTTTTGTGTTCTCCCTTCAATTCTCCCCTCCGTTGTCTAACAAAGCAGGCGGATCTGAACGCACATACATAGAGCGAGGAGAACACTCAATAGGTACAAATATGTGGCACAATTCTTTGTTGACCGGGTGAACAATACACACTAACCCATAAACAAAACCCTGTGAAACTGGTGTAGTAATAATTGATGGTCAAGCACTTACCGGTTGTGTTCTGTAAAGAACATATGACATGTTATATATCAAAATTCTTGTATTATTAAGGCGAAGAACGTGGTAATGTACGTTTTTGTTTATTAAGTAATTTATAAAATCACTTGTGGTCGACATCACACAAGGTTTACTCGACGCTAAATCAAATTAATACAATGAACACAAAAGATGTTGAGTGTTGTGATTTGATACGTCTTCTGTGAATGGACGGTGGTGGTGTGTGTGTGGCGAAAGCACGTTGTAGTTCCTTTTCCCTTTAGTGTGTAACTCGCTTTTGTTGAAGACAGTCGCATGCAATAAAAAGGTTTCTTGTTCGTGAAACATTGAGTTCTGTTCGAGTGAACTTTTGTGAATTCTAAGTGAATTCTTGCTGGTCTGTGTGACCGATTCTATCTCAAACAACAAAATATAGGTTAAAGATCATTTTATTGCACGAAAGAATACACGAATAAGTAATGACATGAAATGTATGACACGAATAACGTATATTTAAGGAGTGTGAATGACAATAATAATGTGATCTCTAATACTAATTTGATTACACTAGGCAAGGGAAAAAGCAAATTAATGAGACAATTGAGACGAGAATATGAACGTATATTGTGTGTGTGTTCATGAATGTTATATCATGCTCTTAGTAAAATACAGTGTATGCATAATATTCTTTTTCATCATAAGACAAATGACATGTACTCCGTTTAATATCTTTTTGAATTATATTTGAATTCAAATGTAGAGTCGCTCACTGTTGGTTACTCATTTGAGCATTGTACATTTCAATCAAACCATTAGCTGCAATATATTCACTTATAGAATAAGTTCTGGGCAGTCCATACTGGACATCATGTTGTTGAATTTGTCCAAAATTGATCTCGTCTATTGGTTCAGGCGGTTCAATTTGTACTATTTCTGCTTGTGGTTCCACAACATTTTGAACAAGAGGTTCAGCATGTTGTAGTTCAGCATTTGGAGGTTCAACATTTGGAGGTTCAGCATTTTGAGGCTCAGCATGTTGAGGTTCAGCATTCTGTTCATTTTGTTGTACCACATTTAGACGATCTCGAATTCTCGGAACCGGCGCCACGACATCTACGTGCAAACAGTGCTGATCCGCTTCTCTGTGAAGATCGAGCCGATTTTCTCGATGGGGCACACCCAAATGTTTGCTTTTAATGTGATACAGTGTTTGATTTCTGTACATCGATCCATAGCCACACACTTCATCACTCGGGTATTTGCAATGGTAAGGTAGGTGAGCTAAATGATGATTCAGCTTGTGAGCGGTCAACTCTTCTCTAGTGGCGAATTCTCTGTTGCAATTCCTATAGACATTGCACAGAAATTTTTGCACTTGTTGTGCTTGTTGTTCACGTTGTGCTTGTTTTGCTCTTTCTGCTTGTTCACTATGATCTCGCAAGTAATGTATCATTGATTTAGTGAGAGATTGGTAGCCGCTGCCACATTTCTTGCATGTGAATAATGGACCACCGTCCCGTAGGGTTGACCTTTCAATGAGGTTAGCATACTCGTTGTTGTGTTGCAACCAATGATCGTACACTGCATTGTTGTGTGCATATGGTGATTCGGGATTGTTTGAATGTGATGGTTGGGGTTCAATTTGGGGTTGACTTGCTCCTGCTGTGCTGGTTGATGGAGCACTGTTTGGTGTGGGTGTTGGGTCAATTCGTACAATTGCCAATCGATCTTCCTGAATTAGGTATGGTTGGTTGAGTGGTAAATGCAAAGGATTGGTGGTGGTTGAAGGTGTTCTGTTTGCTGTTGTTGTTGCGGTTGATGATGATGATGATGATGTTGTTGTTACTGGATCAAAATGAAAAATGGCTAATTGATTTGAGGGCTGAGCTAGCACTAGCTGGTTGTTTGGTATAACCAAAATTTGTGATCCTTGTCGAGAATGGTCACCAGTGGAGCCACTTTGGTCAGACTGAGATGAGGATGCCATTTTGATTGATGAATAATGTCGATCTCTATTTGATAAATAACTTTGGATCACGAATCACAAATTACTGATCTTATGTGGGAGTCAAAGTTTTCAGGCGGAGGCGCCGGTTTTTATGTGTAATTGTGGCTAAATAAAACAGAGCATTAATCATTTATCAAACGTGTATCAAATCTGTCTAATTTTCGAACTAAATTTATTGAATTAAACAAGTCAATAGGTTTATAAAGATTTCGTTATTTTACAGCAAAAAACAATGCAGCAAAGCCTTCTGTTGAAAGAAAAATAAGCAGTCTGACAAAGGTTTCTCAAATTGTTCCATTAGTTTCACATCAATTTTGCTTTTTCATATATATTTATTTGTAAATTAAAATAAATGAGCAACACTCGCTACGCAATATGTCGACACTTGTAAGGGTTCGTTTATTTTTATTATTGCATTATTGTTCAAGTGGATTTTCTAAAGTTGTAAAACAAAAGTTTTTTGCGTTTAACATCGAGAAAGAGTGCGACTAAGCCCACATCAGCAGTCAATTCAATAGAAAAGGTTGAACAATTGTTCAATAGTCTTTTTGTTTGTTTTTTTCATTCATTTAATTTTGGTTCAAATTGATGCCTACACAGAAAATAAAACGTATAGAACACACACACAATACTCAAGCAAATGGGGGAGCTTAATGCATCTCGCCACTTGAAAGGCTTAAGTTAACGTACTCTCACCAAAGAGCCTATCTATTAGTGAACTCAAGTGGCTTATTAACAACTGAAAATGATATGGGCTTCTTTCGCACTTGAAAGTAAAAAGCACATATTCGATTTCTGAAGAGCGAGTTTACCTAAATATTAAAAAAAATTAAGTTAAATAAGGTGGACTAGAAGACCAAGACAGTCTTGGACAATTTTTGATTATTGCTATAAATTTCAGTAAAAATGAATTTTGTTTAACGAACCAGAATTTTTCAGTATTGCGGCAGTAGCTAAAGTTACTCAAAAATAATGAAGATATTTTTAAAGATTTTAGACGATTTGTTGATGCTGTTTGCATTGAGTTGGTAGCACCGTTCATATGTCAAAATACACAAGTGAAATAGTCACATTTGAGTTGAGTTCGAAGTTTTGAAAAACGAAGGTAAAAGATGACCAAAACAATAACGATACATGCACGTACTCTGAACACACAAACTTAACTGAATACAATCAATCGAGCATTGTAAGTTGTTCCAAAGGTGTCGCATCACCGAATGATCGAACCCACACACACACGGTGCAACTGTCCCTTACAATCAATTGTGTGTGACTGATTTGAACGGAGAAGCACGCAAATGAGCATTCATCAATTCACATATATAACAAACATGTTCACTCATCGATCGATCAGTCAACTCATTAGTTCATTATATTTGTTGTCCATTTGACTCACACAATACCTACATAATTACTGTTTGTTTATTTACTAATTGAAATTATCAATTGGCTCCCCTTGCAATATAATGCACAAATGAGAGAGTCGCGCGCCCGGTGTCAATTCGCATTCACACGTTCCCGTGTCGAATGCGTGTACTCAGTTCATTAGAGGTTCTGTCCTCCTGTGTTCCAAAATTTGCTGCTATTTTTAGTCAAGTGGCTTGAGCACTTGAAAAGCTTTCAATTATATTTTATATTTTTCTTATAATGCATGCAAAAATTTCACATATTCTGATAAGTCAGAACCCATTAAAATTTGAAAGTAAAATAATGCAAAACTTATTTTTTGAAAGGTTTTTATTTTAAAGACAATGGTAACGCCATTGAGTTTTAAATGACATTATTAAAAGTGTTACAGACCAGCCATGTACTACATCTACAGTGTACAGAACAGTACACATCTTTTGAACACTAAATTACTCACTAAATCCAATCATAGTAGGGAAGTCCTGGGGCGCGTGTCGGCTACGGCCAGCCGCGAGTTCGCTCATCTGGATCTCCTCTGCTCGGGTCTGCTCATCCTCGGGTACTTGGTCTTCGTTGATGTCGCAGCAGCTACTGCAGTAACTGAAGTAACACATCACAAAGACGGCCATCAGCATGGCCACCATTATGATGACCATGCAGATGAGCATGCTGATCATCAGCCAGAAATCTTTGCCATGAAGGTGAAAAAATAACGCGTTGACATAGTCCTCCATAGTAGCATCCATCTTCAAATCCTGAAACGAGAGAGTAAGGCAAAATTATTCAAGTTGAGATTGAAATAGATGAGTAGACATGTGTTTGTATTACTACACTTACTCTGACGTTGACGTTGTTTAAATTAACGTTCGTACCAAGGGAAACAGATAAAGTGAGTTCGTGAAGGTGAATAAGACGAGCAATGTTCATAAATGTCAGAAAAGGCGTTCGGAAATCAATGAACCAAGACCAGAAGTAGGAGGGTTTTAAGAAAAAACGGCCAATTGAATCGATTCGAGCGTTGGAACGGGCGAACGGGAAAACTTAAACATGAAAGAAACCCAATCGGAAGCAGGATCGGAGAGCCAGCCAATAGATCAACATTGTGTTCACCAACTCTGTGAGCAATATATTGAACGGAAAAGGTCTAAAAGCGAGGGAGAGCGGGAGATCATAATAGAGTTATAGCTGCGCCCTGGTAACCAGTACGGGGAGACTGCCATTCACCGCACAATGCTTAGGACAAAGGTTCATTTTAACTACAGCTCCAATTGAACCCTCTGCTTGAACATCAAACTTTTTACTAAAGTTTGTAAAGCACTCGTTCGCTCTGAGATATTAGATTTCACTTTTACGTAATAAGTGAACAAAAGAATTCGAGTTTTACGCAAAATAAGGTAGTTTTGAAATTTAGATAATTAGGGATATGATAGTTGCCTCGAATAGTTCCCGGCTTGGTAATAATTGGACAGTTTGGTGCTCTTGGTCAATTTCCATTTCCTTTGTTAAACTCGGTCTTTTGTGTTGTTGCGTGTACTCAGCGACCGTGAACAGTGCGTTAACGATGTGGATCGAATGTGCCTGGTACATTGGCTTGTGGCTTATTGAACCAAATGGTAAACTTACAAGCTAATTGGATGCTAGGGTAGGAGAAAGTAGAATATATGAAGCAAACTGACGCGAATGGAGAATTGGTCGCTCAATGTGTACAACTGGTCATTAAAAATCTTGGATCTTGGACTATGCAATTATTATCATTCATACTTTGTGGTACAGTCATAGCAAATGATATTAGCCATATTTAATTTTCGACTTAGGACGATCATCCACAGAATAAAAATAACAATTTTTGAATCTCGACAAAACCGAAAACGCATATTACCATGTGCTTCGTCTTAATAATACGAGTATTTTGATATGCAACATGTCATATGTCCTTTTCAGAAGAGAATTGGTCAGTTCTTAATGAATTGACCAATAATTGACACTAAATCGGTCACCTGGTTTCGTGCCTAGCATTGGTTGCAAAAGCAACAACAAACAAAAGCATTATGCGATACGTTTGTACCTATGACTGCACTCCTCTCTCTCTCTCTCTCTCTCTCTCTCTCTCTCTCTCTCTCTCTCTCTCCACGTGTGTGCGAGTGTGCCTTTTGTTAGGCAACTGAGGGGAGAGTAAAAGGCGAAACACAAAAGTTTCGGGTAAAAAAATTTGTGTTACCCCAATTTACGTAGTTGAACTTATTTAGATCACATATTAAAGTTTGGTTTCGTTACTAATTAAATTTGTGGTCATATGATTGCAAAATCATGAGTCAATGCCTGCAATAGTTCATCATCATCATCATAGAGTCCACTTGTCCAAGGTGCCCAAGAATCAAAGACCCGATTCGAATGTTTGACGTCATTCTTGTCAGAGAACATTCGAGAGATCCACAAACAGACACACATCGCATTCAAATTTTGTTTGTCAAAAATTGAAAAGTTTAAAAGACCGATTCGACATGTAAATCTAATTAAATCGTGTTTATTAAACAAATCAAAAATCAAAAGTTAAATCACAAATGGAAATGCACACAAACTCTAAACTAGTGGGCCCAGTAGTGAAATGCAGAAATTGAGTTGTCCTGTCAAAATTTATTTGTGTTTCATAAGTACTATGACAAAATGAGAAAGATCTTCTTGGTAGGGAATGTATTGAAATTCGAGTGTTTCGCATAAATAGGAAAACTCAAAAGTTTTCCTATTAACAACCAACTCAGCGTTTCTCTTCGTTATGCATACGGAAAATTCCGGAAATGTCAAAACAAGTGATACAACATGGAGACACATCAGACTGCATGCAAACTTTGTCCTGAGCTAACTAGACATGAACACTGACTAACACACACACACACACACACACACAACAACACATTCCCACTCCATGCAATAGTGAGACCGTTGTAAAACTAGTAGTTCGTACATGACTTCGTTGACAGTAGCACCGAATTGTCGTTGAGTAATGATGACATCATCAAGCAGTTGATGTCCACACTTGATTTCACAATCTCGACAACACATTGCATCAAGCATCACTCAAACCATTATTAGGTGATCAAAAATAAGTTCAACTTTGTAAAATAGGATAACACATATTTGTGTATTGTGAAACTTTTGTGTTTCACCATTTACTTTCCCCTCAGTTCCCTAACAAAAGGCACACACTCACACACGGAGAGTGAGGAGAACAGGCAATAGGTACACACACACTCGTCACGATGGTTTGTTAGCCGCTTGACCGATGCATACAAATCCTTGAAATCCGCTACATAGTGTCAAGTGATGGTCAACTAAGGACTGACCAGTTTGGTCAGACAAAGTACATATGGCAAGTGATATATCAAAATGTTCGTATTATTGAGACGAAGAACATGATAATATGCGTTTTGAAATTCGTGGTAATTTTAAAATATACAATTTAATTTTTATAATATAACATCAGAACTTTTTAACCTAGAAACTTTATCAAATTATCATTGTACTTAGCATTTGAAAATTTATTAATGTTATGTTTTGTCGCAAACAACAACAAAACTCGAAAAATCAAGCAACATTTTATTTCACGAAAGATTGTCTGGTAATAAAGATAAAATGTATAACATGAATAACATATATAACGTGTGAGCATAATGATAATTATGTTATCTCTAACAATGACTAATTTGATTGCAGATTGTGTTAGGAAAAAAAGGACAATTGAATTACATAAATGATAAAAATAACGAATAGTGAAAGTAATCTCGGATTGTCGAATCTCGAAGAATAGGAATATTAGGGAATTAACTTGTGGTTGTAAGAGTCGAAATATAATCCGATGACTAAAGACTAAAAGAACGAACTATTCTAGTTATAGAAAATATTTAGACAGTTAGGAATGAACAGTAAATTCAAGGATTTATTTCTGAAAAAAAACTGAAGAGTATTAGATATGTACGTTCTAGTTTGCCACTCTGTAGGCCTTAGGGGTTATCTGAACTTGATGGTTCCCGATTCAGTGGTTCATTAGAAGAACCAAAAGCATTGAAAACATTTTGTCCAGATTGTTCAAATGTTGATTGTGTTGCTTCATCTGTAAGACTGAGTATTTGGTTTGACGATGCTGGATGTAGATTTTCTTCCACATTTTGATGTACATGAACCTTTATGATGTGTTCGAATAAATCTTCACTTTGATTTGAGGCATAACCGCACTCTTCAACGCTGGCAAGATCGCAGCAATATGCCAATTTTTCACGATGTTTGATTTTGTGGTGTTGAAGTTCATCGCGAGTGGCGAATTTCTCCTCACAAGCACCGTACAAAGTGCACCCAAACTGACGCTGACCCAAAATGTTGCATAAGAACAATCTCGAGTCAGACTGAGCTGAGGCTTGGCTTGCGTACACATGTCTGAGTACATTCGCTTCTTTTACCCATGTAATGCTGTGTTGATTCTCCATATGTGCTACTATCCCAGGGATAGTATAGCAGCCAGTGCCACAGTGCTTGCAACTGTAATGGCCAAGTCCCATAACAAGGGACACATCGAAAAGTTGTTCTCGCGCATTGTAATCTATTATTTGACTACATGGAAGTGTGATAGGATGACGTGATTGTCTACTGCATGGGTGGCTTGGATATTCGGTAACGGTTAAAGTAAAAGTTTTGGTAGAAGTTGCGTCGATTGGTAGTTCCATTCTGGAATGTAGGATCTATACGCACAAAGTCATGAAATGCTTGAGCAAACTTAAAAAAAACAAACACACAAACACATGAGAACTAACAGAATAAAGGAAAAATAACACGATCAAGGTGTAAGAGTTTACTATTTCAAACACGCTCGTGATGTTGACACGGCGGTAGCTTCCAACCGACTGATGACACACACTAACTCGAATTTCGATCTCTATTAGGACTCTGGTCAATGGTGTCCAGCAAATGAGATGATCCCTCCTATCTGTATATGTACGATATTGAGATAGTGTGCAGGTAGATGTTTCCGCAGTTGCCCTTTCCAGTTTCGAGTTCGAGTTTATTCCCTAGCTGAATGAGTTTGCGCTCTATCTTTGTATGAACATTTCAATCCATTTCCCTTACACTACATCTACACTCACTTCGAACCTATTTGGCTTCCATTTGAGTCATTCAGAGGCAGAAGAGACTAACTCCATTTTTGAAAATTTTGATATAATGGCGAAAATTAGTTAAAATAATGTCGATGAAATGAGATGTGAACCGCATTTTAACTAATATTTTAGCTCAATTTGCTCGAAATTTGCATACAAATCCTATAGGGATAATTAATGTGTTGATGCACGCATGGTGGTGATTAAGAAATTGGGCTCCAAACACTGTGAGGCTTGTTGTTCCTTGTCCCGAGAAACAAAATCTCAAAGGGAAATTGGTATTTTGGCCAGGAAACCATCAGACAATCTTATTTTAGTGTACTGCAGTTGGTGTTGGATTCATATAAAATGCACACCTCAGGGATAATTTAAAGCCCACATGAACCCATGATTGGCTCAAACAAAGAGAACAACAAATCTAAAATAACATAAGGTATGAAAAAATTCAATTTAATGAATAAAACACAAGCAAAAAATATACCCAACTTAACCCTGAGGCTGAGGCATGCCGAATTTCCATTTCGAAATCTAACGTTCTATGAAAATGTGCGTTATTTCCCAGAATATCGGGGTTGTCTGTAAAATATTTAAATACCACATTTACAAAATTGTACAATAAAGATTTGTTTATTGTTAAGAGTACTAATCAAATTAGCAAATGGATCTTTTATGGAACATCTCATTTGAATATGCAAATCACGATTTCATTTTTGTGGTTTGTTGTTGTTTTCAATAATATTCTACCTAGCTCAGACAAAAATTCACTAGAATTATTTTATTTTTGTTTAATTTAAATCATAAAATTACAGTTTTAAGTAGAAATTCGCAAACAAGAATTTGTTTTTTTGTGTGAATTTTTTAAATCTGAATTTTTTTAGTCTGGAAATGTATATAAAATCTGGGCAAATGGAAATTGTGCTGTCAGTTTAATTGAGTCAGTGTTTACTTCACATCAACGTCTTCACCAAAAGCAGAACCAAAATGAACTCCACTGGGCGAAACATTTTTGGCAATTCGATATTGGTTAACAAGATTCCAAACGGCTTCTTTTATGCATGGATAATTTTTGTGTCGATTATCCTTTTCGTATTTTTGTTGTACGTGTGTCGCTATCACAAATTTACCTCTTGCGTCACTCGACCATCTTCAACCAGAAGCGTTCCAATATGGTTCAATTCCAGCTTGAACAGCGTGTTTGAACCTGCCGATGATACTCCGAACCAGATGGACCAGGTTTTCTACGATTCCCGATCTCTGCAATGTGTCTTCATGCAAAGAGGAATCACACCGCCACCTCCATACTGCGAGGTGGTCGAACCTGATAATCCGCCACCTGAGTACGAAACCATTTTTCCAGCAGTTCGACACACATCAATTTAGCATGGAAGTTTAGATTTCAGTATCATTAAATTTTAGCTTCCATTTAGTATATGGAACGTTATACAGAAATGATCAAATTAAATTTAAAGTTTGTTAGGTGTGTGTGTGTGTGTGTGTGTGTGTGTGTGTGTGTGTGTGTGTGTGTGTGTGTGTGTGTGTGTGTGTGTGTGTGTGTGTGTGTGTGTGTGTGTGTGTGTGTGTGTGTGTGTGTGTGTGTGTGTGTGTGTGTGTGTGTGTGTGTGTGTGTGTGTGTGTGTGTGTGTGTGCATAGATTTAGTAAAACCATGTTAAATTTATGTATGTAATTTATGAATAGAAACCAAACATTAGTTTATCTTTATGTAATTTTAATATAAAATTGAAATTTAAAATAATTTTCTGACTGACTTTGTAGCTTTAATACTTATCCGTTTTTCAATAGCAAACACATATACCGTATTTTCGCGAATATACCCCGCGGGTTATACACAAAAAACTTTTTTTTGGAGGTGTTTTGCGGGTTATATTCGGGTGCGGACTATACACAGAAATATATTTACTTGTAACTTCAATCATGGAAAGTTAGTTCATTTATGTCATGATTTAGTCCACAATTATATGTTATTTTGTCATTTTTAGACAGTTTTGGAAAAGTGCGGGTTATACATGAGTGCGGGTAATACACGGAACTTTTTACCAAGGTTAATTTTTCCGCGGGTTATACATGGGTGCGGGTTATATAAAAGGTGCGGGTTATATTCGCGAAAATACGGTAATAAAAAAATAATTCAGTTTAACTGTTGTTGTCCAGTCCTGGGTTACAAATCTTTCATCAAAAAAGTAAACTTCACTGCAACGCTTTTTGCATACAGAACATTTCAAATTTACCAACAAATGTCATGAATGTGACTAGTTATTCTCTCTCTCCCTCTCTCCCTCTCACTCTTTCTCTCCCTCTCTCCCTTCTCTCTCTCTCTCTCTCTCTCTCTCTCTCTCCCTCTCTCTCTCCCTCTCCTCTTTCTCTTTCTCTTTCTCTATCTCTCTCTCCCTCTCTCTCTCTCTCTCTCCCTCTCACTCTCTCTCTCTCTCTCTCTCTCTCTCTCTCTCTCTCTCTCTCTCTCCTCCCTCTCTCCCTCTCACTCTTTCTCTTTCTCTTTCTCTTTCTCTCTCTCCCTCTCTCTCTCTCTCTCCATCTCCCTCTCTCTTTCTCTTTCTCTTTCTCTCTCTCTCTCTCTCTCTCTCTCTCACTCTCTCTCTCTCGAACCTTTGCCGTCGTTGCACAACTGCACCCCGCAAAGAGAAAGAAACCCCTGGACACGTCCTCGGTGCCTGCTACTTTAACGACGAACGCCTCATTCAACGCCACAACAAGGTCAAGGAGTCACTTGCTGCTCTACTTCGCGCCAAATGGTTCACCTGTATTGTCGAGCCGTACTGCAAGGACGGGGATGGTGCCAATCGATTTGTGGACATCCTCGCATTCGAGGCCAACTCTGACAAGGTCTACATCATAGACCCGACTGTACGATGGGAAGACAACCACGATGTTGGCAAAGAAGTTCAAGAGGAGAAGCAAGCAATTTACGAGAGCTGTTACGACGACCTATGCAAGAAGTATCCGATAATCGAGAAACGTGACTGCGAGGTCATTGGATTATGGATGGGAGCGCGAGGGACTGTGAGTACCCAAATGGTCGACTTCTTCAACAAGTTCCATTTGGATAAGAAAGCACTACCCGAGTTAGCTGAGACCGTTTTGTCATGTTCAGTGCGTATGATTCACTTTCACATTTATGGCTAGACATTTTGTTTGACTTATATTTACAGTATTTACACCACTTACAGTATTCACATTGTTTTACAGTATTCATTTTTTGTAACCCTCAAATTTCATGTATGTAACTATTGTCTTATCAGATTGATTACTATGCTGTGTCGTAAGGCAACTCACTAGTTTTGTGAGCAGCTCCTTCTTTGGTTAGTCTCTTTCTTTTTCTCACTCTTTCTCTTTCTCTTTCTCTATCTCTCTCTCCCTCTCTCTCTCTCCCTCCTCTCTCTCTCTCTCTCTCTCTCTCTCTCTCTCTCTCTCTCTCTCTCTCTCTCTCTCCCTCTCTCTCTCTCCACCATGTGTTCCTCACTGCTTAGTTCTCCTTTTAGACAAATGCAAATGTTAAAAATCTGAATTTTTTAATAGTTAACTGGATAGATTTTTGTTTTTATTTGGGTTAATTGGTATTGATAATACAAAATATTGAATTGTCGGACACAAGTTTTCCAATTACTATTTGTCCCATTTTTTAATCCTAGGCATTGGTAGCTCAGTGAAGCCGCACGACGCGGGTTTGCTGGTCCAGGGGCAATAAGGTTACCACCGCTCCTGCAGGTCTGCGGGTACATAGATTTGTGAGTAAAATGGTTAGTTAGTTAGTTAGTTAGTTAGTTAGTTAGTTAGTTAGTTAGTTAGTTAGTTAGTTAGTTAGTTAGTTAGTTAGTTAGTTAGTTAGTTAGTTAGTTAGTTAGTTAGTTAGTTAGTTAGTTTGGAAATCGTTGGTTTCACAACTCCAAATTTAATTTCAATAAATCATGCATTTGATTATTCAACCTTCAACTATTCGAAACATGTATTGTATTGTAATTTTGCATTTTCCTTCGATTATTCACTTTATTAGTAATGTGTGGAATGTAACTGGAGGAGAGATGAGTCTTATGATATGCCAAGAATGTCGATGATCTGTCATGTGAAACCGCCTTTTTGTGAATATTTTAGTTCAGCTAGAGTGAAGTGAATTTTATTTAGTCATTTGTGTTTTCAATCTGTACAGAACATGATCATGTTTTTAGGCTCAAAATCTTTTGATCTAATTTTTTAATTTTACTCTTCTCAAGTTTTTTTGTTGCAATTCAAATTAAAACTCAAACTTGTTCATTCTTATTAATTTTCCAATGGTCATTACTTTTGAATCGAATCCCATTTCTTGGTTTTCACAAACAATGTATGTTAGAGTAAGTATTCGTGTTTATAATTTAAAAAATAGTCTTATTTATAGTTTTTATAGATGTTTTCGATGGAGAATTTTCACAAGAGATTCACACTCACCGAATCTTAATTCTTTAAACAAACAAGACTCTTTGAAAAATGATTGTTCATCGTTGTGTATAATGCTGTATTACTACTTGCACTCAATTGATTTTCTATCTTTTATTCTTACTAATGACTTTCGGTCAATTTGTTGGATAATTTTGTGTTAAAATTATTTTAATTTAATACTTAAAATTCTACACTTTAATTAACGAACAAATTTGACTGTTTGTGTCATTAAAAATGTGAAACGAAAAAAAAAACTCAAACGCGAAAATAGTCTGAACTACAGAAAGCTTCCATTAGGGGTTTGATTCTTCCACTTTTAACGCAGCACTGGTTCAGTTGATGCATTCTCCACAAATTACGATAAAACTAACATAGAATGTTATCGAATTCAATTTTTGTGAAATGTTTCATCATTTTCACACAATGCTGTTCACACGTTGCTGTTCATTCAAGTAATTGTTTTGAAACAGTTGAGATGAACAGAAAAGGTGAAATCAAAATTTTCTTAATTTTATCTTCATATTTCATATAATGAATGAAAGATTAGAGATTTTGATTTCCTATTTTTTATGGACCTAAAAGGTATTTTAAATTAATATTAAGTACAAGAAAAAATTTCCCAGCACCTGTTTCTCTTGTTTTATGCTTGTTGATTACTTTTTAGTCAGAGGTGAGAGGTCATTTGAAACATAAAACAATGAAAAGGTTGATGGAAAATTTTTACTTTCACTTCTATTTTAGAGTTGTTTTTCATTTTTCTTTTTTTCATGTGATGTTTGAGAGAGTTGCTTTAGTTATTTAGACGATTAATTCGACTGACATTTTGTTTTCTAAAATTTACTTATAAATTGTCAATTTAATTAATTTTCATAATTCTTTAGCGCTCTCACATTGAATACATCTCAGAAACCCGATACCAAACCTTTTGATTTTTGATTTTAAATTTGAGTGATACATTTTTGAGAGAGCATTTACCCTAAGACTAAAATCTCATTTATGAAAATAATTGCATTTGTAAATTCTAATTTTTTAAAATATTAAAAATTATTTTTTAATTTTCATCAAATATTGCAATAAAACTAATATTACTGTAATTTCGTTAATTTTTGAATAAAATATATTTAAATATAATAATTACTTAGCTTTTGTTAGACATAAAAGTACATATGAAAAACTATCTAAGTCAGTTAGTGACTTTACTGTGCATTACTAAGATTTCTAGGACAGTCACAACATTCTCATCATTACATTCATAATTTTGATTATGATTATTTCTCACGAAAGCAAGTACACTAATTGTACAAACATTTAAACAGTGATTAAGCACTGCTTAATTAGCAGTCATTTCATCCGAATGAGTATTGATTTTCAATCAACATACCCAAAAATGCGTTTTAGTTACATACTCAACAAGAAAATGCTCGGGTCGCAAGCGACCCTCGCAAGTCGCTCGCGCGCCCACGCCCGTCCGGTCTAATTGGATTGACCATCCTTGACAAAGACTGTCCGAATGGCGCCCCTAATGTCCCACTATTGAGTAAATAACATTGTATGGGTTTGAGCGTGCTTTAAATTTAAATTTTAATTTACATAAGTAACTAGGAGAAGGGTGACATGAGCATTGTGAAGACAACTAATGGTCAAACATATGTATAGAAAATCATTAGTCCCATTTGTACTATTCTGCACCAGAAGCAAAAAAGTTTCGCATCAACTGCTATCATGGGAAGAGGGAACAATTGAATTTCCACTTCAATAATTAAATATCTAAACCCAATAGACCACTTAACATTCAAACAATTAAAAATTTGTGTTTATAAAAGGTTGGTTTAAGAGTAATCAGTTAGGTTGAGTCTCTGAGAGAGAGAGAGAGAGAGGGAGAGAGAGAGAGAGAGAGAGAGAGAGAGAGAGAGAGAGAGAGAGAGAGAGAGAGAGAGAGAGAGAGAGAGAGAGAGAGAGAGAGAGAGAGAGAATTCACTCAACAACTTCAGCAGATTGAGGTCGCCCAAAAGGATGCTGCCATCCCTGAGTACGAAACCATCATTCCTAAAGTTCGAAGATTATCAATTTAAGATGTGTGTGATTTTGTGTTACTTTTCATTAAGGTCATACGAGATGGCAAATACAAGCGCTCGTACTTACACAAACAGTAATGATTTCTCCGTTTTGACTGTAAATGTACGCAAAGTGACAGCCAACCTGATGCCTGCACACACACAAGTAGAATGGAAAGAACGCACTCACGTACTCACTCCTCGACATATAACGATCGAATTGAACCCAAAAGTAATCTAGATGAGATCGATCGATGTGTGTATTCAACAGCAATGTACATTCGCATTCACATCGATAAACGCACAACGTATCTCGATCATCTCTGTGCAAGTGACAATGACAACTTATTTGCCTAAAAATGCAAAACTTTAAAGATTTTGCTCTCGATTACCCTCTAGAAACCAATTCTGAGGTTTCTCCTTTTCCTGATTTGGTTGTATTGGATCGAGTTGAAAAATTCGACAACATAAATTTAAGGTAAAAGTTAGTTTAATATTCATTATCATGCAATTCCTGATTCCGTTTTGATTTAATAAATGTGTAGATTTCCCCAAACTATCATAGACTAAATGAGCTTTGATTTTTGGTAGTGTGAGTGTGTGCTTGTGTGCGGACGATTCGTTGCTTAATTATTATTTTAAGCTTTTGTCACATTACATTGAGAAACAAATGTGCTATTAAAGTAAAACACATATGGAATACATATACAGACACATTGATGTGTGTATCTGATTATTTTGTTGTATATTGAAAATAAAATTTAAATGTTAATTGCAGTTGTTGCTGTTGTTTCTTCTTTAGTTTTTCATTTTAATTTCTATGTATTTCAATTTAACTGTTCTCCTGTGACAGAAGCAATTTTATGTCCGCACTAATTGGATTGACCATCCGCGACACGGTCGATCCAAACGGAGCACCTAATCTCCATCTAGGGAGTGAATAACATGACGATGAGCGTGATTTTAATTTATATTTTAATTTACATAAGTAAACGGGAGACGGGTGACATTGTGAAGACAACTGATGGTCATGCAAATGAACAGAAACATTATTGGTCCCTTTTGTACAATTTTGAATCTCAAACAAAAAAGTGGCGCATCAATTGCTATCATGGGAAGAGAGTGTGAAATTGAATTTGCACTCCAATAATTAAATCTCTAAACCCAATGGTCCAATTAACATTCAAACAATTTTAAGTTTGTGTATATAAAGGGTTTCGTTTCGGTGTGATGGAGTCAGTTGAGTTGAGCCAGTGTCCGTTTCACACCATGAACTTCATCCACAGAAGCACGAAAATGAATGTCACTCGTCGAATTATTGCGACCAACTCGACATTGACTAACGTGAATCCAAACAATTTGGATAACTTCTCTCTCGTCTTGCTGTTTCTATTACTGGTAATACTGTTCTTAATTGTACTTTGTTTGTGTCAAGGTCGTCCTTCCGCTATTTGCACTTCCCGACCATCACCGACCGATGACGTTCCAAATTATCCGGATTGCTTCAACTTTTCGAACGCTTACTTGAACAGTGTGTTTGAACCTGATGATGCAATGAACCCGAAACAGACGATCCAGGCTTTCTACGATTCCCGATCTGAGAGATGTATTTTGCAGGAGAGGCAATTCACCTCACAACCTCAACACTTTGAGGTCGTAAGATCAGATGCAGCCCCGACTGAGAACGAAACCATCAGTCTTAAAGTTCGACGATTATCAATTTAAAATAGAAATCTAATAGTACTTAGTTTCACTAAATTATTTGTTTAGTTTTGTTTTAGCTATTGAACAAACTTATAGAAATTACAAAACACTACATTAACTTTGATTTTTTGTGTGTGTGTGCTTGTGTACGGATAATTAGATGTTTGCTTTTGTCACATTAAAATATAATTGTGTTAATAGAATAGTAGCGGTATAGAATACATTCACAAGCCCATTAATGTGTAAACAATTATGTTGTAATTTAAATATTAATAAAATCTTGAAGGTTGTTGTTGTTGTTGTTCTTATTAAAAAAATTATCACATCATTTTGGTTTCTCATTATTTCGATTTAACTGGTATCCTGTGACAAAACGGATATGTCTAGACTAATTGGATTGACCACGAAATGGACGGTCGAGGTGGCACACATTCAATGGTCAAATAGGGAATCATGAATAGAGAATAATGAACGAGATTTTTAATGAGAAATTTTAAGTGAATTTACATAATTGCTGGTAAAAAAGGTGATAATGTTTTGACCGTCTTGCTTAGGCTTATTACTAACTTAGACTAATTATATTTGGGGTGATATGAATCAAAAGCGCATTTAAGTTTTACTGTCCTCCAGTGTCAGAAACAATTAAATCCATACTAATTGGATTCACCATTCATGATATGAACGGTCCGAATAGTACAATCAGAGCAATGTTCACCTAGGGAATGATTAAAATTGTGTGAATTTTGAATTAAATTTACATATTTGAGTGAATGGAACTAGGGAATTGGAGTAGCAGAGAAGGCTTAAATGAACACTATTTGGGTAAATAAATTTGTTTGTGTAAAAATGTTCATAAAATAACCTATGATTGATTACTGATTTACAAATACAAAATTGATTTGTCATATTATACATGACAATTCTGTGTAAGTTTGGTTAGTCTTTCAATATCAAATAAAACAACCAAAATCTACCAGTTCAGAGTGTCATGGATCGATTGTGTTACTTTTCATTAAGGTCATACGAGATGACTGAGATGGTAATACACGCGCGCGCGTTTGTACACACACACACAGACTAATAGTATTGATGTCACCGGTGTGTCTGTAGATGTACATAAAGCGACAGGCAACCTGATGCCTGCACACACACAGGTAGAATGGAAAGAACGCACTCACGTACGTACTCCTCGACATATTATAGCCGAGTTGAACCCAAAAGTAATCTAGATTAAATCGATCGATGTGTGTATTTGCCAGCAATTCACATTCAAATCCACATCGACAAACGCACACCAATCACGATCATCTCTGTGCAAGTGACGACGACAATTAATTTTACCTAAAAATGCAAAATTCGCAAGTTTTTCCCCCTGATTCTCCTTTTAGAAACCAATTCTGATATTTCTGCATTTCCGGATTTGGTTGTTTTTGGATATGTCTCGAGAAGGTCGTTTCACTGTTGGCGGTTCTGGTTTGTCGAGTGCTTCAGCAGCCAATGTCTCTGAGCCGTTCTGATGCTAATCACAATATTGCTCTTTCTGGGTCAGGCCCTAGTACATCTACTATTATTTGATCGTACTCGGAGAGTACTTGATATTTCAACTCAAACTTATCATGAACATCCCTGTGCCTACTCGCACAACTCGGGTAATACGACTTGTAGATGCTGCTTCTGCATTAGCTGCTGTGGTTGTTGGTTCAGAAAATGTTCCTGTCCCGGTATTTGGTGTTGATGCTGCTATTAACAGTGCCCGTCAAACTGTTAGAGCAGCTCGGGGGACATACGGTGGATGATACACCCAATTCGTTGCTTGATGACCAAGTTCTTGGTTTAGCGCCGACCAACTTGAACCCCTCGCTGGTCCTCAAGTCATGCCTGTGACTGAAAACAATTCAAGTCTTGCAACTACTATTGTTCCAGTTAGCCAGGAGGAAATAAATGTGGAGAGCAAGAAAGCGGTAAACAAGAGAGCGGTGAAACGATCCCGTACTTTGGTTCGTAGCACTACACTTGGAGATTTGCCAACTGGGTCGAATAAAAAGGCAAATTTGCGTTGATTTTCTTATTTTTACAAATGCCCTCTTCATACTATACGTGTAACCGTAATAATATGTATTGAATAAACTAAATAAATAGTATGTTAATTGATAATTAGAGTATCAATCAAAAAGACTGACATCCTCCATCAAATAATGCTCATTATTCCCTAAACAAATCGATTATATTTTACGTCATGAAAATACGACAACGCTAATTCAAGCTATAATATTTTTTCAATGTGTTTTTTGTTTAGTTTGTCTGTCAGTATTATGCACAAATAACTAAAAGTTAACCTGTTCTGAGTGTAATGGATCATTTGTGTCACTTTTCATTTTGGTTAACCGACATGGCTAATAGACACGCGTTCGAGCACCCATACACTCTCATAGTAATAATGTTATCGATGTGATTGTATATGAATAAAGAACCAGTCAACCTGATGCCTGCACACACTCTCTCTCTCTCTCTCTCTCTCTCTCTCTCTCTCTCTCTCTCTCTCTGTCTGTCTGTCTGTCTGTCTGTTTGTCTGTCTGTCTGTCTGTCTGTCTGTCTGTCTGTCTGTCTCTCTCTCTCTCTCTCTCTCTCTCTCTCTCTCTCTCTCTCTCTCTCTCTCTCTCTCTCTCTCTCTCTCTCTCTCTCTCTCTCTCTCTCTCTCTCTCTCTCTCTCTCTCTCTCTCTCTCTCTCTCTCCTGTGCCCATTGAATAGAATTATTTTGATTGATTTACTCATTCAGAGAGTGAGTGTTAAATTGGTCATGTATTGAGAGGCCAATTGGTGGTGTTGATGTTTTTTTGGTGCAAAAGAACCCACGCACGCAAAGCACACACATAGGACATCCGTTTAATTGGCTAAAATTAATTAAATTCTATTACTTTTTTAGTGTGCAAATGTTATATTTCAAGTCCTGCCATCTGCATGGTCATCATCGATATCATCATCATCCACATAACCAGAGTGTGCTCAAGTTGCTTACACAATCTTAGCACTTGTCCGCATATGCATTATTTACAAAACAGTTTGGCTATGGTGGTGAGGCCTAATGTAATACATACAACATACAATACGGTACGACGATGATGACGGGCTACCGAATGCAATTTAATTCGAATACATGAGTGTGCGAGTGTAGTGATTGCCGTTGGTGATGTCTTCCTTTCATTTGGCATTTAGTTCTCTTGTTTGAATTCACTCGTTCAGTGGTCGAGTGAAGTGCAATTGCCTTAAAAGTGATGATGATGATGTTGTTGCTGCTGCTGCTTTATATGATGTGCGATGTATTCGATGCTCGCTCGTTGCTGTCACTGTTATACAGAGAGTGGCGATGCCTGTGAATGCAAGCGCTGACAGCCGCCTCACTTCACCAGTCTTCTTTGCTAAACTCACCGAGCTCAGGCAGACAAACAAAGGAGTGTTGTGCTGAATGTGGCTTGTGAAAATACGACATTCTGGTTTGTTTTGTGTGTTTACTGATCAAGTTGTACCATTCTGTGTGATCAAATCTGCTGTTTGGGTACTTCTTACGCAAAGTGCTTTCCACCACTAAGTGAGTGCCGAGTGTGATCGTGAGCCGAATATGCTCGGCTGTGTGTGTTGGCTTTACTCCTCTCGCAGTTCGATTTGCACATTCGTGTTTTAGTTTTTGAGCTATGTGCCTCGCTTCTCAACTGAGTCCATCTTTGTTGTTGTTGTGTTTTGTCTGGCTCGTTGACTTTTGTGGTGCATTTGTGCTAATGCTAACTCTACTAGTGAGAGTGCATTACTGACTGATGATTGCCTGAGAGCTCTCACTCGCCGTGTGTACTGCCTGTGATCGTCGGCGTCGTCGTAATCGTGCGCGCCGCTGTCTTTGGTTCATGCTTTTGTTTGAATAAAATCACCACCTCACTTTAGTTGTGTCTAATGTTCATGTGATACCAACTTAATATTCATCAAATAGAAGCAGAGAGAATGCACTGCACAATGTGTACTGAGGCAAACCATCACTAACGAACACAATCAAGTTGGCCTCTATGGCTTCCACTCACTCATTTCAACGGTCAACCGTTCACTTTGAAAGCCATCTAACGATACGCACTGGGCAATTGTACTGAAGTTGTCTATGTGTGAATAAACAAATCGAAAAATCTGAATGTGAACATCGTTGCTGTTGTTGTCTTGGTTGCTTTTTAAATGTGCCCGTAATAATGCTAACTCTACTATTGAGAGTGGATCACAGACTTATGCTCGCCATTGAAATCCTCATTCGCGAATTTGTAATGCCTGTCATCGAGTGCGTCTCGGCCGTTGGGTCGTGTCAATGTTGGTTTGTTATCACAACCCCGCTTTATTTGTGTCTAATGGTCAAAGTGTTAATCGACTATTCATTGTCAAGAAGAAGAACTGACCGATTCTAAAAGAACGAATGAACCAATTACGTCATGAATCCATGTTCTACGTAATCACCTCAACGACATAGCGGATTCTTTTGGGTAAGTGTGTGCTTGGATGTAAAGGTCTGTTCAGTATTAATCGAATGAGTGTTGGTGTGCATCTTCTCGTTGGATACTTTGACTAGTGAACGGATATAGCCCTCGTAAATCAGTTTTGGCCAGTGTGTTGTTGTTGTGTCAGTGATGATGATGATGATGATGTCAAATGTGCCAATAGTTCGTTGGTTGCACTCTGAAATGTGTAGTGTGTGTGCCAGAGTCAAATGGATCAGTGTTCGGTCAAATCAGTTTTGGCCAGTGTGTTGTTGTTGTGTCAGTGATGATGATGATGATGATGTCAAATGTGCCAATAGTTCGTTGGTTGCACTCTGAACAGTGCAACTTGCAGTGTCATTGACCATCATTCAGTCGTCAGTTAGTGTCTGTGTGGTGCGGCCAGGTTGGTGGATGCGATGATGAAGGCGAAGAAGCTCTTGGTTCGTCGACTGCATTTTGTGTTGTGTGCTTGGCAGTGGCACTCTCAAATTGACCATCATTTAGTCATTAGTTAGTGCCTGTGTGATGGTAGAACTATTCGGGAATGGACTATCGTGTAGATCTGTTAGTTCTTGTCTGCCCGCTTGGTTAAACTCGACTAGAACTTGCCGGGAATGTTAGTTCTTGCCAATCTATCAAGCTCGATTAGAACAAGTCCCGCATGGTTCCTCGACCACTTCGCCACCGACATAGGTGTCCTAAGTCACCACCACACAATCATCGTGCAGCCATACTTCAAATCGTTCGGTCTGGGGCAGTGGTGGCAGCTGGAGCACTGTAAGCAATCGTTAAAAGACAGAATGTGCTAAACGGGTGAAAAGTAAATTAGTCGATTTGTGACGGAAACATCGGTACATACTCCTTCTTCTGGTAGGCGTCGAGACATTGGCTCAAGGATTGACCTGATGAATTGGACTCAGTTCGACATGTTAGGTCGGCACAGGTCACTCATCATGTCGGCCATTACGTCTCGTCGAGAGAAGGCACACAACCACTCGCTGTTGGGCTTCTTTTGTATCTCCACC
This sequence comes from Rhizoglyphus robini, assembly GCA_023373905.1. NCBI lineage: Eukaryota > Metazoa > Arthropoda > Arachnida > Sarcoptiformes > Acaridae > Rhizoglyphus > Rhizoglyphus robini. The sequence continues at coordinate 50,605 of JAKIJQ010000175.1, forward strand.
ATATTTCTGTACAACTTGTACGGATCGAAGGCCAGTCAATCTTGAGCAAATTCATATTGGCACTGCTCAAGTACGATGATGTTTCTGCTGATTTGGTTGATTTACGGGTCAAATCGGTCTGGGCTTGAAACGACGACTTATGCTGCACATGTTTAGTACTAAGGGCTGAGACGAACATGTGGAATAGACAGGGGAATTAGACTAAACATGTTCCATTATCCAATACATACCATCAGAACTATCAATTGGCTGTAAGTAGTTTGCCATGTCGTACTGTGTGTGTTTTTTGGAATTAATGAAAAGATAAGATTGTTGATTTGCCATTCAATTGACATGCAAGTCTGATGACCACAAGTGTGTCGGTTGGTGTTGCTCGGAAAGAGGACGATTACACAACAGGAGCGTGCTATGTATATTGAATGTTCGCTTTGAGGATGAGGAGACAAGAGGGCGAGGAGAAGAAGAGGAATATGTTAGGCGAGAGTGCACAGTTACGTGATCAAGTTCTATCATATGACACAGACTTGTGACACAAGTGACCAGTCTGGTCAATCAATTTACCAACGAATATCAAATTGACAATGAGCAAATTAGCCCAAATACAGAAGATAATGGCACCGCCATTAGAATGTGTAGTGTTGTGATGATGATGACACTCGCCCTGCTCGATTTGGTGCGTTGAGGCACCGTGTACGTGTGTGCCACTGTCGTTGGTGGGCAGTGTGTGCAATACCGCCCAATTTAAGCATTGAATGCTAGTGCACTACATGTGATATTTTTGTTTATGAATGAACCCATTGGGCAGTGATGTACCACCAATGCTACTCTTCTGAATACGATGGCATGGCACACTGATTCGGCGAGTGTTGTGTTGTGAGTGTGTGTGAGTGAGTGCCAGTGCATGCATAGCCGAGCACACATTTAAACGATCGAGTGTCCTCAACCGCGTGTTGTGCTGTGTGTTTTGCTTATTCTTCACTCGCTCTTCTCTTGGCTCATTCGTGTTTTCGTTTTCGAGTGATGTGCCACGGCCTCATCTGTGTGTTCATCATTGTTATTGTGTTTTTGGCTGGTTGGTTGACTTTTGTTTAGAACTTGTGCTAATGCTAACTCTAACAGTGAGAGTGAATTACTGAGTGATGGTCGTCCGAGAGGGTCTCTCACTCTCCGTGTGTACGGCCTGTCGTAGTCGTCATTGTCGTCGTTGTCGCCGTCGTGTGCGTTGTGACCTTTGATTCGTGTCTATGTTGATATCACCGTCACACTTTTAGTGGTGCCTAATGTTGACAGTGTCACTAATCGAATATTCGTCGAATAGAAGCACTGCACAATGTGCACCGGGTGAGACACATGTCTCAGCACTTACAATGGCAAATCATCACGTCATTAACAAACACTGTCAAGTTATGCCTTTCACTTGCTTACTTCTACGGTCTCCGTTCACTTCACCATTCATCTTTGCTCGATACACAAAGTCCATCTTATCATACACAGAGGGCTGTTGTGATGAATGTGTCTGGTGTAAATCACCAAATCGACATTCTTGTTTGTGTCTACCTGCCTGTGTATGTTGAACATACATGTTGAACACGTTGTTGTTGCTGGTCGTCTTTTGTGGTGTGCTTGTGATATTGAAAACACTACCAGGGAGAGTGTATCCCTAACTGAATCTCTCCGTGGAAGTCACTCTCGGTGTGTAATGTCTGTCGTTGTAGTATTACACATGTTGTATTCGCCTCGGATATTGGTTCGTGTCAATGTTGATAAAGCTTCACAAATGCACTTTAGTTGTGGTTTCTAATGATCAAAGTGTTAATCGACAATTCATCAACAAGAAGAAGAACTGATCTTTTCCAAATGAGCCATTGCACCAATTGCGTCACTTACAAGCACATTGACAAGTAGGACTTAGCCACTCGTCTCGTCGAATCCTCTCACTCTAACGCCACCGCTCACTCAAACAAATCTACAAATTCTGAATCCTAGTGAATCAGCTAAGACACACATGACTTTTGTGCCGAATCCATGTTCTGCGTCATCACCAAAACGTTAACTTGGTTTTCTTTTGTGTAAGTCGTTTCTTGGTTGTAAATGTCTATTTTGCACTATCTTTGCCACAGAGAGTGTGGGCACATGTGCTATTTGGTTGGACATAGACTTAGGCCTATGATAAGCATTTGGCTGTTGTGCACCCACAGTGCACAATGCAATTAAATCGAATTGTGCCTTGAGATTCAATTGAGTCGATAATTACAAGCTATGCACAACTAGTGGTTCTCGGTGGTGGTGATAGTGATGCTGATGATGAGTGTGCACCACTCGCACACAGACACACACACACACACACACACTAGCCAGACTCACTGTGCATAGTAATCGTGTGCCCGTTGAATGTGCATGTGATTTGCCTCTGAACACTGGCCTCAATGCATAGAACATTAGGTCAGTCTTTGACTTGGTTCTGTAATGCGAGGCAAAAAGGTGGCGGTGGTGGTGCACTCACAGAAACGCACAGCACACACACAGATTGAAAAGTAGTGATCGCCCGTTTGTGTCTTTTCTTGTCATTGGCCATTTAGTTCTCTTGTGTGCTTTCACTCGATCGCTGACCGAATGGAGTGAGTTCGCCTCAGTGTGAATGTTGTTGTTGTTATTGTGCGTTGAGGTGATGTTCGTTCTCTATTCACACAAGCACACAGAGTGATGATGTCTCTGTTTGCATGCTGCGTTGCTCAATGTGTGCTGTGCTTATTTTGGCCCTTCGCCGCTCTTTTGGTTTATTCGTTTTCTTGTTGTCGTGAAACCCGACATCTGCTGTGTCCATCATTGCTGTTGTGTTTTTGCTTGTTGGTTGATTTTTGTGGCGGGCTTGTGCTAGTGCAAACACTACCAGTGTAAGTGCATCACTGACTGAAGCTCGCTTTAAAGTCCTGATGCCAATATATCTGATTCGGTGTTTGACATTTTTTAATAGAATGGCATAGTAGAACGAGTTGGGATTGGTACACATCGACATTCAGATAGAGCGTAAATACAAAAGTGTATGCACATAAAGGTGAATGTTGAGTCTGAGAGTGAGAGTGCTCAATGTAAATGATTCGATGATGCACGATTTTCAAATTGGATTGTGCGCAAGGTCACTGGACAACAAGAACTGGCAATAGTGAGGGTCCACGATGTTGATGGCCAGGACCGACTTGGCTCTCGATTGACTTGTCCACTGGACAATGGCCAGTGCACTGTCTGCTACCTTCGATGTTGATGGCTTCGACATGTCAGGCATTTGGATCACTTCAATCTCGGGTTATTCATTCAGAGAGTGGGTGACTTTCGCTTTTTTATTTTTTTGCTTGGTGGTGTTGTACTCATCCTGGTCTTATTATTAAAAGAGTTCAATGCCACAGACAACACTGACAGACTTGACTGATTTAAGTGACTGTGTAAGTCTTTTCTTGGTTGTTAATGTTTTTTGCTATGTTGTTTAATTGTGTGATATTGTTGTTCAATACTGTTTGTCATGACATTTGCCGCAGTTTAAATTCCGCACCAATGCATTTGAACTATCTTTGCCACTTAGAGTGTGGACCATTTGCTTGAACCTACACTTAGGTCTATGATAACCATTTGGCTGTTGTGCACACACCGTCCACAAAGCAATTGAATCGAATTGTGCCTTGACATTCAATTGAGTCGATTCGTTTTAAGAGAAGGAAGCTAGACATTCCCGAGTGGTGCTCGATGGTGGTGATCGTGATGCTGATGATGAGTGTGCACCACTCGCACACACACACACACACACACACAAACCAGACTCACTGTGCATTGTAATCATGTGCCAGTTGAATGTGCATGTGATTTGCCTCTGAGCACTGGCCTCAATGTATTGAATATTAGATCAGTCTTTCGTTTGGTGGTGTAATGCGAAGCAAATCGGTGGCGGTGGTGCTGCACAACAACCACTGGTGCACTCACACAATTACACACAGCACACACGCAGAAAGTAGTGATCGTCCGTTTGTGTCTTGTCTTGTCTTTATGCATTTAGTACTCCTGTCTGCTTTCACTCGCTCACTGGCCGAATTGAGTGAGCCTCAACTCTGTGATTGTTATTGTTGCTGTTGTGTGATGTGTCCTTTGCTGATGTTCGCTGCTCATATACGCACACAGAGTTACGATGGCTCTGTTTGTTCTGTGTGTGCTGTGTCTGTTGAGGTCGATGTGATCGCTGTCTCTGTCCTATGGCTCAGCACTAACATTCTAGTCGTGCCTGATGCCCAAAGTGTTACCAATTGACTATTGCCGAGGTTGTTGTTGTTACTGCTGCTCCTTTATGTGATTTGTGTTGTGGTCATGTTCTCTCGTTGCAGCCACAGTCATGCAGAGAGCGGCGATGTGTGTGCATGCACGCGCTCATGCACTGTCTACCGTGGTAGTCTTCGTTGGCTCGAGAGCCACACCACCATCACAATTTAGTTGGGTCTAATGTCTCAATGACTGCTTTTTTACAAACAAAATTCATCAAACATACAGAGAGGGAACACCTGCGCAAAACCCAAGCCGACCATCACGTCACTAACGAACTCGATCAAGTTTGCCACGCTTGTTTTCACTCACTCACTCATGCTGCCGCGGCACTCTACATGTCTTCGTAGCCCAGCTCACTGAGCTCATCTAATCACTCACAAAAGACTGTTTGGCTAAATGTGTCATGTCAAAAATTCGACATTCTGGTTGGTTGGTTTGTGTGTGTATGTATGTATATATATGTATGTGTAATTGGTTGAATTTGGTTGGTTTTGGCATTTAGTACAATGTGCACATATATACCCAATTTCACATACAATTGTTGTGTATAATCATGTGGCCGTTGAATGTTCATGTGATTTGATTCTGAGCTGATGTGACTAAGTGCTCAGTGTTACTAATTCGACGACATATCAACAGTGGGAATGGGAAAGTGTGTTTGAATTGAATGTGTTTGGTGACTGTGATTGTGTTTGTGATCGATGATGCATATTATGAATGTAATATTATGTGGGTTATGTTTGCAGTGGTGATTGACGACATATCAACAGTGGGAATGGGAAAGTGTGTTTGAATTGAATGTGTTTGGTGACTGTGATTGTGTTTGTGATCGATGATGCATATTATGAATGTAATATTATGTGGGTTATGTTTGCAGTGGTGATTGACGACATATCAACAGTGGGAATGGGAAAGTGTGTTTGAATTGAATGTGTTTGGTGACTGTGATTGTGTTTGTGATCGATGATGCATATTATGAATGTAATATTATGTGGGTTATGTTTGCAGTGGTGATTGACGACATATCAACAGTGGGAATGGGAAAGTGTGTTTGAATTGAATGTGTTTGGTGACTGTGATTGTGTTTGTGATCGATGATGCATATTATGAATGTAATATTATGTGGGTTATGTTTGCAGTGGTGATTGACGACATATCAACAGTGGGAATGGGAAAGTGTGTTTGAATTGAATGTGTTTGGTGACTGTGATTGTGTTTGTGATCGATGATGCATATTATGAATGTAATATTATGTGGGTTATGTTTGCAGTGGTGATTGACGACATATCAACAGTGGGAATGGGAAAGTGGGTTTGCTTTGAATGTGTTTGGTGACTGTGATTGTGTTTGTGATCGATGATGCATATTATGAATGTAATATTATGTGGATTATGTTTGCAGTGGTGATTGACGACATATCAACAGTGGGAATGGGAAAGTGTGTTTGAATTGAATGTGTTTGGTGACTGTGATTGTGTTTGTGATCGATGATGCATATTATGAATGTAATATTATGTGGGTTATGTTTGCAGTGGTGATTGACGACATATCAACAGTGGGAATGGGAAAGTGTGTTTGAATTGAATGTGTTTGGTGACTGTGATTGTGTTTGTGATCGATGATGCATATTATGAATGTAATATTATGTGGGTTATGTTTGCAGTGGTGATTGACGACATATCAACAGTGGGAATGGGAAAGTGGGTTTGATTTGAATGTGTTTGGTGACTGTGATTGTGTTTGTAAATCTATTCAATACTAATTGTTCGATGATACTCATTCCAATGAAATGTACAATTGACTATCAATTAAATTACTTGGCACAGGCTCACAATTGTCAGCGCATTTGAATTTATTGATTATTTTGTTTTTCATATTTAATTTAACACTTATCATTTGTTTCTTCCTTACAGAATCTTAATTGCATTGTTACTATAGCATCATCGGGTTTCCCCTAACAATCGATTTCTTTTTATTTCGTACGCCAAAAACTTGTGCTCCATGGCAGTGTTCTGAGCCATAACCAATTTGACACAGGAATTTACTTTATTTTGTTTGTGTGATGATGATTTTCCTATACTTTCTGTGTTTTATCGCCAAATTTGCAAACAATCCTGTCTTCAAACTGTGTTTGGCTTACTAGAAAGTTTATTTTAAAATATATCGTCCGATCATTTTGTGTAATTGTTTTAAGTCTTCAAGTTAAATTTTAAATTACTTGTTTAACCCTCTATCAAACTACATTTCAACTTGCTGTGTGAAAACATTAAACTCTTATAATCTGAACAAAAAACATAATCTCCAATCTCTACTAAACCTAGTCGTTCGTGTGCCTCTCGTCTTATACATCTTATTAGTGTTCTCATCTCTACTTTTATTCTTTCGGTGCTGCTTTCATATTTATTTAAGAATTCTCTCTTATATGACATCTTTAAAGTGAATTATTCAAAATGGCTACTCCCGTAACTTCAATAACCAGTTACCCATCTCGTCTTTTTGAGGAGAGCTTTGAAGCGAGAGAACCAAACATCTACAGTCATTTGAATCAGCCAAACATTCAAGAATTCTATGAATACAGGCCAAAACTTGAATACAATTTCAACACCACTGAAACGCACAAAATACCCCGAATTGATTTTCAAATTTTTTTCGGTTTTTATAAAGCCGACAAAACTGATTTTGATGATCATGTTTCTATATATATGGCCTTAAAGCCAAGGCCTGAATTGCCAGCTTCTCTTGGGGTGCAGATTAAGGCAAAGATGATTGGAAATACAGGCGAAACAGTTGAGAAGACATGTAAGTTTTAGTTTATTTTATATATAAACTAGAGATGTACATTACAGTATATATTACTTATTGATTATAGTCTACGGGCAATTGACAATTTTTATTTGGAATTGTTATTTGTTTTTAGTGCGTATAGCTAAAACTTACAACTTACTTGTTAGTTTTTTTTAATCTCAATTACTTATGTTGACATTTTTTGTTTGTTTGAATGAGTCAGGTCACACATTACTAAAAGGCACTGATGCGGCCGGTTGGCGCTATTTTGTTGGTCGCAGAGATTTGGAAAAGCTTCATAAAGACTTGAATGGAATTAGCGTGCGAAAGCGAAAACGATATGAAGAAGAAAAAATTACAACCAACGAGCTGATTACTGAGTTTAACGTAACTTTAATTAAACAATTATTTGTATGTAACATAGTACTTAATATGGAATTTTGTCTAGATTACCTTCTTCAATGAGACCATCCATTCAGGAGATTATGTGATAAGGAATTCCCGTTTGGATCGTCGTGAGAGAGTCATAGCTGATATAGCACAAGCAGAATATGACGCAGTCACTCTTTTGGTTGAAGGTGATGAGATCACAGCTTCAAAGCTGATGCTAATCAATGGTTCGCCAGTGTTTGAGACCATGTTCGCCAGTAAGACAGTTGAGAATGAAACCAGCGAAGTGAAGATTAGGCCTATTCGAGATTTTCGAAAATCGACAATTCTCCAACCAAGGGGAACTCTCAAAGCTACTGTGTTGACTTTTGTCCAGTACCTGAACAGTGGCAATTTTCCAGCCAAGCACAGTGTCACGATTGGTCTACTGATGCTGGCCGATATGGTATGTTTGTTTTGAATTCACTATTCCTAATGACTCTCTATTTATTGCTAATGTTGTCGTTTCTCTCCAGTATCTTGTGGAATCGCTCAAAGGCTTCTGTGAAGTAGTTCTGTGTGAATTGATGTGGGATGATTTGGAAAATGCTTCTCACCTTTTCTACTGTGGTTACTTGTACAAATCGCCAATGCTTCTAATGGAGAGCTTCAATTACATTGGACGAAATGGCACACATAGGTCGATTGAGACAATGGTGGCCAATGCAGGGGCAGAAACAGGGGCCAAAGTGTTGAAATTGTACAGTCTACTGAGCAATTATCCCTACATTGAAAACTATAACGATATTCCGTCAAATGTGCCAGCGGTTAGATACAGCTTGCAGGAGAAAAAATATTTTGAAGATAGTTTGAGGGAATTTGTAGGGCCGTTGCCAGTGATTAGCAGAATCGAGAAAACTTTATCCCAAAAAGAGTTGATCAAGATCAACCACAAGTGGACTGTGCCACATCTGTTCTCCATTCCGACAATTGATCGTCACATTGAGTCGCCCGACATTTATCAGTCAAGAAATTATCCTAATGCAAATTTCCAATTGACTATCTATCCTTATGGAATGGTCCAAGCCAATCCTCGTTACAATGATGATGGTCCCTCCTTTGAAGTGGCGATGGGTGCACATTTTGGGGAGTCTATTTTGGGTAACAGAATGAGTTACTCATTGAAAATTGGCATCACCAATGAGGATGGCACTGTGGACTATCGTATGTTTTTATATGATTATTCATTAATGCAATAGCTCTATCCTTGTTTATTTGTAGCTAAAGAGCAAACGGTCTCTATTTGTGATATTTCATGGTCGAGCGTTGTGTTCTCTAGACGCCACTCTCAAGTGTTCAAACCGGAAATTTTGGAAACCTCCGCTCACACAATTAGCATTGATGTAGAAGTGAGTTGTCGTTGTCTGAATTGCATAAAATCGTAACATTTTGATATTTTTCTTGATTACACACACACAGATAAGCATTACCAAAGAAGTCACTGAACAGCAACTTATTCAGTCACCGGAGCCCATGCCAAAGTGCTGGGGTGTTCGCCTGCTGGCAGAACTGTTCAACACTCGCCGACACGCCGATGTTGAGCTCTATTTTGGTGATGAGGGTCAATATGTGTTGGCTCACAAGGCGATACTCGCTGCTCGATCAAACAGATTTGCCCAAATTTTGAGCCAAATGGACAAACTGAATGTGATTCGATTTCAAAGTATGGATCACACCCGAGTGTTGCCATGGCGAGCTTTTGTCGATGTGCTGGTGTACATCTATACTGGAAAGTACCCTCCACGGGATCGGCTGTTTTCACAGGATTTTTATGTTTTGGCGAAATATGTAAGTTTTTTCCTTTTAATCGATAGTATGCTTTAGAGATGCATGTACTGGAACGTTCCTCTCATTTTAGTTCAATTTGGTCATGCTCACTGAGGAATTGGACGCAAAACTCGTGAACGACAACTCCTTTTCACTGGAGCAAGCTGTGATGCTACTGAACTATGACGAATATGGTTTCGCAAAGCAGACTGGTCTCGATTACATACGCAAAAATAAGAAAGCGATGATAGTCAGCGAGTACTTCAAAGATGCAGTCAAGTTTGCCCCTGAATTGGAGAACATTCTCAAGAAGGAAGTATCCAGCCGTGAAAATGTCATTGATCCGATTTTGAGATCTCGTGCTCGTGCACCACACTTTGCTGCAAATCTTCCTGCAGTAGTGAATCGTCCTGCAGTAGTGAATCGTCCTGCAGTTGTAATTCACCCTGCTGCTGTTAATCGCCCTGCTGTAGCTGTAGTTGTTGACCGAGTTGTTGGCTTTTTCTGGCAAGGAGAGGTTTTTAATATGTCTGATGACGATGGACTTGGTGAAGATTTGGACAGAAATGTGCCTGACTTCAATGGACGTGAGCCTGGTTTTGTACGAAATGTGCCTCAATTTATTAGAAATATGCCTGCATTTGTTAGAGATGTGAATGCATTTGTTAGAGATAAGTTCCCTTTGCCTGGAGGCGATCCTGGTCCTGATCCTGGTTTTGTGGATTATGACTCCCGTGTAGGAGCCAATGCTACTAGTGACATCATGCAAGAAATCTATAGCATTCAATTGGAGTATAAACGTTCGTATGATTTCTGAGTTAGTTGAAGATCATTTTGTTTGACAATTCTACATGACAATGTGCTTTCAATGAGATTAATAGTTGTCCTACACTTTCTCTTTTATATTCTTTACTGTAACAGTTTTTTCACCAAACTTTTGTTTACCCAAATAAATTTTTCTTAATAATAAAAGAATGCTTTACAAACTTGTAGGATTAAAGTATCTTTAAAGTATTATTAAAATGTCCCTCTATTTATTACATATTAAAATAAAATAAATAAATGAAGAAAAAAAGTAACTGACCCGGACGTGACTTGAACACGCAGCATTCTGATCTGGAGTCAGACGCGCTACCATTGCGCCACCGAGCCACCAAACTCGTAGGGTAGAGTGAGAGGGTACGCTTTAGTCGATGTATGTGCGCTTTGTCTTGGCAGAGTTCTTGCAATGGTGCGAGACAGCGTTGTGCTTTATATAGCATCCGCATCATATTGCACACTTCACTAAACGTGTATGTTGAAAAAAGAGTGAAATTAAGTTTGTCAGACTGAACATCGAAAGAGGTTTTCATTCGACTCAGTTGTCTTTGTTCTTTTTGTATAACCTGCATACATGTGAACCAATGTGAGAGTGCAGCAGTGTGTGTGTGTCCTCTATGCGTGTGATTACTATCCATAAATTTGAATTCAATTTTTATTCTAATACTGGAGAAAGAGGTACTGGTACATTGAAATGATAAATTGACACGGTTGTACCCAAAGCAGATAGGGGAGAGAACAAATGGAAAAAGTAAGTAATAAAGTCATATTGATACTACCCTGTCTAGAATACGATCGAGTCAACGATTCATCAATTCACTAGTTCGGATATTTATTGGCCAACGAATGTAAAACTGAGCCAGCACCGTTCTCCCAATAAATCCAAACAGCTGTGTTTGGGCCAGCTGATAGAAGCAATGAAATAATTTCAAAGCATTTGGTTTTTATCTTTACAACAATGTACCCATGTAAAATCCCGAAGGCAAAAAGCGCTTTTTGGACAGAGAGAGAGAGAGAGAGAGTAACAAAAGGTCAGCCATTTCTGCTATGCATGAATGTATCCTCTTGAATCACACTAAACTCATATACCTCCCATAGGCTCTAGCATATCGGATATTCTTTACATGGGCATCCTCCAATATTTTGGGCACTGCAGCCAAAAATGGCGCCTCCAATCGATCGCAATCATGTGTTGAACCATTATACCCATGACAAGAAGCAGATTCTGGGGCCAACTTAACGAGCGTCATTTTTGCGCATCTTACTATGGCCCGAATCTGTTTCTGACAACCATGCAGGCGCGTCTATTCTCTCTCCAAAAATCTTCCAGGGATCTTCAGATTAAGGACCAAACTATGTTCACCATTGCACAAGTGAGTCAAAGAAAAGATGAGAATCCCGGCATTTCGGCTATGCTTCAATGGTCTGGTCAATCTAGACAAGGTCATCCAAGATCATATGAGAACAGAAAATTCTGCCGTTTGTTCGAGAGGAAACTGAGTTCAAGATTAATGTGTATATATAGTTAACTGTAATTTATTGTAAATTATCATCATTATATATACATTATATATACAATAAATAAATAATGTAAACTGCGCTGTCCCCAGCAGAGTGTAGCTGTAACCGAAGACGAGGTGGACGGAGTTGCAGAAGCGTTGGCGTTCGAATTTGGTTCGAGAGCCGCGAGCTTTGGTGGCGCCACTTCTGGATGCCAGATAGATTACAACCTATGAGAAGTATGTAAGTTTAAGGAGATTTAAAGGGATGCATTTATACATACCAGGAATTGGTGAATGGGAGACACTGAAAACTGGCCAGCGCTACTTGAACGAGCGCATTTTCTTCTATTTGCCAGTCAGGATAGCCTTGTATCGTCATCAGTGTGGGACACTGAAAGCTGGCAAGCGCTACTTGAACGAACGGATCGTCTTAGGGTAGCCAGTCAAGAGAGCTTCGTACCGGTATCAGTGTCGGACACTGAAAGCTGGCAAGCGCTACTTGAACGAACGGATCGTCTTAGGGTAGCCAGTCAAGAGAGCTTCGTACCGGTATCAGTGTCGGACACTGAAAGCTGGCCAGCGCTACTTGAACGAACGGATCGTCTTATGGTAGCCAGTCAAGAGAGCTTCGTACCGGTATCAGTGTCGGACACTGAAAGCTGGCCAGCGCTACTTGAACGAACGGATCGTCTTAGGGTAGCCAGTCAAGAGAGCTTCGTACCGGTATCAGTGTGGGACACTGAAAGCTGGCCAGCGCTACTTGAACGAACGGATCTTCATAGAGTAGACAGTCAGGTCAGCCTTGTCCAGTCAACAGTGTGGGACACTGAAAAGTAGCGAGCGCTACTTGAACGAACGGATCTTCATAGAGTATACAGTCAGGTCAGCCTTGTCCACTCGCATGGCCCTTCTTGCCTTACATAGAACGTCCATTGCCCAAACGAACGAGACCATCACCTCTTCCAGTCGCCCACCTCTTCCTGTCACCCACATCATTAGGTTGGTTGTCTAATGCTGTTCCTCTCCACTCGCATGGCCCTTCTTGCCTTACATAGAACGTCCATTGCCCAAACGAACGAGACCATCACCTCTTCCAGTCGCCCACCTCTTCTTGTCGCCCACATCATTAGGTCCGTTGTCTAATGCTTTTCTTCCCCACTCGCATGGCCCTTCTTGCCTTACATAGAACGTCCATTGCCCAAACGAACGAGACCATCACCTCTTCCAGTCGCCCACCTCTTCTTGTCGCCCACATCATTAGGTCCGTTGTCTAATGCTTTTCTTCCCCACTCTCATGGCCCTTCTTGCCTTACATAGAACGTCCATTGCACAACCGAACTGGTCCATCACCTCTTCCAGTCGCCCACCTCTTCTTGTCGCCCACATCATTAGGTTTGTTGTCTAACGCTGTTTCTCTCTCCTTTCATGGCCCTTCTTGCCTTACATAGAACGTTCATTGCCCAAACGAACAAGACCATCACCTCTTCCTGTCGCCCACCGTTTCCTCTCGCCCACATCCTTTGGTTGGTTGTCTAATGCTGTTCCTCTCTCCTCTCATGGCCTTTCTTGCCTTACATAGAACGTCCATTGCCCAAACGAACGAGACCATCAACTCTTCCTGTCACCCACATCATTAGGTTGGTTGTCTAATGCTGTTCCTCTCCACTCTCATGGCCCTTCTTGCCTTTCATAGAACGTCCATTGCCCAAACGAACGAGACCATCACCTCTTCCTGTCGCCCACATCATTAGGTTGGTTGTCTAATGCTGTTCCTCTTCACTCTCATGGTCCTTATTGTCTTACATAGAACGTCCATTGCACAACCGAACTGGTCCATCACCTCTTCTAGTCGCCCACTTCATTAGGTTTTTTGTCTAATGCTGTTCCTCTCCAATCTCATGGCCCTTCTTGCCTTACATAGAACGTCCTTTGCACAACCGAACTGGTCCATCACCTCTTCCAGTCGCCCACTTCATTAGGTTTTTTGTCTAATGCTGTTCTTCTCTCCTCTCATGGCCCTTCTTGCCTTACATAGAACGTCCATTGCACAACCAAACGGGACCATCACCTCTTCCAGTCGCCCACCTCTCCCTTTCGCCCACATCATTAGGTTGGTTGTCTAATGCTGTTCCTCTCCACTCTCATGGCCCTTCTTGCCTTTCATAGAACGTCCATTGCCCAAACGAACGAGACCATCACCTCTTCCTGTCGCCCACATCATTAGGTTGGTTGTCTAATGCTGTTCCTCTCCACTCTCATGGCCCTTCTTGCCTTACATAGAACGTTCATTGCACAACCGAACTGGTCCATCACCTCTGCCATTCTCCATCATCAAATTTGATTATAAGGCATCCCAATGAGTTTCACTTTTGAACACGAACCCGACGACTATGATCCAGATTGCACTTGCCGTTTGTGTCAAATTGGCCACCGTCCTCGACGAGATTGCGACTGTCCACAGTGTAGAGGAGAAGGACCAGACCATCATAATGAGTCAATAGAAGAGCGTGTGAAGCGAGTTGTAGGTCATGTGTTGCGGTCAATTGAGAATCACACTCTCCATGAAGTGCCACTCGCAAATGAACAAGCTTCAGTATCCAGGATCCAGAATGATTTATCAACAAACCGAGAAAATCCTGAAAATGATCGCCATCATCATTCGAGTAGCTCAACGCCAAATTCAAACAGTGTTCGGCCACATGCTAACCAGGTCTATAAAGAAGAAGATGAAGGACAGGTGTTGCAGCCCTCTGAGAATGTGGCCCTCGGTGAATTATCACTAACAAATGAACAACCGTCAGAATCCCATATTCATCATGATGGATCTTCAAGCGGACATATTGTAAACCATGATAATGCCATCTCGAGAGGCTCAACACCAGATTATCTACCACGCTTCTTTGATGATGAAAGTGAAAGTGATGATTCAACATCGGATGAGGAGAATGTTGATAATGGCGACGAAGATGTCAAAAAGAGTGACAATAGTAACGATGATGATGATGATGATGATAGCCATGATTCAAATCAAGTCATCTCAAAACCAATCAAATCCCTCAATAGTACTCATGTCAGAACACCAAATCAGCCAAGCGGAGTTATACAAACGGCTAATTCTGTGAAACTGTTTAAATGTCCAGACTGTACTAAGTGCTTCAAAAGGAAGTCGGAGCTATATCGCCACTATGGCTCAGTACACCTGCAATCGAAACCGTACTACTGTAAATGGCCAAAGTGTGACTTCATATCAAGCACCCGCGACTGGTTGTTTAAACATATCAGATCGAAACATTTCAACAAAACAAATAACCCAAATGTGCAAAATTTCATAGGAAAACACGAAACATCTTCTATGGCAGATCTAGTAATAGAAACGATTTACCCTGAAGACTTTGTAATTGGCGAAAATTGTCCCATTTGGGGACGAAATCTGCGCAAGGGTTCAGTGAAACGTCATTTACTTATTCACAAGAAGATTGGCATTCGCTGCACTTGGCCTGAGTGTGGCTTCTTCTATTCCTCTGTTCAAATGGCAAAGAATCATGTATATGATGATCATCTACGCAAGAAGAGCACAACTACTCAAATTGCCAATACGGATAGTGTATTTCGTTATTTGGAGCAAATAAATCCTGACGCAAACGAGTTAACAAACGTTCAGTATCAGCCCAGACCAAAAGGTGATGTAGCTTCAACTTCAAACTCTGTTAATTAGATTTTGGAATTAGAATTTCCTGTCATCTTCATAATGTTCTATGTAAAATCGATCGATTACAATAAAATAATTTTCTCATTAGCTCAATGATTGGTTACCACTGTTCGAGAAGGTGGTGGTACCAATAGTGAGCGCTCACTTGCACAATGATCGTTCTGCTTTTGTGGTTATATAATTTTTTGCTAGCTATTTGTGAAGTGCTTAGGACCCAAATTAGTCCAGACTGAATATATAATGATGCTCAAAAATTATATATATGTCGGTGGGGGAGCTAAATGTCTCGACTTGGGTATGAAACAACCGAATCAAACCCAAAGCAAAGGTTTAGACAAAATGCCACCATAAAGGTAAGAGAGTAAAATAAACGAATAACACACAAACAACAATCGTTGCTTTTCAAATAATGGTTTATTTTGATAAGTTGCATAAAGTAGAATAAGATGATAACAAAAGAAGAAAAGGTTGATTAATTTACAATGAAGACGAGGGTCAAACGACCGAAGGTAAAGAAGGTCAAACGACCAAAGGTCATCAGGTCTGAGGTCAATTCGGAGAAAGCCACGAGATGATGAACGTGAAGAACAATCACAGTTGCGTTGTGGATTGTTGCAGAAGAAGAGAGAGAGAGAGTCCACAGACTGGAAGTAGAAAGAGTCACTCATGCGACATCGATGAGATGAAGATTATGTTGAGTCATTCAAGAGACATCGATGAGATGATGAATGAGATGAGCAATCACCGTCGTGATGTGGTTTGACCATTGATGGTAAGAGATGATCGTCAACCGACGAACTGCATCACACACGAACGAGTGTTTGTTGGGTGATTCACGATAGTGTTCCACTAATGAGGTTCCATGAATTCTTTGGTGAAATATGAGAGGATCACCGTTACGATTATTGATGGGGTTTCACTTGAGAACAGACAAGAGAGATGAGTAGTTAACAGAGTCCAAACGGACAAACCAATTGATTAACAATTGATTGCAATTAGCGAATGGTGAACAAACGTTACACACGAGCCTAAGTGGAATCGACAGATCCAGAAGGTAAGTAAACGCTACTGGTGAAGACAAACTGTCGACATGCACCTAGGAAGGGCCCCTTCCCGTGTGTGTCTTGCCAGAACAAGCGAAAGGTCATAAAAGATAATAAAACACGAAGACCGATCGACGAGTGGTGCAAAAGACTAATCAAATGGAAATGAAGGACAAACAAAATCTCTATTTACAATTTAAGTGTTCAGATGAGATTTGCCTTGACCAATTAGATAAATCTTAATTAATTTAAATAAATCTAAAATATTAAATCAATATTTAATGGAATGATGAGAACGAATAATATTAAACCTAATATTATTAAACAAAAGATATGAAAATAATACTAATTTAAATAATTCTATTTTAGAAATTATTAAATCATATTTTATAAGAATAAAATATTAAATATTAAATAAATCACAATTTATTTGAACAGGGAAATAAATATTAACCTGACATGGACATTGGTCAGTGTAAGGCAGTGGATCAGATCTATCGGCCACTGCACGATCGGGTGCGCGCTATCAAGGACAAGTACGAAGCATCGATTCGGGCACTGCTCACTCAACTATTGGCTGATCAGATGTAAGTTGTCTTGCACTAAATATACGATTTTAATCTCTCTTCTCATTATATACAGAACTGAAATCAATACAGCAGTGCATGCGACACCTTCGAAGAGACGTTCTCGTAAGCGGCCAGTGCCATAGTCATCATCGGTCAATAAGGTGATCATTGCACGATCGAAACGAAGCACTGGCGACTCGACTACTCGTCCCACTTCGACAAGAACTACTTCGTCAACTCGCGGCAAAGCTCTGTTTGGTAGTACTTCATCGAAAGGAAAGACCACTGATTTTTTTAATCAGTCAGAATGCGCTCGCGGACGAGATTGGAGAACTGCAGAATGCACTCGATCTTATGACCGAGTTGACTATTGACCCGAGTATGCGTTTGAGCTCATTCATCCTATTTCTCAATAAATTCGTTTCCTTCTTCCTTAGACACAACTGACCAGTCAACGACTAAATCAGCCGCCTCGAACAAGAACAAGAAGAGCGCGGCAACTTCATCGAACAAGAAGCCATTCAGTGCCACCGAAGAAAGTGAGAAGGTCACTCAGGTCACCATTATCATGGAATCGTCAACTGTCTCCAATCTCACTGATAAGGCAATAAAGACACGTTCTCGTAAACGAAAGGCCACTACCGACAACGTTGCAGCAAATCGTGCCACAAAGAGTGTGCTTCAGTGTGCTACTGGTTCGACAGTGACCGCTTCAGCTTCGAAGAGTAGTCGTACTCGTAAGATTACTGACCAAATTGTCGCAGCTTCACCAAAGACAGTGTGCCAGTATGCAAATAGATTGGCGATAAACCAGAAACTCTCTCAGAGAACTTCGATTTTAAATGTCACACCTTCAAAGCGGAATTTGGTTGATCTTTCTACTTCAGGTTTGTTGTTGATATTGCGAATTGGTTGACTTCTTATAATTCTTTGTTTGTTCACTTCTAGGTCTGAAGAAAGCTGGTTCGTTGAGTAGACTAGCCGTGACCACCTCGGCTGCTTCGTCTACTCGAGGTTCATCACACAATTTGACACCGAAACGTAAGCCTCGCCGTGCCTGTGCCGCATCTCCTGCACTGCCATCAACTCCAACTTCGTTAGTTGCTGCTGCTCGTCGTCAATAAGCTGAATCTGCACCTAATGAGAAACTGATTATGTCCGAGGATAAGCATAAAAAAGCCGAAGAGAACAAGAAAACTATTCTCGAATTGCGCATCAATGCAATGAAGTGTGAGCGTGAGAAGCGAATGGAAAAGATAGCAGAAAACAAGAAGGCAATTGATCACGAGAAGAAGATCAAGTTGCGCGGCGTTATTGATGCTGGACATTCGACGGTGACACTCCCGCCTGGACCGACTACTGCCATGACGAAGGCTGAGGTACGCAATGCTGAGCGTCGGGGCAAATTGGCTCAGTTACAGTTGGAACAAGAAGGCAAGAAGGCGAATGCGGCAACAGCCATTGCACAAAGTTCTACTGATTTGAAGGGGAAGGGTGCCAAGGCTGCGGCCAATATCAAGGTGACCAAAGAGGTGGCCAAGAGCAAGTCTAAACCTAAAATTGGTAACAAAAAAGCAACCAAATCAAGTTGTGCACGAACCAATGGATGTTGATGTCGAGCATTGTCACCAGCAGCACTTTCCATCCCAAGACAATGTCTCCGTTTCCATCATGTCGCCTATTGCTAAGACATTGTGCATCAATGGAAAGATTAACGAGACATTTACTGCTCCACCTGAACCACTGAATCCTGCCACTACTACTAAGCCTAAGGCTGATGTCTCGGTTGCAATGGCAAGTTCGACTTTTACTTCTGCTCCTGAACCATCAGTGCAACCTACTGACGGCAATGACGGAACTTTCGCTATGCAAACTGCACCACCACCAGTCACTCCTGACAAGGGCAGGGCAGCCACCACCACAGCCACCCCAACCGCAACTGGCACATTCAATCTTGCCAAGTCCAAGTTGAATGAATCGAACAATTACGAGATGACCCCACCGCCACACGAACAAACCAACGACAGAAACTATGACATCTCGGTGTATGTTGACTCGGACGACGAGGAGAAGCAAGCGGCACAAAAGGCAGCTCAAGTTGGCAAACGGGTGCCTGAGTGGGCACAGGGCAAACAGTTCCTCAAGCGAGTGCACGAACAGTTTGGTATGCCGGCGGATCAGTTGGCTGCATGGACTCAGCGAATATTTCCCAAACCCGTAATGACTGTGCCGTTGAATGACATGGGCATGTACGTCCGAGAACGATATGCTCAAAGGAGCAGTTCGGTCAACTGGAAGACAGTTACAGAGATTGAATCGACACTGAAGATGCCTAAGGATGAGAAATAGAAGGAACCAAACCTAATGTGTTCACCATTATGTAGACCAATCATTTTCACAACTTAACCTAACCTAACGTATTCACTGTGTATGTTATGCTTTAATCTTCTACATATTGGACTAATATCTCTATATCTGTATAGCATAGTATCAATACTAATAATAAAGTAATAACTAACCAAATGATGCATTGCAATGTTGGTGGCGTTGAGAATGGAAACCAATATCAACTGGTCAATCAAAAGAGGCACAAATCAAAATAAGATTTGTCGATAAGTTGGTTTGGCTGTGGTGCCGATGTTCATGTGTAAGAACGTAGGCTCCTAATAGTTATTCTTCCGAATGGCACGAGTAGTGAACATTTTGGTGATGTTCAACTAATATGGAACACCACCACTAAGAGTGCACACCGGCCGAGAGTTGGTGACAAGGTTGGCAGCAGAGCATCTCCAACGGCAATGGCTCAAGTGGCGAAGTGAACCTCAAGAGAGCATGGCCACAGAGGATGCACCATTAGTAGAGCAAGATAATCGTTAAATCGAATTGCAATACAGTACACAGGAAAGCACTCAACAACCTTCAAAACAAGCAAGTGATGCTCTGGTGATGACTATGTTGATGTCGTGGCGATTGCAGTGAGACAAGAACAAACTGAAGTCAGGTACCAAGTGACTAATGCTGAGATGGTAGACCACACTATGACAGTACTAACTATGAGTGTCGAAGACTAATGCTCCAAATGACGAGCTTGTCTTCTGTGGCAGACACTACTGCTGCGTTAAATGCAATCGGCACTTTCTGTGTGTTTCGAGTGAGTGGAGCTGTGAGAAGTACAAAGCAATGCATTGAGCCGTATGTAGATCAGCCACAAAGACATTCACAGGAAGAGCCATCAGGCCAACCAGCAGGCAGGCATTGTGTGTGCGTGTGTGTGCAGAGAATGACCCGGAGAGCGTCGAGTGAACCGAAGTCTATCGACATAAACGGGACTTATTTTGTGCCAATAGGTATGTTGACTAAATACCATCAACTGGCCACTGCTACGGTCCTATTGATAAGCGACTGGCTGTACGTCTGACACACCGTGCATTAGTTTGGCCAATAGCACATTCTGTTCTGTTATGCTAGCAAACTATCTTCTGTGGTTCTTTGTTTCGGTTAGTGATGCACCAACCGGTTGGCACATCACTTTAGCCACTAACTAGTGCATAATTTGGTTGAGTTTAGTTGAGATACTTTGGAGAGAGAGTGAGTTTTAGTGTGTGTGCGAGTGTGCACTTGTGTCCGCTGCCATTCACCAGCAACACAGCAGCGGGGACAGAGGTGAACGGTGCTAGTGTCATTTGAGTACAGCAAAAATGATAATTGTGAGATGGCATTCGAGCACCATGAACCACCGTAGAACAGCTCACTCAATTTCTTATCCTAAGCGGTCTAGTTCACGGGCTAAAGCTGCTCGAAGAAGGCCATTCCCGATGATGACATTTCTTGCCATACTTCGTTGGTTACTTCGCGTAGTGATTTGTCGCTGGCTTCCTGTTTATTCTGTAAATCCTTGATAAAGTAGTAGAATGGATTCGGCTCGACTAGGGAGGAAGGGGACGGTGAAGTTGGGCTAAACATTGTGTAAGAAAGACAAAGTGGTCAAGGCAGATATGGTTTTGGTGCTGTCACCTAGACAAAGTCGCAGCAAACGGAGGAAAGAGAAGTCAAAAGTAGACGGGCGAAGGAGTCATGACTGACTATACCGACTAAACTGACTAAACTGCCGTCACTGTCATTTCATACACAAAACAAACTCACATTTGCCGTCTGTGTCACCAGTGTAGTGCTTTGACACTCAAACAGAGATGACGGTACATGAACTTTGACAGACTTGACAAACGAGTGACTATGTTCACTAGTTCAGTTTGAACTTGATGATGAACATGAACTGACCGCAGACTGAGTGGACAGCGGCGGTAGGCGAAGGCACAGCCACAGTCTTCCTCACACTTTCGTTTGTGTGTTTGAGTGCTGTGCTTCTTCTCATCTTCTCACCAACCTCACTTTCAGTCCTCGCCCACAACCATCTTGTGAATATGTCTAACCCGGATACTCCACCAACAAGCGCAGCCTCGGACACTTCGGACTACCTCTCAAGTCACGGCTCTAATAGTCCGGCTGATAGCTCGGATCAATCGGAGGCCTCGGTTGAAGCACTTGGCGAGAATGTACAACCAGCCGAGGAGAACAAGGAAAAGCAGGTGAGTGTTGCTGTCTCGAGTGTGTTTGACTATTCTTAATCTTTCCTATCCTCCTGACAGGATGATGACCGTCCTGGTACCTCAAGTGGTGTTGGTGGTGGTGGAGACGCTGGAGGTCCTTCTACCAGTAAAGCACACGGTGGCCAACCAGCAGCAGCAGTCGTCCACGGTGGTGGCAACGTTGAGACTGTTGCTCTCTCTGGTAGTGTTTCCACTGACAGTAAGGTCCCTCACTCTGGCATGGCTTCTTCATCATCCTCCAGCAAGGATGTTGGCACTAAAGATGAGTCTAAAGATGGTGCTCAACGTACTGTCAAGAAGCGCAAAATGAACACCGCTATCGACAGCGATGATGATGCTGACGAAGAGGAGGAGGAGGACTGAGAAGGTTCAACTTCACTCGAGTGCTAATCTGTTGCTTTTACTACATTCTACTTGTGATCTTATTTTAAATGGTGATTTTAACTACTTACCCACTTACCATTGTAACAATTAAACACCAAATTTAATATTTCCATTAACCTTCTTATAACCACTGTACGATGTGAAAAAATGTACCTCGAGATTAGCTCGTCATTGTCTCATTTTTTACATGAACACACACACACACAAACACATGTAATGTCTATTTGACTGCACGTTGTATCTCATTCTGATTTAACAATAAAATCCCAGCACCGAACTAAACACTATCACTGTCATCCAATATGGCCACAACACAGACTTAGAACACAAAACTGATGTTGTGTGTGCACTTGATTATGGGTCTTCTCTCGTTGACCACTGGACAAAGTAACACCACCACCACCACCACCACCGATGAGATCTCAACATCATCATCAGATGGCAATGCACCTTCTATTGGCATGAAAGAAGTTGCTCAACTTGAGTCGTACTATGGCACCGAACCAACCGAGCACCAGTTTGCGGATCTCTCGAGAAAGTGTCTTTGTCTACACTCGACTGTTTACAATACGAGCCGAGATGAGTGCTGCTCGATGTTCGCTTTGTGATGGACTGATCGACTCCTACAAAGGTTGTGGCGGATGACCGCACCTATGAATCCTTCTTTTGGCATTGGTACACCTTCAATAGTTGGAGGAGGAGGAAGATAAGTTTGCGCTCAAGAGTTTGGTGTCCAACTCAGAATAACTTGTGTTCTACTGTACAGACGGATGCAAGAAACACTTCTGCACGATCCAAGCATAGACTGTGACTGTGGTGGTACGAGCCGACGACGTACGGATACAAACCTTCGCTTGTCCGGAAATGACAAACACCAAAGTAAGTGACTGTTAAGGCTCGAGGTCGCATCCGCGGCGTCGATGGGCGCACGGTGACTGAAACTCCTCTACCAGGTAGAGATATAGTAATTGACTGTTGTGACACGAGGAAACAACCAAATAAGCGGCATTCTCAAGCGCACGATGGCACTCTCTCACCTGACCTGTAAAGACATAGACTCTGATAAGTTGCCATGGTGGAACGATCAGGGCCCCAAACAAATGGCTTAGACGAGCCGATCGTGACACTTTACTACCCGTTCAAGACTAATATTATACTTTGTCTCCATCGACTGGCCAACTCACAAGGTGCTGACAGAGACAAACTTGTTTCTCTCACATTCGAACAAGACTAGCACTTTTCTGACTGGTCCAGACATTAGCCCAAAGAGTGACAGTTGGGATACCAAGTAACTAACCGAGCGCAAACCCACCATCAAAGGAAAGGAATCATAAGAATGAGAGTGCGAACTCTGTGCCGACCATCGTGCACACTCCACCACTCGTGAGCCTCACTATCACTGGCACTGGCCACACTCAACGAACACAGCGACAAAGCTCGGTCAGAGAGGCAGTCGGCCAGTGGCAAGCAACGCGCGTTCATCTCTTGACGACAATCACTCCCACTCCTGAGTGTGTTCGCAATTTCAAGACAATGTACATCAGGAATGCGGAAACGGTGGACATCAGTCCACTAGTGGACTTTTGAAAAATTCTGGTGTCCACTAGTGGACAATGAATCTCAAAAACTCATAAAATATTTTGATAATCGCTTATTTAAAAAAATATAAACTTACTATTGACAACTCAAAACAAGTTGATACAATTCACTATCTTCAATTCGTAGTTAACCCCAAATATTCACCCAATTTTCAAGTTCTATATTTGGCTTTTACACATGTCCCCAATATGAATTCAGTCAGTCTCAAAGCACAAGTACGAAAACAACTAACAAATGAATTACTAATTTAAATTAAAGTGGATAGATTCCAAATTTGTGTCGTATGATATTGGCGTGACCGGTATAACAATTGAGTTTTTGGATAATTAAACATTGGTTATGTTGTGATGCAGTTCAATATACAATCCAATTCAAATTGCAAACCAATAAAAGATTCAAATGGCATATAAATCAGGAGTTGTGAATTGGTAGACCTAAATTAATTTATAAAATCCACTTACTCATCCACTTACTTATCCCACTCTCCATTAGATTAATAAATGCACCAAATTAATATTGAAATCTTTTTAGCCAACCAATTTGCAGTTACAATCCATTAGTTCTCAATTCAGTTTATTTTAACAAAAAAGAAGACTTGACACAACCCCACACTAATTGGCCACTAGATTTTTTCTTATTCTCTAATTGGGAAATATGACTAAACTGAATATGAACAATTTCAAATTGGACAATGAGAAATAGAGCCATTCAAATGGCAATCAGTTCGGTCGATAGTTTCGGATAAAAGTTATCCTATATATGTCTGACCTAATTTGAAAGCTTTACATAAAACTAACTGAGTCTGAACGCCAACTTCATCTTCCTTGTTAACTAGTAATTGATCTTTATGAAATCGTTCCACATGTGCTAGTAAGGATTTAGAAAGCAATTTTGGGGTACGCTTAACTATGAGAATCTTATCAAATATGATCACAACCAATTTGTTTTTTCAAAAAAATTGGCGGTGGACTTTTGGAACTCTCATTGTCCACCCCAGTGGACTTTTCCTCAAAAAGTTTCCGCATGCCTGATGTACACCCCAACACTTGGAACTTCAACTCATCCTACGAGATTGGTTTCACTAGGTAAGTCAGTTAATTCAAAGATACTTTCTCGTAGAACTGTGCGGTCACTCGAGAGCACTGTCAGCCACTTGTTTGCTAATGATTGCCTAATGGCACGGTGTTGTGTGCACGGTGGTGGTGGCGGTGTTGTCAGATATACTCAACCAAACGACCGGCTTCGATTGGCGTACAGTGACAAACACTCCTTTACCATGGGCCTAGAAAATAGTATGTGACTTTTGTGAATGCAACCAAATGAGCGGCATCGACGAGAGCATGATTGCACTCACTTACCTGTTCTGCAAAGACAAAGTTCCTAACAAGTAACAGTGGTGACACGAGCAAACAACCAAGCAAGAGACATCTTCAAGCGCACGATCCCACTCTCTCACCTGATCGGTAAAGACAAAGACTTAATAAATGTATATAGTGGGACGGGCAGGCAACCTTACAAATGGTGTCGACTGCCTGACTGCGACAAGCACTCTTCTGCCCGTTCGAGACTCATTTGTCTTGATCACCCTCGACCGGCCAACACACAAGGCACATTGGTCAAACTGACAATCAAAACAAACTTGCACTCTTCTGCCCGTTCGAGACTCATTTGACTTGATCACCCTCGACCGGCCAACACACAAGGCACAATGGTCAAACTGACAATCGAAACAAACTTTCACTCTCACTCTCGAACAACACTAGCACTCTTCTGACCGGTCAAGACATGAACCTAATTTAAAGAAAGTGTGGACACCAACTAATTAATGGAGCGCAATCCCACCAGTGAAGGATCAAGAACAGGGTGAGTGTCAACCCAGTGCCGGCCAGCGTGCACACTCCACTATCAGCCTCACCATCACTCCCACTGGCCAGTGGCCACAGTGAACGAACAAATAGACAAAACTCGGTCAGAGAGGCAGTCGGCCAGAGGTAAGAAACCCGCGTCCGTCACTTGACGGCTATCACTGCTGCCTGAGTGTGTTTGCAATCTCAAGACAACGTTCACCTCATCTTGGCGCTACAACTCATCATTCGCGATTGGTTCCACTGAGTAAGTCTGTTCACTCAAAGATACTTTCTCAGATTGTGCTGTCACTCGACAGAACTCTCCGCCACTTTTTTCTCTTTGATTGCTCGATGTGCACGGTGGTGGTGGCGGTGCTGTGAGGCATACGCAACCAAAGATGGGCGTTCGTGACAGGCACTCCTCTACCAGGTACAGCATAGACACTAGTAAGTGCCTGTTGTAAAAGCAACCAAACGATTGATATCGACGGCCGCACGATTGCACTCATTTGCCTGACTTGTAGCCAATGACCCCAACTAGTGACATCGTCAAGCGCACGATGGCACTGTCTCACCTGGCCAGTAAAGACAAAGACTTAATATATGGCTATGGTAGCAAGCACAGGCAACCTTACGAATAACGTCCACCGGCCAAATGTGACAAGCACTGCTCTTCCCTTTCCAGACTCATTTGTTTCTACCACTCTCGACTGGCCCACACACTAGTCACTAAACAAATGGTTAAAGTGACAATCGAAACAAACTTATCACTCCCACTCTCGAACAACACTAGCACTCTTCTGACCGGTCAAGATATAGACCCAACTTAGGGAAATTGTGGCCACCAAGCAACTACTGGAGCGCAATCCCACCAGTGAATGGGCAAGAACAGGGTGAGTAAACCAAGTAAGTCTGTTAACTCAAAGATACTTTTCTCTAGATTGTGCTGCCACTCGACAGAGCTGTGAGCCACTTTTTCCCAAATGATTGCTCGATGGCAAGGTGCACGCTGGTTGCGGTGCTGTGAGATTTACGCAACCAAAAGATGGGCGTACGGTGACAGACACTCCTTTACCAGGTACAGGCATAGAAAATATTAAGCGTCTGTTGTAGAAGCTACCAAATGAGTGACATCGACGGACGCACGATGGCACTCACTCACCTGGCCAGTAAAGACAAAGACTTAATAAATTGCTTTGGTAGCAACAACAGGCAACCTTACGAATGACGTCAACGAACCGACTGTGACAAGCACTGCTCTGCCCGTTTGGTCTTGGCACTTGTCTAGGTCGCCCTCGACTGGCCAACACATAAGACGCAATGGTTAAACTTACAACCGAAACAAACTTGTCACTCTTATTCTCGAACACGACTACTATTCTTTGACCGGTCAAGATATGAACCAAATTTTGTGAAAGTGTGGACACCAATTAACTAATGGAACGCAATCCCACCAATGAAAAGAAGCCAAGGTGCCAGAACAAGGCGAATGTCAACTCTGTGCCGGCCATCGGGCACACTCCACCACTCGTGAGCCTCACCATCACTCGCACTGGCCGCACCGAACGAACACAGCGACAAAGCTCGGTCAGAGAGGCAGTCGGCCAGTGGCAAGCAATGCGCGTTCATAAGTTGACGGCAATGCACTCCTTATTGTTGATTTCACAGTTTCAAGACAACGTTCACCTCATCTTGGAACTACAACTCATCATTCGCGATTGATTAAGCCAAGTAAATCTGTTCACTTTAAGATACTTTTCTCTAGAATTGTGCTGTCACTCGACAGAACTGTCAGCCACTTTCTAAAGATGTTCTTTGCCAAGAAGTGGATGAAACTCAAGTGATGCTTCGGGCGAAGCTTCTAAAGATGTTCTTTGCCAAGAAGTGGATGAAACTCAAGCGATGCTTCGAGCGAAGCTTCTAAAGATGTTCTTTGCCAAGAAGTGGATGAAACTCAAGTGATGCTTCGGGCGAAGCTTCTAAAAATGTTCTTTGCCAAGAAGTGGATGAAACTCAAGTGATGCTTCGGGCGAAGCTTCTAAAAATGTTCTTTGCCAAGAAGTGGATGAAACTCAAGCGATGCTTCGAGCGAAGCTTCTAAAGATGTTCTTTGCCAAGAAGTGGATGAAACTCAAGCGATGCTTTGAGCGAAGCTTCTAAAAGTGTTCTTTGACAAGAAGTGGATGATACTCAAGCGATGCTTCGAGCGAAGCTTCTAAAAGTGTTCTTTGCCAAAAAGTGGATGAAACTCAAGCGATGCTTCGAGCAAAGCTTCTAAAAGTGTTCTTTGCCAAGAAGTGGATGAAACTCAAGCGATGCTTCGAGCGAAGCTTCTAAAAGTGTTCTTTGACAAGAAGTGGATGAAACTCAAGCGATGCTTCGAGCGAAGCTTCTAAAAGTGTTCTTTGCCAAGAAGTGGATGAAACTCAAGCGATGCTTCGAGCAAAGCTTCTAAAAGTTTTCTTTGCCAAGAAGTGGATGAAACTCAAGCGATGCTTCGAGCGAAGCTTCTAAAAGTGTTCTTTGACAAAAAGTGGATGAAACTCAAGCGATGCTTCGAGCGAAGCTTTTAAAGGTGTTCTTCATCTAGAAGTGGCTTTGATCTGAAACCAAGAATCAAGCAAAGCTTCTAAAACTGTTCTCAATAAGAAGTCAAAGAAAAGTGAGAAGAAGCGCCCAGCGAGGCTTCTAAAGGTGCTCTCAACACGATGTGTTCTTAGAAGAATCTTCAAAGAAAACTCCTGCGAACTCTCAATCAATTTAAATTTGTATTCAATAAAATGATTTATTTATTATTGCATCTCTGTTGATTTCAAGAAGAGAAGTGGTCGGTAATTTGAATATTTATATGTAAATATATTTGTTTAGTTAAATATCATTCGTATGTCGGATTTATCATCAGTATGGGGTAGGTGTTATAGAATTGCTGTATCCGCTACTAAACCTATGTAAACCTTGGTTTGTATTGCCTCATTTTGGAAATGGAGCCTTTGCTTGCTAAGGAATTATTATAACTAAGCGGCCGTTTGCACATGTGAACTGTCTCTTTTTCTCAATGGTCTCACTTTCCCTGCAACAGTTTCCCACTCGAATGTATCGTGCAACTCCATTCCAAATCGTCACCAACTCAGTAACAGGGTTTCAACTCGGCGACTTTAACTTTTGGCCACAGCACAGTTGTGCTTCCCCTGCTTACACTGGAAAAGTAAGCTCACTGTGTGTGTGTGAGAAAAAGCACTGCTCAAGGTAGATGGCCAAAAGTTAAAGTCGCCGAGTTGAAACCCTGCTCAGTAATTATCAACCGTTGCTTGAACTGGTAGAAGACCTCGCTTTCTGCGTCTTAATGGGCCACTCAAAGTGCAATCATTTCCGATTGCCTCTGAACCAGACCTAATCCTTCGGTCATTGATGACACACGCTTTAAGCGACAAAAGTACCGATTGCTGTTGACGATGTCAGAGTAAAAGGTTATTGGCTCACAAGCATTCAGAACCAACGTACCATTGAAACTTTTGTAGAGTTATGCAGACGATTCGGAGTGGCATCATGCAACTGTTGACTAGACATTCAAACATAATTCACATTCCATTGTGTCTAGACACTTGTATTTGTGTTCATGTTGTTGCCACCAATCGATTAGAATAGAACATTGTAATCGAACATTGCACTGTTCAATGCATTCCATTGACAAACATATTTTGATAGTCAAGTACTGCATCAAAGTTCGAACATCGTTTGAATCGAAGCCAGACAAGGCGATGTTGCTGTGCACTATGTCTAGACATGTTCTGTATGTTGTCATGTTGTTGACCTTTTTACTTTGTCAAAGTGCAGTTCGAACTCGAACTCGAACTATTAATTAGTAATTGTCATAAGTCTGTAAGACAATGTCATTTGAAGTCGAACAACAACATGATCATCAACGCAGAGACTAGACAGAGTGATATGCAAAGTATGTTTGCTATGTCAAAAGATTTAGTCAGTGCAACTCACACTGTGTATGGAAATGCATATAAAGGCGAAACCACCACTGCAGTGAGCAATTTACTCGGTGCTCGGCATTCGAAACTATGAAGCTCAAACGGTAAGCCACTTGTGTTATTTTGAGTTACAATCTAACATTGCTTTATATAGATTGATTGCGTTTCATGTTTGGGACAATGGTTAGTTGGTGGTCCATTGAAGACTCGTTTCTGGTTTGCTGTTCGAATGCTGTTGGTTCAATGTTTTCTTATGTACAACAGATTCTGAATGAAACACGACAATCGTGCTACTACTAGTGAGACATACTACACGAGTAGATGACTGTTCGAGTTACATTC
Organism: Rhizoglyphus robini; assembly: GCA_023373905.1. Lineage (NCBI taxonomy): Eukaryota > Metazoa > Arthropoda > Arachnida > Sarcoptiformes > Acaridae > Rhizoglyphus > Rhizoglyphus robini. The sequence goes on from JAKIJQ010000175.1 coordinate 80,291, forward strand.
TCAATCTGTGTACGTATGCAATCATCAATCTATTTGTATTACCGAAATCAAACTGCCAATTTAATAAAATCATATGTTTTAAGTATAACAAGATCGTGTGTAATTTATTAATAAATCAATCACTTAGATGTAAAGTTATTATTATAAATTGACAAATTGACAAGTTAGTACTCATTGATCCAACAGTAGAAGTAATGGCATCAATGAACGGCATACGGCCACTTAAGAATCGTTGTTTTGAGGCGGCTTGAATTTGGCACCAAATTTGTGCACCAGAACAGTGCCATAGAAGTGTGCCTTAGCGTATGAACAGTTGGACGAGCTGAGTTGACGGTGAAAGGAGCAAATACGTTGAGTAGCACAGTTCGAGTAATCAAAGGCAGACTTGGTGATGCTGATGGAGTCATCCTTGAGCACATACATCAAATACTGACACAGAGCGCTCAGTGGAAGGCAGTTGACTTTCCAGGTGAGTGCCAGTCCAAATAGAGCAGACTTTGAGCTGCACCAGTCGAGCACATTGCGCGTGGTGTCGTACTAGTCATCTTCAATAAACACAAATGCAGTGCCAGCATGTTGACCAGTCTTGGGATGAAGAGTTCGGTAAAGATCACGAAGTTGTGTCAACAATTTGACATACTCGTCATTTTGTAGATAAACCTCTATACTGTTGAGAGTGAGATGGTCGAGCAGTGACACTATCGGGTCCAACAGCTCGTGGTACCATTGAGTGATGCCGGTGACAAACGACCGTGCCACCACTCCGATCTCGGATGGTACAATGCCAGATTCGTCTTGTGCATATACACGACTCGAAACTATCATAAGCAGAGGAGGAGGTTATGATGATGTGAGTGGTTCGGTGCCAAAGAACTCAGCCACGAAAAGTTCTTGTTACCAGGCAATCCATCCAACATAGCCATCTCTGTGCTGGACAAAGACGACCATCGTTCGTGGGTTAGTTCACGCAAAGATTTGCCGCTATTTTCTTGCTCCGCCTGACGATCTTGCACCAAGTGGTGGAGAGGGTTTGGTGGAGGTGGAGTGGACATCTTGTTGAAGTGACCAGGTAAGTGAGAAAATGCTAATGCCAAGAGGTATGACAAAGATCGATGATTGAAGAAGACACAAAAGAAAAGCGAACACAAACACTAGAGTGAACGAGTAAACAGACTGACTGACTCGCTAGACAGAGATTAGTTAGTTCAATGTATGAGAAAACATTCAAGTTCGATTAGTAATCGTCACGCTCATTCAGTTACATATGCCACAGTGAACAGTCACTACGTTCACAATCAACCCCAAAACAGACCCCAAAACACCAATGATTATGTTCACCGCCACTAGATGGCCTGGTAGTTCTAAAATCTGTTAATATGCAAACATAAGTACCAAAAGAAAGACACAAATATTGACTCGAAAAGAACGCGATATTTATTAATTAACTAGCATCATATAACAAAATTAAATTCAAAAACAAAATGTTCACTTTCAAATTCACTTTGACACAAACCCAAATTCACTTTGATACAAACTGAACCTAATTGTCGATTTGGCTCAACAATCGGAACGCCCCTTCGGCCATCACCAGCGGAATGTCATTGATGTAGTGGTGATTGATAAGCAAACCTAAATCAGTGCCAAACTCGTCACCACCAATGCAAAGAGCACCATCACCAGTGACTAATGGAAGATCATAGAAGACGCCATCCTTTTTAGTGCACATAAAAATGATTGTTTCAGGATTTTCTGGTGAACACCGAACTAGAAAATCACCATTCTCGAGCAGTAGTGATGCCGCCTCATCAGGTGAAAGGTGGCCATGGTACCATGGCTCGATATTGAGCAAAAGTTCAATTTGCTTCGCACGAGGATTGACCACGTTGACATTGCTGACAATGCCATCAATTGGGTTTGTCACTTTTGTTGGTTGAGTGATTCGATCAACACCATGACAAACCATCAAAGCTTCAAGAAGAGAACCAAATATGTCCTTGGCCTTGTCACAGTTGAGCACAATACCGAATCGGTAGTCTTCTTCACCGTCGATGAGCAGTACAAAATGCCGATTGCCTTCAGTGTTGTTTATATAGCCAAACACAACATTCTTCATGTCAATATGGTAACTCTCACTTACACTAGAACTGATGAGCGTGAAATGCTTTGGTGTAATCGAGAGAACCATCGACTTGGGCAACTTGTTACCAGCGACACGATCGATTCGTCCTGACAGGTCACGGGCAACCATCAGTCGAAATCTTTGATTCATGTTCATCACAGACTCGATATAAGGCGAACTTCCCTTAAAGTCGATAGGAAAACAGGCTCCAACTGGAGAAGCAAGAAGAGAGCTCGGATTGGCGTCCATGTCGGTGTAGTTGCTCACTACCCGATTTGATGCATCCATCAGCAGATAAGTGACACAATCGAATGGACTTGATGCAGATTGCAGAAGAACCGACGAATCCGATGATGCTTTCGAAGACATTGTTCGAGTTGGTCAAACACACGAAAAAGTAGAAGATAGTAAGAAAGAAGAGCGTAGACAATGTGGTCAACTAGTCATGCAAACACCGAATGAGCAACACACAGACAATGCACAACGAGGCGAACACTCAAGTGTGGCAGTGCCACCTCAGTCTTATTATGAGTCATCGATGATGATGACATTTGTGTGTGTCACACTCGTTCACTTGTCTGTAAATGAATGACTCATTTCTCAGTCACAACCGACTGACTGATCATGCGACATAGCCAACCCTAGGTTCTAGATAGAGTAGGGTTCGCATTTGTTACTTCGAACCTCATGCTCATACCTCAGGGGTGCGGATATTTTTTTGAGAGAAAATTCACTTTGCTACTTAGGTGGTCGTCCATTATGAAAAGTGGGCCGAGGACCACGGTCTCCGGGCTCAAGCCTTATCCTACCCATATTCGTATTATAGTACTATTGGTGAAACCAATTTTGCTATGTAACCAACTAAATTGGGCTCAATTCATGATTGAAGTTCAATTGCGCTTCGTATTTATAAGTCCAAACTAGTTTATACGGAATTTAAATGACAAAAAGACACACAGACGCCCGTAAACTTGAATTTTGCCTCTAAAACTTTCTACTTTCAATTCGTGTTTTTATTGTTGTTGTTCTTGTTTTTTATCCTAAAGTGAACACAATTCCCAGAATTTGAGTTTTAAAATCAAAATCAAAAACTGACAAACATGTACCAGTTCAAATTGGTCCGGAAATCCAAATGTCAAACACGCACAAACAGCAAAATGAAATGTCATTTTCAAGTTTAAGTTCTCGCTCTCCAGACATGTTCAATTTGCTTGTTTACGTGTTTTATTATTTGTTGTTGTTGTGATTGCTGTTTTTGATTCCAAGTTCAAGTTTAAGCCAAATGCACTGGAAAAAGTATCGGCAGTAGTGGAAAAAAGCAAAAAAAAAAAATAAAGCGTGGGTAGAACACGAACGAGCATTCGATTTGTGTCGTGTGTGTATGTGAGTACAAACATATAAATGCACACAAGCCTAATAATCGAGAGCAAATTAGACAAACAAATATATTTATTAAGAATTTAATCGGCTTAATTGGAGTACTTTTCTTTGGCAGACAAATAAACACAAGCCAGAGAGACTGTGACAGTAAGCAGCAGCCTTTAACCGGCAGTCAAGGCACACGAAAGCCCTTCCATGGAAGGCACAAATATGCAAAAAACAAAAACACCAGAACCCTCACCTTGACTTTGTACGGCACCCGATTAGCACTACTACCACCACCACCACTTTGTCAGCCTCATTATATTTAATTAAATAAAAAATTTAGTTGGCCTACTGGCCTGGTGCCCTTCGAGAGAATTTTCAATTCTCTAGACACCAACGAAACAAAAGAACCAATACAACCAAATCCGAACTTCCGATTTTTGCTAATCTTGATGGCCAATTAAAATAAAAGGCTTAAGTGATGCCAGCTCGTTAGTCAAATTGGTTCTCGTAAAATTTGCAAAAAAAATTAAAAATTAAAATATTCTTATAAGTCCAAAAGTCATGCTAATGAGTCAAACAACATCAAAGTTAGCTTCACTGCAGTGCATTTCTTCATTATTAATTCTAGTACATACACCATATTCATACCATTACCATTGCGTCCATATATTAGCATTCTATTTAGCATAGATTATTTATCACTTCATTTATTAATGATCCAATCAGCATATGCACTCAACTAACAAACTCTTAATGCCATAAGTTAATAAGCTAATAATATAAGACTAATTCTTGCCTAATTAACTTGCCTAACTCACTCACTTATTCCAAGAATTCCTTGAGAGAATAATTAATTAGTCATAATAATAATTAATTTATTAATAACATAATTAGCATTTTATTAATTAATTATTGTGGTATGTGTGTGTGTGTTTGTGTTAGCACAGAAGCATTTTGGGGGAAAGTTGGTTCTAACAGCAAAAATATTAAATTTCCAAGAATATTTTGATGGTTTTGGCGATTTGAAGAGGGTTTGGACACAAAGAGGAGAAAGCATGGGATGAGAGCGTGAGAAGAATGATGCTGTTTGTGGATGACTTATGACTTGGAATGATAATTTGTATGATCGTGTTTGGATGTTCATGTTTATATAATATTTAGTGAGAACTAGTTTCGGGTTTAGTTTCACATAAATCGTGTATTACGTTATGTTATGTGTTCTTAATCAATCATAATTTATTTATTTCATTAGTGTTTGCGTTGTTGTTGTTGTTGTTAATTATTAATCAGAATTCGATTGGATTTTGTTTTGTTCTTTATTATTACTTTGGGTTTGGGAATTGGGGTTAGTGTGTTATGACTGTGTCCGTGTGTGTGTGTGTGTGTGTGAATTAGTGAGTTTGGTTTGGCGTTTGGGACTTTGGGAGTTGAAGTGGTGGTGAGCATCGTATTATTTTGTGTTGAGGTCGCATTATCAATATACGAGACTTATACAGTTTGGGGAAGACTGAATCTAAATTATTCAACTCATCACTTTTTAGGTATTATGTATGCTATACTGCAGATGTATTACTTGGAAGCCTAGTAATCTATTTGGAAGAGTCTAATTTCGAGTAGTTTCAACAAAAGTCCATCAAAACTAATCAAGCGACAAAGTATTATGGGATGTCTCATCAAAATATAAACGGGTTATTATTGCTTTTCTAATATATAACTAAATAATCTAAAAGTTAACAAAATATAAACATTTTCTTATTGCTTAAATACTAAAGATCATCTTAAATGTTCTAGAACTAGAAGTTCTCTTCTACTTCACGGATTCTAGAAGATTGGGCGGTCAGTCAACTGAAACAGTTATTCACTAATTATGCGTTCTAGAAAAGCAATCGCTTAGTTCTAGAATGTTCTAAAAATTGTTCTAAAAATCATGATTAGCAAAGCGCTTCCCACAAGAATTGGTTTGTTTGTTTGTTTGGTTCTGGAAACCCAAAATGTTTAGCTTTGGTTGGCCTCAGTAGATGCTAGCTCTAACCCGTGCGACATACTCGTCCTGAATGGCCTCCTCGCGGGCATCACCACACAGTACCATGGTGGAGATCATGAAGAAGAAGCACGCAATCCCGTCGAGTATGGTCACGGCCAACAGTTGGTAGTCATTCTCGACATAGGAATTGATGGGCGAGCCCTTGCCAGTGTGCTTGCCCGAGCTTCTCAGAATATGAAGGAATATGGACAGTTGCGGTACTTATATGGACAGTTGCGGCACTCATAGGAACAGTTGCGGCACTGATATGGACAGTTGCGGCACTGATATGGACAGTTGCGGCACTGATATGGACAGTTGCGGCACTGATATGGATAGTTGCGGCACTGATATGGACAGTTGCGGCACTGATATGGACAGTTGCGGCACTGATATGGATAGTTGCGGCACTGATATGGATAGTTGCGGCACTGATATGAACAGTTGCGGCACTCATAGGAACAGTTATCCTCGGACTGATACTTTTTGGAGTATCAGTCCGAGGATGAGTTGCGGCACTGATATGGACAGTTGCGGCACTGATATGGATAGTTGCGGCACTGATATGGACAGTTGCGGCACTGATATGGACAGTTGCGGCACTGATATGGATAGTTGCGGCACTCATAGGAACAGTTATCCTCGGACTGATACTTTTTGGAGTATCAGTCCGAGGATGAGTTGCGGCACTGATATGGACAGTTGCGGCACTGATATGGATAGTTGCGGCACTGATATGGACAGTTGCGGCACTCATAGGAACAGTTATCCTCGGACTGATACTTTTTGGAGTATCAGTCTGAGGATGAGTTGCGGCACTGATATGGATAGTTGCGGCACTGATATGGACAGTTGCGGCACTGATATGGACAGTTGCGGCACTGATATGGACAGTTGCGGCACTGATATGGATAGTTGCGGCACTGATATGGACAGTTGCGGCACTGATATGGACAGTTGCGGCACTGATATGGACAGTTGCGGCACTGATATGGATAGTTGCGGCACTCATAGGAACAGTTATCCTCGGACTGATACTCCAAAAAGTATCAGTCCGAGGATGAGTTGCGGCACTCATTTGGACAGTTGCGGCACTGATATGGATAGTTGCGGCATTGATATGGATAGTTGCGGCACTGATATGGACAGTTGCGGCACTGATATGGATAGTTGCGGCATTGATATGGACAGTTGCGGCACTGATATGGACAGTTGCGGCAGTGATATGGACAGTTGCGGCACTGATATGGACAGTTGCGGCACTGATATGGATAGTTGCGGCACTCATAGGAACAGTTATCCTCGGACTGATACTTTTGGAGTATCAGTCCGAGGATGAGTTGCGGCACTCATTTGGACAGTTGCGGCACTGATATGGATAGTTGCGGCATTGATATGGACAGTTGCGGCACTTATATGGATAGTTGCGGCACTGATATGGACAGTTGCGGCACTGATATGGACAGTTGCGGCACTGATATGGACAGTTGCGGCACTGATATGGACAGTTGCGGCACTGATATGGATAGTTGCGGCACTGATATGGATAGTTGCGGCACTCATAGGATCAGTTATCCTCGGACTGATACTTTTTGGAGTATCAGTCCGAGGATGAGTTGCGGCACTCATTTGGACAGTTGCGGCACTGATATGGATAGTTGCGGCACTGATATGGACAGTTGCGGCACTCATAGGATCAGTTATCCTCGGACTGATACTTTTTGGAGTATCAGTCAGAGGATGAGTTGCGGCACTGATATGGACAGTTGCGGCACTGATATGGACAGTTGCGGCACTCATAGGAACAGTTAACCTCGGACTGATACTTTTTGGAGTATCAGTTCGAGGGTGAGTTGCGGCACTCATTTGGACAGTTGCGGCACTGATATGGACAGTTGCGGCACTGATATGGATAGTTGCGCCACTTATATGGATAGTTGCGGCACTGATATGGACAGTTGCGGCACTGATATGGACAGTTGCGGCACTGATATGGATAGTTGCGGCACTCATAGGAACAGTTAACCTCGGACTGATACTTTTTGGAGTATCAGTCCGAGGATGAGTTGCGGCACTCATTTGGACAGTTGCGGCACTGATATGGATAGTTGCGGCACTGATATGGATAGTTGCGGCACTGATATGGACAGTTGCGGCACTGATATGGACAGTTGCGGCACTGATATGGACAGTTGCGGCACTGATATGGACAGTTGCGGCACTGATATGGACAGTTGCAACACTCATAGGAACAGTTATCCTCGGACTGATACTTTTTGGAGTATCAGTCCGAGAATTAGTTGCGGCACTCATAGGAACAGTTATCCTCGGACTGATACATTTTGGAGTATCAGTCCAAGGATGAGTTGCGGCACTGATATGGATAGTTGCGGCACTCATAGGAACAGTTATCCTCGGACTGATACATTTTGGAGTATCAGTCCAAGGATGAGTTGCGGCACTGATATGGATAGTTGCGGCACTCATAAGAACAGTTATCCTCGTACTGATATTTTTTTGAGTATCAGTCAGAGGATGAGTTGCGGCACTCATTTGGACAGTTGCGGCACTGATATGGATAGTTGCGGCATTGATATGGATAGTTGCGGCACTGATATGGACAGTTGCGGCACTGATATGGAAAGTTGCGGCATTGATATGGACAGTTGCGGCACTGATATGGACAGTTGCGGCACTGATATGGATAGTTGCGGCACTGATATGGACAGTTGCGGCACTGATATGGATAGTTGCGGCACTCATAGGAACAGTTAACCTCGGACTGATATTTTTTTGAGTATCAGTCAGAGGATGAGTTGCGGCACTCATTTGGACAGTTGCGGCACTGATATGGATAGTTGCGGCATTGATATGGACAGTTGCGGCACTTATATGGATAGTTGCGGCACTGATATGGACAGTTGCGGCACTGATATGGACAGTTGCGGCACTGATATGGACAGTTGCGGCACTGATATGGACAGTTGCGGCACTGATATGGATAGTTGCGGCACTCATAGGATCAGTTATCCTCGGACTGATACTTTTTGGAGTATCAGTCCGAGGATGAGTTGCGGCACTCATTTGGACAGTTGCGGCACTGATATGGATAGTTGCGGCACTGATATGGACAGTTGCGCCACTTATATGGATAGTTGCGGCACTGATATGGACAGTTGCGGCACTGATATGGACAGTTGCGGCACTGATATGGATAGTTGCGGCACTCATAGGAACAGTTAACCTCGGACTGATACTTTTTGGAGTATCAGTTTGAGGGTGAGTTGCGGCACTCATTTGGACAGTTGCGGCACTGATATGGACAGTTGCGGCACTGATATGGATAGTTGCGCCACTTATATGGATAGTTGCGGCACTGATATGGACAGTTGCGGCACTGATATGGATAGTTGCGGCACTCATAGGAACAGTTAACCTCGGACTGATACTTTTTGAAGTATCAGTCCGAGGATGAGTTGCGGCACTCATTTGGACAGTTGCGGCACTGATATGGATAGTTGCGGCAGTGATATGGATAGTTGCGGCACTGATATGGATAGTTGCGGCACTGATATGGACAGTTGCGGCACTGATATGGACAGTTGCGGCACTGATATGGACAGTTGCGGCACTGATATGGACAGTTGCAACACTCATAGGAACAGTTATCCTCGGACTGATACTTTTTGAAGTATCAGTCCTAGAATTAGTTGCGGCACTCATAGGAACAGTTATCCTCGGACTGATACATTTTGGAGTATCAGTCCAAGGATGAGTTGCGGCACTGATATGGATAGTTGCGGCACTCATAGGAACAGTTATCCTCGGACTGATACATTTTGGAGTATCAGTCCAAGGATGAGTTGCGGCACTCATTTGGACAGTTGCGGCACTGATATGGATAGTTGCGGCATTGATATGGACAGTTGCGGCACTCATAGGAACAGTTATCCTCGGACTGATACTTTTTGGAGTATCAGTCCGAGGATGAGTTGCGGCACTGATATGGACAGTTGCGGCACTGATATGGATAGTTGCGGCACTGATATGGCTAGTGGCTGCACTGATATGGACAGTTGCGGCACTGATATGGACAGTTGCGGCACTGATATGGACAGTTGCGGCACTCATAGGAACAGTTATCCTCGGACTGATACTTTTTGGAGTATCAGTCCGAGGATGAGTTGCGGCACTCATTTGGACAGTTGCGGCACTGATATGGATAGTTGCGGCATTGATATGGATAGTTGCGGCACTGATATGGACAGTTGCGGCACTGATATGGATAGTTGCGGCACTGATATGGACAGTTGCGGCACTGATATGGACAGTTGCGGCACTGATATGGATAGTTGCGGCACTGATATGGACAGTTGCGGCACTGATATGGATAGTTGCGGCACTCATAGGAACAGTTAACCTCGGACTGATACTTTTTGGAGTATCAGTCCGAGGATGAGTTGCGGCACTCATTTGGACAGTTGCGGCACTGATATGGATAGTTGCGGCATTGATATGGACAGTTGCGGCACTTATATGGACAGTTGCGGCACTGATATGGACAGTTGCGGCACTGATATGGACAGTTGCGGCACTGATATGGATAGTTGCGGCACTGATATGGATAGTTGCGGCACTCATAGGATCAGTTATCCTCGGACTGATACTTTTTGGAGTATCAGTCCGAGGATGAGTTGCGGCACTCATTTGGACAGTTGCGGCACTGATATGGATAGTTGCGGCACTGATATGGACAGTTGCGGCACTCATAGGATCAGTTATCCTCGGACTGATACTTTTTGGAGTATCAGTCAGAGGATGAGTTGCGGCACTGATATGGACAGTTGCGGCACTCATAGGAACAGTTAACCTCGGACTGATACTTTTTGGAGTATCAGTTCGAGGGTGAGTTGCGGCACTCATTTGGACAGTTGCGGCACTGATATGGACAGTTGCGGCACTGATATGGATAGTTGCGCCACTTATATGGATAGTTGCGGCACTGATATGGACAGTTGCGGCACTGATATGGACAGTTGCGGCACTGATATGGATAGTTGCGGCACTCATAGGAACAGTTAACCTCGGACTGATACTTTTTGGAGTATCAGTCCGAGGATGAGTTGCGGCACTCATTTGGACAGTTGCGGCACTGATATGGATAGTTGCGGCACTGATATGGATAGTTGCGGCACTGATATGGACAGTTGCGGCACTGATATGGACAGTTGCGGCACTGATATGGACAGTTGCGGCACTGATATGGACAGTTGCGGCACTGATATGGACAGTTGCAACACTCATAGGAACAGTTATCTTCGGACTGATACTTTTTGGAGTATCAGTCCGAGGATGAGTTGCGGCACTCATTTGGACAGTTGCGGCACTGATATGGATAGTTGCGGCACTGATATGGACAGTTGCGGCACTGATAGGAACAGTTATCCTCGGACTGATACTTTTTGGAGTATCAGTCCGAAGATGAGTTGCGGCACTCGTTTGGACAGTTGCGGCACTGATATGGATAGTTGCGGCACTGATATGGACAGTTGCGGCACTGATAGGAACAGTTATCCTCGGACTGATACTTTTTGGAGTATCAGTCCGAGGATGAGTTGCGGCACTCATTTGGACAGTTGCGGCAATGATATGGACAGTTGCGGCACTGATATGGACAGTTGCGGCACTGATATGGATAGTTTCGGCACTCATAGGAACAGTTATCCTCGTACTGATACTTTTTGGAGTATCAGTCCGAGGATGAGTTGCGGCACTGATATGGACAGTTTCGGCACTCATAGGAACAGTTATCCTCGGACTGATACTTTTTAAAAGCCCATTGCGTAGGCGAGGAAAAGTCACTTTTACTTTTACTTTTGGTCTCTCTTCGGCCTGGTGTGCTATGAGGACAGAACTCTAAACCTCCATCTTGTTTGCTGCTCTTTCCGTTTCTCTCATGCTTTCACGCACGTGGGCGATCAACTGAAGCTTATTTCCTATTTCCCCTCGCTTTCACTAACTTTGCGCATCCGCCTCAACCCAACTGGTATCCCCAATAAACGCCCATTTGTTCACTGAATTCTTTTATTCTCTGCCAAAATGGCATTCTCCTTTTTTATGATCTTATTTAAACTATTTTCCTTTAACCTATGCATCAGCGCACTTACACATCTCTCCTCTATCACACCCCACTTACACCATCGCAATGCCCATCTATTCACATCCAACACTGTTCATTCTGTCACACGGGCAGACCCTTTTTATTTCTTTGTAAATGGAATCATTAAAGAAGATCAAGTCACTAAATAGGAACAATATTTAGCAATCCACTTGATTCTGATTGCTGTGGAATGGAGTCTTCAACAAGACCAAGCATCACAAAAACAGAAAAAATATTCAGCAATTCACTTGATTTTTCTTTTCGATTAATGTTGATATTGAAATACTCGTCTTCTGTTCGCGTTCTCGTTGACCTTCCCTTCTCTGTGTCTCCGATCTGGCTCAATATGATCTTACTTCTACAGCAGTTGCAATCTCTTCATTTGAGTGCAATCGTCTTATTTCTAAACCAAAAAGCAGAAAGCTTTTCCTTATTGGCAGCAATGGCGATACTTATCTCCTCCTAGAGGAGGCTAAAACCTTCGCTCACCAAATTCAGCATATTTGTCAAAGCAGCCTGAGTTGTACGGTGTTTGTGAAATCAGAACTGTCATTTCTTAGTTTGCTTTCTAGCTGTTTGTTTGTTTGTTTGCTCCAAATCTCTGTTTGGTAATCTTCGTAAAAATTTTGAGCACAATTTGCAAATTTGCCATTTTCCAATCTGAATCCACAGCAGACAGTAGTTACCAGTCACAATCTATAGCAGACATTGGTTTTCAATCTCAATCTATAGCAGACATTGGTTACCCATCTCAATCAATAACAGACATTGGTTACCCATCTCAATCCATAGCAGACATTAGTTACTAATCTCAATCTATAGAAGACAATAGTTATCAATCTCAATTGATGATGAATCATTTGAAGGACCTTATAGTTTTATACTACGCTGATGGTTATATAACCAAAGACGGTTTCCCACCCATTTGACCAGTCATTAGATTAGACAGATCCAATACTTGCGAAACCGATCATTTCATTTCGCGACCGATCCAGTACTTTCGAAACCGATCATTTCATTTCGCGACCGATCCAATACTTTCGAAACCGATCATTTCATTTCGCGACCGATCCAATACTTTCGAAACCGATCATTTCATTTCGCGACCGATCCAATACTTTCGAAACCGATCATTTCATTTCGCGACCGATCCAATACTTTCGAAACCGATCATTTCATTTCGCGACCGATTCAATACTTTCGAAACCGATCATTTCATTTCGCGACCGATCCAATACTTTCGAAACCGATCATTTCATTTCGCGACCGATCCAATACTTTCGAAACCGATCATTTCATTTCGCGCCCAATCCAATGTTTTCGAAACCGCCTTCAAGGAAAGGATTGCTTCTACCTTAATAAAATACTTTAATAAGATAATCTTTGTTTTTTGTTAATCATTTTAATTTAATCGTTTTGATTTTACGTTCGATTTTGTTTTTGCATTAGTGTCTGCAAAATTAAATAAAAACCAAAGCAAACAATGATGCAATATAATAAATAAATAAAAAAATATATCAGGCTTTCCGATATGTAATGGAAGAAAATAGAAAATAATTGTCTGAACGTGAGTGAAGACTATCCCTTGACTTTTGGCCGTTTTTGTCGACGATAAGGCTCCGAGGTTTCTGGGCCGATTTGGATGAAATTTTGCAGAGATGCTTAAAAATACATGAATTTGTGCGTGACGTGCTCAAAAACTCAAAAAATTGTTTTTTATGTGTAGCTGCCATTCAAATTTCACCACGACCAAACTTCTGATTGGAGGTATAGTGTTTTTCCTCATGTCCAACAATGAGTGCAACAATGTGAAAGTGAGACCAACAATTCATTGGTTCCTCTCAATGACTAAATTCGTAGGCAGGTTAGGTACCGTCTAGGGTTGGGTTTTGTTTAGATGTTAGGCAGGTTAGGTGCTGTGTAGGATATGGTTTTGGTTAGGTACGTTAGGTAGGTTAGGTGCCGTGTAGGATATGGTTTTGGTTAGGTAGGTTAGGTGCCGTGTAGGATTGGGTTTTGGTAAGGTAGGTTAGGTAGGTTAGGTTGGTTAGGTGCCGTGTAGGATATGGTTTTGGTTAGGTAGGTTAGGTAGGTTAGGTGCCGTGTAGGATATGGTTTTGGTTAGGTAGGTTAGGTAGGTTAGGTGTCGTGTAAGATTGGGTTTTGGTTAGGTAGGTTAGGTTGGTTAGGTGCCGTGTAGGATATGGTTTTGGTTAGGTAGGTTAGGTGCCGTGTAGGATATGGTTTTGGTTAGGTAGGTTAGGTAGGTTAGGTTGGTTAGGTGCCGTGTAGGATTGGGTTTTAGGCATCATGGTTCAAATGTTTTCACGTTCAGACTATAGACCATGGATATAATCCTTGGTCTTACTTATTACACTTTATAAGTTCAAATTTCAAATTTAGCACCCGCAGGGCCCACTAGTTTTGACGGTAAAAACTTCCATTACATTTAGGAAGGCCTAATAACATAAGTTTCTGGTGCAAACACAGCTTTCTAATTTACTTAAAGTAGAAGGCTTTAATCTCATTTTCTTTTTGAGACACATCTTCCTGACAGTTTTCTTTCGCTTCCTCCTCAGCTTCCTGCAACTTCTATTCGCAGATAATCGTCATGATGGTTTCATTGGCCGATCACGCACATCTATCATCATCATTATAGATACGAATGTCCCCATGGACAAAAGTGCACCTACCTCCATACTAACTAAAGATAGTAGAATGTTAGTTAGTTTAAAAACAAACAAACCAACGGACACCAACTATTTCCGTGTAATGCCGGTTATTGTCCGCCTCCGTCATCTTCTATTCGTCATGATTGTAAATGGTTTATTCATCGATCTAGCCTATCTAGATGCGAATGTCTTACGAACATTTTCTTCAATACCAAAAAAAAAGTCAGATACTACGAGGTTGGTTAAAATAATTTCTTGTACAAATATTCACCAGCCGTGGTGTGGCAAAAGGTCGCTTCGAGTTGGGGTTGAGAATTACAAAGAAGAAACGGAAACAGAGCAGCAAACAAGAATACAATTAAGAGCGAACACTGAACAAACACAGACCATTACACATTGACAATTGGTTGAATGGGCGTGCTTGTTCAAAATGGATTAAATGCCGATCAAACGACACAATCGGAACTCAAAACCATCTTAGTACAGCATCACCCCTTCAAACGATTATACGAACGCGCTTTAAACTTATTGTTATTAATGTAAAAATGTTTAATAAACACAGCTGACTCATTTCCAGCTAAAAATAAAAATATGATAAAAATAAAACTATAAACATGATAGGGGCACATGTTCGAACTGCTTCGTACTCCGTCTGGTCTTCATCCAAGTCCATTTGGACAAAAGTCCACATGAACCCAAATCTTTGTTGGGCCAGCTTCATCTTCCGTCTCGTATTTATCCATTTGAAGCGACCCCGAATGACCATACATCATTATTCGGTCACCTTCATCCTCCGTCTCGTCTTCATCCAAGTCCATTTGAACAAAAGTCCACATGAACCCACATCTTTGTTCGGCCAGTTTCATCTTCCGTCTCGTCTTCATCCAAGTCCATTTGAAGCGACCCCGAATGACCATACATCATTATTCGGTCACCTTCATCCTCCGTCTCGTCTTCATCCAAGTCCATTTGAAGCGACCCCGAATGACCATACATCATTATTCGGTCACCTTCATCCTCCGTCTCGTCTTCATCCAAGTCCATTTGAACAAAAGTCCACATGAACCCACATCTTTGTTCGGCCAGTTTCATCTTCCGTCTCGTCTTCATCCAAGTCCATTTGAAGCGACCCCGAATGACCATACATCATTATTCGGTCACCTTCATCTTCCGTCTCGTCTTCATCCAAGTCCATTTGAAGCGACCCCGAATGACCATACATCATTATTCGGTCACCTTCATCCTCCGTCTCGTCTTCATCCAAGTCCATTTGAAGCGACCCCGAATGACCATACATCATTATTCGGCCAGTTTCATCCTCCGCCTCGTCTTCATCCAAGTCCATTTGAACAAAAGTCCACATGAACCCACATCTTTGTTCGGCCAGTTTCATCTTCCGTCTCGTCTTCATCCAAGTCCATTTGAACAAAAGTCCACATGAACCCACATCTATGTTCGGCCAGTTTCATCTTCCGTCTCGTCTTCATCCAAGTCCATTTGAACAAAAGTCCACATGAACCCACATCATTATTCGGTCACCTTCATCCTCCGTCTCGTCTTCATCCAAGTCCATTTGAAGCGACCCCGAATGACCATACATCATTATTCGGTCACCTTCATCCTCCGTCTCGTCTTCATCCAAGTCCATTTGAAGCGACCCCGAATGACCATACATCATTATTCGGTCACCTTCATCCTCCGTCTCGTCTTCATCCAAGTCCATTTGAACAAAAGTCCACATGAACCCACATCTTTGTTCGGCCAGTTTCATCTTCCGTCTCGTCTTCATCCAAGTCCATTTGAACAAAAGTCCACATGAACCCACATCTTTGTTCGGCCAGTTTCATCCTCCGTCTCGTCTTCATCCAAGTCCATTTGAAGCGACCCCGAATGACCATACATCATTATTCGGTCACCTTCATCCTCCGTCTCGTCTTCATCCAAGTCCATTTGAAGCGACCCCGAATGACCATACATCATTATTCGGTCACCTTCATCCTCCGTCTCGTCTTCATCCAAGTCCATTTGAACAAAAGTCCACATGAACCCACATCTTTGTTCGGCCAGCTTCATCCTCCGTCTCGTCTTCATCCAAGTCCATTTGAAGCGACCCCGAATGACCATACATCATTATTCGGCCAGCTTCATCCTCCGTCTCGTCTTCATCCAAGTCCATTTGAACAAAAGTCCACATGAACCCACATCTTTGTTTGGCCAGTTTCATCTTCCGTCTCGTCTTCATCCAAGTCCATTTGAAGCGACCCCGAATGACCATACATCATTATTCGGTCACCTTCATCCTCCGTCTCGTCTTCATCCAAGTCCATTTGAACAAAAGTCCACATGAACCCACATCTTTGTTTGGCCAGCTTCATCTTCCGTCTCGTCTTCATCCAAGTCCATTTGAAGCGACCCCGAATGACCATACATCATTATTCGGCCAGCTTCATCCTCCGTCTCGTCTTCATCCAAGTCCATTTGAACAAAAGTCCACATGAACCCACATCTTTGTTCGGCCAGCTTCATCCTCCGCCTCGTCTTCATCCAAGTCCATTTGGAACGACCCCGAATGACCACGCATCAGATTTCTGATCACTAGTAGTAGAGTTGGTCACTTCTCGCTTTAAACTAAGGCCTCGGATCTTAGAACTCCTTGACTTGAGTAGCTGAGATTGAGCTGGTAGGAAAGGAAAAAGAAAAATAATACGAAACTAGCTTACAAATAACATTCACAAAGGTAATCTAATGTAATCAAATTATCAAAAGGTCTATTGCAAGTTAAACTTACCTTTTGCCCTTAGTGCGTTAGCGATGACCCAGACCGTTTGGTTTACCAGTGGCAACATGCCACCATTACCACCACCACCCACCACTTAATCGTCGTTTGTTCCTCTGGCATGAACGGGAACTCCGTTTTTGGATGAGTAGTGGTGGTGTTGGTGACAAGTTTCAAACGATTTTATTTTTTCTGGGATAACAGAATAAGCTGCAACAAAATATAAATCGAAATCAGCTAAATGTTTACATAAACAAATGAATGCAAAAAAATCTAAATGCAAAAGAAAAAAAAGAATATGAATGATGAATAAGTACTAACCTTTTCGAAATAATAGTCGGTGGTGAGAGGTAGAAATCGACAAAAGGATGTCCGCGTATAATGGATAAGTGAGAAGATGAGAAGAGACATGGAGAGTGTGTCTCGACCAGAGTAGACAGACCAATTTCAAGCAGCGGGTGATGACACATAAACTCCCCAAAGAATAAATACATTGCCCTGTGATGACAAATATTGCTGCTGAAATATTAAATAGGTGGAATAGAAAATCGAATTGTAAGGAACTAAACGTAAACATCGTTCCTAAATGCAGTCAGCATTCCGAAGCGCTATCAATGACTGACACAATGTTCACCTTGTGCATCAACATGCTTAAAACTAAGTTTCTCTATACACATTCCTAATGGCAAGCTAGCCTGTTACGCTATCGAGCTAAACGGGTAAAAACAATAATAGAAGTACTTACCTTTGATAACGATAGCGATAGTTGGGTTGGTAATGTCGAGCTGGTCGAGTAATGGTGGAACAAGTTAAGATGAAGGGAAGAAGAGAAGGGATGACTAGATTCCAGCGGATGCCAGCCAAGTGGCGATGAGAGTGATTCAAAATGTGCGATGGAGAATGAGCTGAGATGGGGAGGGAAAGAGAAGACCAACAAGGACGAGAGCTTGAGAAATAATGAGTGCGACCATTCTCCACACTTTCATAACTTCTGTAATCAGAGGATAAAAATATACGTGATGTCATAAATCATTTGTACAACACAAGAGTATACCTTATTACTTAGTCACGAAGCTGTAAGCGATGGTGGCGGCTTGAAAGAACACAAAGATAGGCAGGCAAAACTAAAGTTTGAAGACAGTCAAAACAGACTGAAGCAAAGTTGCAGGGTGAGTGATGGTGCAGTTAAGGCGATGACGATAAAGTAAACGTCAGTACAGATATGTGATTAAAACACGATCAGACCAGTGAAGATGACGAGTGCTAGTGAGAAGGAATGTAATTAGAAGAGACTACACAGAAGACTATACCCTACATGTCATTTAGTTGAGTCAAATGCAGATCTCACAATGGGAGCAATGACAGAAACGTATGACGGACTAACCCGACAGCCAGACACATAAAGCCAGCAAGGTGACAGAGGCATTGATGGTTGCCACCTGGAAGACGGGCCCCCTCTGGAAGACCTTGGGGCCACTGCTCGGCCATCCTTGGGCTAGGAATAACCCACCAGAATTCTCTGTACTTGTTTTTTCCTGTTCTTCTTATAGATAGAAGTTGACGTTGGAAGTTGACGTTGGAATTTGACATAGGAAGTTGTTGTCGAAGCTGCGTTGACTGTTGACTTTGCCAATAAGTTGAATTTGTTGTGCAAGAGATAGTAGCTTTTTGGTCTTTTGATTTGTTTTTCGCTGTTGACGAAGAAACAAGCAGGTCTTTACACTACGATGTGAATGAAAGTGAAAGATAAAAAACCAAAACACTCAATAAATTAAAATTAATCAAATATTAATTTTATTTATTTTTATTATAATTTTAAATTATTTTTATGTTCCACAAATTCCATACGAGTGTTTCAGCAAAGATCAAGTGAGGCATTTGATAAATTTTGCTATTTATTTAAAAATGTAAAAAACACAGTAAATCAGTGCAAATCAGTGCAAATCACGGCAAATCACAGCAAATCACGGCAAATCACAGTAAATCACGGCAAATCACAGTAAATCACAGTAAAACACAGTAAATCACGGCAAATCAGTGCAAATCACGGCAAATCACAGTAAATCACGGCAAATCACAGTAAATCACGGCAAATCACAGTAAATCACAGTAAATCAGTGCTAATCAGAGCGTCGTGATTTGCACTGATTTGCACTGATTTGCACTGATTTGCACTGATTTGCACTGATTTGCACTGATTTTTACATTTTTAATTAAATAGTATTTTTAGCACGTTTTTGTACATTTTTAGCACATGTTGGCCTGTAATTTAACAAAAGCTCTGAACTCTGACTTTGTAGCCAGAGGAGGTCAAGTCGAGGCGAGGGAGCCAAGTAGTACAAGTCAAATCAAAACGAGCACACATGTGCACATGGTCACAGACTATAGGCAATTTCCTCTCTTTATTTCTTTGCAGTACCGATGCCAACACTGGCTCGATCCAAGGCTGGTGCCATAAGAGCCCTAGTGCCGCAGGTAATTCCATTCATTGTGAATGGAACTGGCCAAGTTGGATGACATAATTGTGCTGTCCGAGTATGACGAATCGAACAGTCCAGCAGCAGGACCTACTGAATGATTGCCACCACTCGATTGATCCCAGTAAGTGTTTTCATTCACAATCAACTCGATCATCACTAATCTTACTATTCCGTTTCTCTAAGACAACACGTCATCGACACTCAACGAGGCCATCACGTATGTGCACGAGGATTATTGTGGATGTTGTTGTAGGATGTTGTGATGATGACTGTCGGGCATTGTGACCAACCTGACATTGGTCGTGTAAAACAACTTTCATATGCCAAATTCTCATTGGACAAAGACACACACTCACACTCACACACGCTCACACACACACACTTTTGTTGTGATGATGACTGTTGTGCATTGTGACCAGGGCTCGCAGGGAGAGGACAGTGAATTTCACTCGTCTTTAGAAAGTGTCCTTAAAGTACGTACCGCTGCGTGTAACTGCACCGTGTATACACGCGCGTAAGAGCAGCTTTTTAATAGCGCCAAATATTGCCGCATTCTTTTCGTTGTTTTTGCTATTACTTTTCAACTAAATTATTTGAAACTCTTTTAAAAATTGTAAATAATTTATAAATTCGTATTTTTATTCAGAATATTGTTGGTATTTTGCCAAGTACTTTTTTAATTGACCTTATACCTTTGTATTTGTCTGCATCTTTTGTTAAACGTAGAAATTCTGTGTCGCGTTTTGCAATGCCTATAAATTCCCTAACGTCATTTGTTATATTATACTTGGCATATACAAAGGCTTTCACATTTTGCATACTCATGTTAGACTTTTCGGTTGTCAAAAAGTGATTGATTTCCGAGAAGACTCTTTCACTGATTGCATTAGAAGGAGACATTGAAAATATAAGTTCTATAAACATTGATATATTGAGAAGAAGAATATTATGAGATTTAGCCAGTTCCAAAACTTGAATCCAACGAACAGTTGTTGGGGTAACATTTTTCCTCTGGTTTTCAACATCGTCCCATAAATCATATTGATCTTGCTGAAGGTGTTGATTTACCCAATTAACCTCTTTAAGGAGTTCCTTTTTGTCATATTCAACTGGAACTTTTTTTGATTTTATGAACTTAATTGATTTTTCAACTTTACTTATATCGATTTTGTTTTTCAATGATAACCATTTGAGAACTTTCAGATCACTTAAGTAATTAGTCCATTTTTCTAAATAAATGTAACAAGATTCATACATCTTGTGCATTCCTTTAGTAAAATGAGCTATTTCTTCAGTTGTTAGGTTTTCTGCAATTGATTTGATCATCGGATCAGCATTGGAATCAGTGGGAAAAGCTATTTCGTTACTTGATAAAAACAACGAATAATTACTTAATTCTTCTGCCATTAGCATTCCACCGATTATAGTCGCATCATTTCCTTGAATGTTTTTAACTTTTTCATGAAAGTTTTGAACATATTCATGAATTAGGTATAACCACAGTCGATTTTTAGGATCTTGAAGGAAATCGTTAACCCAAGTAATCTTATGGTTTTGTTTCGCTAGTGGCTTGTTGGAATTAGTTAATTCAAGTTGTGCAAAATACTTGATCAATGCGTCGTAGAGATATAAAATTTTTTTAATGGCTGGCATCAGAGATAGCCACCGTGTATCTACATATGATACAGGTAAGGTAAATGATTTTTCTAGTTGTTTCAAATCATTAATCCAAATGTTTTTCAGTGTGTCTTGCTTTTTTGGTTGTTGACTAAATTCAGCAAATATTCGATTAACCAATTTGCGAACATTGCAGAAACCTAATTAAATTGGAATGACTAATTAGTTATGTTATTATACTTGTTATAGAAAGTTACTTTTTATATCTGTTAGTGAATGCTTTACAGCATTGTTCTCAATATGTCCAAAACATCCAATACAAATTAGCTCATGACCAAGTTTTTTTTGAAGATGAATTCGAACATTGTCTTCACCTCTGTGATCAGGTCCGCCAAAATTGGCATTTGTATTGTCTGCACTGATCGAGACAATCAATGATTTGTCAATATGCGCTCTATCAATAGCTTTCATTATTTCATTTGTAATGGATTTGGCATCTTCATTTGTGATTGATTCGCAATATATACTACGATGTATTGCTCCCATTCCAATGCGATAATATTTAGCCATGACCACTAGCATTTTCTTATTATTTGTAGTCGTTGTATCGTAATGTAACGTAATATATTTTGCATTTTTCCCTAGATCAAATTGCATATATTCTTCAGCTTTTGGCAAAATCACTTCCGTATTGATATATGAAGTCTTTGATGCTTTACATTTAAAATTACGGCTTATATTCAGTTCATTCATCAGATCAGTTACTTTAGTCATCGAACTAAATGATTGACTGCTGATTAGAGTATTGTATGCAAATACAACTGAAATTGTGTAAAATTGTATATTAGTTAGGAAAAAAATATGTGATACTAACGTTCGTTAAGGGGGTAGCTCTCAATGATTCTGGCAAAATGGTTGAAATCAGTTAAATATATTTCAGAATAATTCCATGGTTCAACTTTAAATTTTTCAAAATTCTCGAGATGCATTTCTGAACGAATGTGCTTGTATATAGAATGTTTTTTCATAGTTTTATTTATGCAAATTTTGCAAACAGCGCGAGTGTTGTTTTCATTACATATAAAAAATCTCTTATCTGTGATATCTTTCGTTTGATCAAGTGGAATAATGGAAGGAAATGGTGTCTTTTTAAAAAGTTTATTTTGTCGATAGTTTCCACTTGAACTTGAAGATTGACAAATGTCCATCGATTGATCGGATATATTCACAGGGATTTGATTTTCTTTTATTGAAGTCGACAAAATTGAATTTGGACTTGAGTTACGAGGCAAATGCAAATTATTAAATTGTGATGATGATAAAGGAGAACTAATATTTTTTGAAGATTCGTTGCTCTTTCGCACTTTTGATACGCTTGGACTAGGAGATTTTAAAAATTTTTGCAAATTGTCGCTAAATTTATGTTTGCTATTGCAACTCATTAAATGTTGAATAAGTTTAGCCAAACTTCCTTCAGAGTTTATATTTTTGGTTATGTTACAATATTTGCACTGGGCCTCATAAAATGGTTTGTTGTTTTTTGGATTTTCGATCTTAGTAATTTTGAAACATTCTCTAATGTCTTCCATTTCTATATAGTCAGACATTGTAATGATTTTCTAAGTCTTTGAAAATAAATATTTATTAGCATTGCAATTACTATTCAAATCTATAAAAATATTACCAACTGAAATACAAATTGATGAAAAGTATAGGCGTTGGATGATTTAACTTGAATCTGTAGTATTGGTGTTCAACAAAAATGTTTCAAATTACAATTTGAAAAGATATAAAACTAATTTTGAGTAGTACTGTATGTAAAGTTGTTATACATTTCTATGTTCATCTAAGCTCAAATTAAACCCCGCTTTACTAGCTGGAACATTAAAGTCGTGCAGCTGCATGGATTAAGATTACAGTCTAATCGTTAAGTTGCATACATTTAAACACATAAAACCGCATACTGCGGTACGCAGTTCAACAAACCTATATAAAGCTAAAACTTTGAGTTTAATATATCACAACATTTAAAGTGATTTTTAGAATATTCTTTCTCAAACACACCGTACCAAACTTTCAAATATGGGTATTGAGAAACAATTTATTTGTTTCTTATTAATTCTTCTCGTTTGTGTTACTTTTTTTATGTGCGATGCTTTACCGCGAGGCGAACCAATAGTTTGGAATAAAACGCCTCACATCACTTACAAAGGCCATAACCAAGTTATGTTCAACGCCCGAATTCGTAGTCCTTGTGAAGACTTGAAAGATATGGACATTTTTGATCTGTCACAATATCAAATTGAATCATTGCAACAAAACTGCCAAAACAAATTTGACCAAATCGTAATGAAGCAAATTTATAAGCATTGTAAATTGGTTGACCATGTGGATATCAGAAATCACGACCGCCGTCAAAAACGTCAGATTGAACTAGGATTGTCTGGTGCTGCTGTAATCGCTGGAGTTGTCTCACTTGGGGTAAAATCTGTTTTTGATTACTTCAGAGACTATTCAATTACTGATTTAAGAAACAAAGTGAGTCAAATAAATGAGCAAACCACATTGAACATTGAACGCCTCGTGAATGCAACTCAAATTAATAACAAAATATTGAAAATTCACCAAAACGAAATTCTGCAAATTGTTTCACGTTTGACAAATAATGAGCAATTGATTCGAAATGCTACTGCAAGAATGGTCCTTGCAGGAAGAATGCAGTTCGAATTAGCATCAAAGTTTCGGACGATTGAAGGGAAATTGAGTTCATTTTTTTCAAAAATTCTCGAATTTGGTAAATTTGACAACGAATTTGACTATTTGTTTCCTGGGGTTAACCTATGCATGCACGAACATTGCCCACGAACATTCTGGACGCCAATGAGATCAACGGAATCACGTGCAGGATGTGAGCTAGTTAATCATTCTGTAATGGTTTTGAAATTATTTGTTGCAGTTGAAGATACAACAAAGCTAATATTCAGAGCAAACCCATTCAATTTATTTACTTATAAAGGCACGAATGCTTGCAAACACGAGTACCAAGGCCCAGAATATGTCATGTTTGATACGACAACCAATTGTTCTATCGAAGAGAATGAACCAAAACGACATCGTGATCAATACGCAGCCCCTTCGAAACCCCTCAAATGCGATAGTCAAAATGGTGAAAAATGGTGGCACCAAACTGTTTGCAGACCAAAAACTCGCTTTCCCGAAAGTGCTTATGTTCAAGTCAAATATGATCGAACACACTATTACATTTACTGTAATGGTTTCAACTTGACTGTCGATCATGATTTTCCAATTTTATGCAAGGACGACGTCTACAAAATCCTTAGTTCTAAGACTGTTCACGTTGGACCTTACAATTTGACTGGACAAGAAGTCATTGCATCCCAAGATTTGAATTTGGACGGAATTATAATTGATCATGTGAATTCGATTATAATTCAAAACTTCCACAATGAACATCTTAACGTAACTGACCTTGATTACTTGTTTAAAGAAGAAAAAGGTATTTTGGAGGAAGTGTTTTCAATGAATAAGTTTACTGCTAAACTTACTCAACTTGACAAAACAACTTCATTGTGGATCATCGTTATTTTGGCAACTATTTTGACACTTTTCCTAATAGTTCTTGCTATTATTATATTTAGGAATAAGTTTAAAAGATATTCAAATAAGAAAAAATCAAAAAACTTAGCGAATGATTTGGAAAATGAACAACAAAGACGACTACAACAAAAAATGGAACAATTTTTTTCTAAATTTGGAGACAAAATTGATGATTAATTATTTACTAAATAAATTACAAAAAACTAGTTTGTTTATTTTAATATTTTAAATTGAATGAGATAGCCAAAGTGATTATGTCAAATAATTTAGTTGAAAAGAATGAGACAATATTTGGCGCTATTAAAAAGCTGCTCTTACGCGCGTGTATACACGGTGCAGTAACACGCAGCGGTACGTACTTTATGACCACTTTCTAAAGACGAGTGAAATTCGCTGTCCTCTCCCTGCGAGCCCTGATTGTGACCAACCTGACATTGGTCGAGTTAAACAACCTTCATATGCCAAATGCTCATTGGACGCAGACACAAACTCACACACACTGATGTGGTGATGATGACTGTTGTGCATTGTGATCAACCTGACATTGGTCGTGTTAAACAACTTTTATATGCCAAATTCTCATTGGACAAAGACACACACTCACACTCACACACGCTCACACACACACTTTTGTTGTGATGATGACTGTTGTGCATTGTGACCAACCTGACATTGGTCGTGTTAAACAACTTTTATATGCCAAATTCTCATTGGACAAAGACACACACTCACACTCACACACGCTCACACACACACTTTTGTTGTGATGATGACTGTTGTGCATTGTGACCAACCTGACATTGGTCGTGTTAAACAACCTTTATATACCAAATGCTCATTGGACACACTCACACACACACTCACTCACTGATGTGGTGATGATGACTGTTGTGCATTGTGACCAACCTGACATTGGTCGTGTTAAACAACCTTTATATACCAAATGCTCATTGGACACACTCACACACACACTTACTCACTGATGTGGTGATGATGACTGTTGTGCATTGTGACCAACCTGACATTGGTCGTGTTAAACAACCTTTATATACCAAATGCTCATTGGACACACTCACACACACACTTACTCACTGATGTGGTGATGATGACTGTTGTGCATTGTGACCAACCTGACATTGGTCGTGTTAAACAACCTTTATATACCAAATGCTCATTGGACACACTCACACACACACTTACTCACTGATGTGGTGATGATGACTGTTGTGCATTGTGACCAACCTGACATTGGTCGTGTTAAACAACCTTTATATACCAAATGCTCATTGGACACACTCACACACACACTCACTCACTGATGTGGTGATGATGACTGTTGTGCATTGTGACCAACCTGACATTGGTCGTGTTAAACAACCTTTATATACCAAATGCTCATTGGACACACTCACACACACACTCACTCACTGATGTGGTGATGATGACTGTTGTGCATTGTGACCAACCTGACATTGGTCGTGTTAAACAACCTTCATATACCAAATGCTCATTGGACACACTCACACACACACTCACTCACTGATGTGGTGATGATGACTGTTGTGCATTGTGACCAACCTGACATTGGTCGTGTTAAACAACCTTTATATACCAAATGCTCATTGGACACACTCACACACACACTCACTCACTGATGTGGTGATGATGACTGTTGTGCATTGTGACCAACCTGACATTGGTCGTGTTAAACAACCTTTATATACCAAATGCTCATTGGACACACTCACACACACACTCACTCACTGATGTGGTGATGATGACTGTTGTGCATTGTGACCAACCTGACATTGGTCGTGTTAAACAACCTTTATATACCAAATGCTCATTGGACACACTCACACACACACTTACTCACTGATGTGGTGATGATGACTGTTGTGCATTGTGACCAACCTGACATTGGTCGTGTTAAACAACCTTTATATACCAAATGCTCATTGGACACACTCACACACACACTCACTCACTGATGTGGTGATGATGACTGTTGTGCATTGTGACCAACCTGACATTGGTCGTGTTAAACAACCTTTATATACCAAATGCTCATTGGACACACTCACACACACACTTACTCACTGATGTGGTGATGATGACTGTTGTGCATTGTGACCAACCTGACATTGGTCGTGTTAAACAACCTTTATATACCAAATGCTCATTGGACACACTCACACACACACTTACTCACTGATGTGGTGATGATGACTGTTGTGCATTGTGACCAACCTGACATTGGTCGTGTTAAACAACCTTTATATACCAAATGCTCATTGGACACACTCACACACACACTCACTCACTGATGTGGTGATGATGACTGTTGTGCATTGTGACCAACCTGACATTGGTCGTGTTAAACAACCTTTATATACCAAATGCTCATTGGACACACTCACACACACACTCACTCACTGATGTGGTGATGATGACTGTTGTGCATTGTGACCAACCTGACATTGGTCGTGTTAAACAACCTTTATATACCAAATGCTCATTGGACACACTCACACACACACTTACTCACTGATGTGGTGATGATGACTGTTGTGCATTGTGACCAACCTGACATTGGTCGTGTTAAACAACCTTTATATACCAAATGCTCATTGGACACACTCACACACACACTCACTCACTGATGTGGTGATGATGACTGTTGTGCATTGTGACCAACCTGACATTGGTCGTGTTAAACAACCTTTATATACCAAATGCTCATTGGACACACTCACACACACACTCACTCACTGATGTGGTGATGATGACTGTTGTGCATTGTGACCAACCTGACATTGGTCGTGTTAAACAACCTTCATATACCAAATGCTCATTGGACACACTCACACACACACTCACTCACTGATGTGGTGATGATGACTGTTGTGCATTGTGACCAACCTGACATTGGTCGTGTTAAACAACCTTTATATACCAAATGCTCATTGGACACACTCACACACACACTTACTCACTGATGTGGTGATGATGACTGTTGTGCATTGTGACCAACCTGACATTGGTCGTGTTAAACAACCTTTATATACCAAATGCTCATTGGACACACTCACACACACACTCACTCACTGATGTGGTGATGATGACTGTTGTGCATTGTGACCAACCTGACATTGGTCGTGTTAAACAACCTTTATATACCAAATGCTCATTGGACACACTCACACACACACTTACTCACTGATGTGGTGATGATGACTGTTGTGCATTGTGACCAACCTGACATTGGTCGTGTTAAACAACCTTTATATACCAAATGCTCATTGGACACACTCACACACACACTCACTCACTGATGTGGTGATGATGACTGTTGTGCATTGTGACCAACCTGACATTGGTCGTGTTAAACAACCTTTATATACCAAATGCTCATTGGACACACGACACAAACTCACACACACTGATGTGGTGATGATGACTGTTGTGCATTGTGACCAACCTGACATTGGTCGTGTTAAACAACCTTTATATACCAAATGCTCATTGGACACACTCACACACACACTTACTCACTGATGTGGTGATGATGACTGTTGTGCATTGTGACCAACCTGACATTGGTCGTGTTAAACAACCTTTATATACCAAATGCTCATTGGACACACTCACACACACACTCACTCACTGATGTGGTGATGATGACTGTTGTGCATTGTGACCAACC
Organism: Rhizoglyphus robini; assembly: GCA_023373905.1. Taxonomy (NCBI): domain Eukaryota; kingdom Metazoa; phylum Arthropoda; class Arachnida; order Sarcoptiformes; family Acaridae; genus Rhizoglyphus; species Rhizoglyphus robini. The sequence goes on from JAKIJQ010000175.1 coordinate 108,830, forward strand.
TGACATTGGTCGTGTTAAACAACCTTTATATACCAAATGCTCATTGGACACACTCACACACACACTTACTCACTGATGTGGTGATGATGACTGTTGTGCATTGTGACCAACCTGACATTGGTCGTGTTAAACAACCTTTATATACCAAATGCTCATTGGACACACTCACACACACACTCACTCACTGATGTGGTGATGATGACTGTTGTGCATTGTGACCAACCTGACATTGGTCGTGTTAAACAACCTTTATATACCAAATGCTCATTGGACACACTCACACACACACTCACTCACTGATGTGGTGATGATGACTGTTGTGCATTGTGACCAACCTGACATTGGTCGTGTTAAACAACCTTTATATACCAAATGCTCATTGGACACACGACACAAACTCACACACACTGATGTGGTGATGATGACTGTTGTGCATTGTGACCAACCTCACATTGGTCGTGTTACACAACCTTTATATACCAAATGCTCATTGGACAAAGACACACTCACACTCACACACGCTCACACACACACTTTTGTTGTAATGATGACTGTTGTGCATTGTGACAAACCTTCAGATCATAGAAGACAACTCTTCAGTATCTTAGGTGGGCACCTGCCCAAGCAGGCAGCCTTGTTGAGTAAGTATTTTTTTATTTCTTTCGTTTGCTCTCCGACAGTCAGCCGCACCACATGTGCATCTCTGTCCAATCTCTTTTTTGTGAATTGACTTAGAACTCTCTTCCAAACTAGATCCAGTGCCAACTTCTGACTACTGCTCTAAAAGAAAGTATCCTCAATTCGATCTCTTCCACTCAACCATCTCAACTCTTCACCATCGTCCAGAAACAATCAAACGAACCAACCGTATCTCTCAGTTTGAAGTCGCAAGCCAAGAATGGACGAGCTCCACTGGCAAGACGCCAATTTTCGGGTGGCAGCCATCGCGGCTATCGATGACACCGCCACCAACATGGAGATAGTTTGGGCGGACACCTGGGAAGGCCATGATGTGGTGCAGGGCTTGGCTGTTATTTACGATTTCCTTGTCCGAGTTCAAGAGCGCCTCACCTTATTTCGTGCATTTCAGCCATACCCAGAGGTTCCTGATGATCCAGAATTTGGTGAGGCAATTGCCCTGCTTGAAGAAATTCTTCGTCGTCAAAACGCACCTGTTGACCCGGAGCATGGGCAGGAAGCTGATGCTTTGCCTGGTCGCGTGGATGCTCATGTTCCGGTGCAACAGGAAGATCTTCCCGAAGCTGAAGATCTGGACGACAACTGGCAGGTCCTCTCTGTCCGGGATGTCCGCCTCGATGCCAATGGTCAGTTTGAATATCGCATTCAGTGGGCCAACACTGCAATAACTCTACCAGCCCTGGTAGGCCGAAACCTGGACCTGTACCCTGCTGTGAACCATCACTTGTGCATAGCACTCGGGTTGGACCCGCATCCTGAAATTCCAGTTGGCCAGGCCACCAGGCTTCGTCAACTTCGTGAGCTGCTTCTGGACTATCGCCCAGGTTTGCAGCTAAAACGACACTGAAGTTTGACGGACACTGACCCTCACTGGCATTCAGACGTGGTGGAGGCTTGGTGTCTGAATGCCTTTGAGTACCATTCGCGAGCAATATCAAACACAATAATGTACACATAAACCTACACCTTTCCCTTTTCCCCTTCCCCAACCACAAACAGACAACTACACAATACTTATAATATATACCATAATAAAAAAAACTAAAAAAATCTATATGTTTTGTTAATTCATTTCGCACCTTCATTCAAAAGATTTCATTCATCCGCACGGACAAAGTTGATCATCGTAGTCCATTGGTCCATTCGTATATGAGTAGAATGATCAAAGTCCCGAGTCTATATGAACTACCGTTGCTGAGATAGCAATCATGGTAAATTTGTCAAATATCACTACCGTCGAATCCGTTTGGTTCATATCCCAGGTCAACAATGACCTTTATCCGGTCGAACCACTACTGGAATAACCGATAGTGTGTGTGTCCAATGAGCATTTGGTATATGAAGGTTGTGTAACACAACCTTTGTCAGGTTGTTCACAATGCACAACAGTCATCATCAGAAACAGTTATCCTCGGACTGATACTTTTTGGAGTATCAGTCCGAGGATGAGTTGCGGCACTGATATGGACAGTTGCGGCACTCATAGGAACAGTTATCCTCGTACTGATACTTTTTGGAGTATCAGTCCGAAGATGATTTGCGGCACTGATATGGACAGTTGCGGCACTCATAGGAACAGTTATCCTCGTACTGATACTTTTTGGAGTATCAGTCCGAAGATGATTTGCGGAACTGATATGGACAGTTGCGGCACCGATATGGACAGTTGCGGCACTGATATGGACAGTTGCGGCACTGATATGGACAGTTGCGGCACTGATATGGATAGTTGCGGCACTGATATGGACAGTTGCGTCACTGATATGGACAGTTGAGGCACTCATATGGATAGTTGCCGCACTCATATGGATAGTTGTTAGGTTGTGAGTGAGTGTGTGTCCAATGAGCATTTGGTATATAAAGGTTGTGTAACAGAACCTTTGTTAGGTTGTTCACAATGCCCAACAGTCATCATCAGAAACAGTTATCCTCGGACTGATACTTTTTGGAGTATCAGTCCGAGGATGATTTGCGGCACTGATATGGACAGTTGCGGCACTCATAGAAACAGTTATCCTCGGACTGATCCCATCGGCTCAATCCCAAAACCACAACTTTATTCAGGTCGCTAAATAGAATTATTTTGCTTACTCTGTAGAACTCGCCATTTGCTTTGATAAAGTTGTTTGCTGTTTGAATGCTGGTTGATCCGTAATTAGTAGTAGTTATGATCAGATCCTTATACTTCAAACGGCTATAAAATTTTGCAGAACCTAGATGATCAGTATATTGAGTCAAGACTTGCAGATCACGTCGGTTGAAATTTACAGATGGCGTTGGTCGATGCAAACTGAGATTACGATCAAATGAATTAAGTTTTTCAAGTCTCGGAAATACAAGACCTCCAAATTCCTTCACAACAGATGATATTTCACTTTGAAATGAAGTGAATAGAGCAAAGACAGATGCGGCAACCATTGATTTGTTTGTTACTTGTTGCGGAACATGAGTTCCTGTTTCTGCTTTATTAACATAAATCCCCATGTGGTTTTCTACACAAAAAGCCGAATTCGTAACAAGTGGTCCATACTTTAAAACAACATCAGGCAGATGAATCAAACAGTGCACGTTGTACCGATGCATCTTTACGGGATAAAGTTTTCCGTATTCTGTGATAAAGTCTTTAATTACTGCTTTTATTGTTAAAATGTCATTTTGAACCGAAATGCACCTTTTGTTCAATACTGAAATGATCTTAGATAATTTTCGAAAGTTTTCAAAGTAATGTCTTTCTAAAACACCGTCAAGAGCCATAAATCCATAAAGAAGAAATACTTCATAATCGAAAGCTTTCCATTTGTCATTAGATCCAAGTAAATGCATTTTTCTAATTTGATTACATGGAAACTTTATTCCATCAAGTCGTGAGTTGATCAAATTGATCTGCTGACTGTTGAAAGGCCGTAACAAATATTCTTTGGTTTCGATTCCGTCAACTTGTCCGAGCCAACTTTGAATAATCAGTTTCACTGTTCCGATTAACTGTGAATGCATATATTCAGGTGGTGCAATACTGTTAAGCTGAACATATTCAAGTCGAGACAGTTCGCATTTGCCTTTGATGCCATAAGTGTCAGATGTGGAATTCGGGTTAAGATCTGCCTGTTCAGCCATGCGTTCCCATTCTTCACAAGTTCTCAATGGGCAATCATCGGTAGTCATTGGATATCTATTGGCTCCAAGAAGGTGTCTTGACTCGACGTAACACAAATTGCAACCATATTTCGAATTATGCTGTTTGCAATTCAAAATATCAGCTCTGGCTGGTGCATCCGCAATTACGAGAAGTAAACGTACATAAAATTTTACACTTTTTCCACTTGAGATTTCGATTTCAATCGGATTCCTGTCGTACTCTACTAATTCATCGACCAATGGCTTGAAAATTGCATTTGGCGGCTTTTTCCCCACATGTAAAGCCAGTAACAATCCGTTGTTTTGTCGAAGATTAAGTGGCAATTCATTAATGTAAGCAACGATGGGGCATAAACTTTTCTTAGTTTCTTTGCTGTATTGAGCTCCATCAAATCCAATAGACAATGTAATGGTTTTGCTATCAAAGTCACGATTGGTTCTTTTGATGAATTCTTTGCGCTCATTCAGTCTTTGATATTCCGAACCATCCATAACGTCATGAATATTTTCCCCATCGGGCTCGTGTTCAAACTTTAATTGATCGATTATTATCGGTATAATAAAAGGTAACCATTCGTGTAGCGTAACACAACAAAAGAAACTTTCAGCAGTTTTTATCGCTTGAGCAGGATCAATTTTAATCTTTTCTCCAGTGGCATCATCGATACACTTGCTGCAATCTGGTTTTCCACAATCAATAACTTTGCTCAAATCGGTGACTGCATTAGTAATTCCACACGGGGTATAAAAAAACTTCTTGACGTCGGTAGTAAAAATTCTACCCTTTTTCACGATAGTTTTATGAGATGTATTGAGCCTTTTGAATCTAAAGACTACATTAAAAAATCTTGCAAAATCAGTTATCGCTGCATCAGTCAAATTATGTCGAGTTTGTAACAACAACAGCATAAGGTAAATTTCATGATCCGACAGCTCACGATTATCCAATTTATCCCAAAAGTCGAGATTTACAGCATTATCATCTTCATCTGGCTCTTGATCAGTAATTGGTTCAACAGAAGGTGAAGAATCGTATTCATCTGTTTCTTTGTCAATTGAGTCAGGCTGTAATTCAGGTCTTACTCTGCTACTTTAATAGCAGCCTTGGCAGCATGTTTTTCTTTAATAATTTTATTGACCATTTTGATAACAGATACAAACAAATAAAAATACAAGGATTCGCATTGAGTGAAAATTTTGACATTCAACCAATGTGTTTGGATAAAAACATAACAAACTAAATGTTCAGTGACATAGGGCAGTAACGCCCAAACTAAAATATTTTGAATTAAAAGTAAACAGTGCCATGTTTATTACTATACCATATTTGTGCGGTGTTGCCCCCAATATATGCTTTTCTGAACACTTCACCTGTGACACTCGAGTGACCGCATTTGTTTACACTTTCGTCTTCGTCTTAAGACAGAATTCCCAGAATTATGCTTAAGGCGCATAATTTGCGCTCAATTTTTCCCGCTTAACTGCATTTGCATTGAAATGAACTGACAATCGTTTTGGCGCTTGAGATGCGCGCGCATATATGTACACATCTAGCTTTCACTATAGTGACTAGTGCTGCAGCCAAACGTTGAGTGAACTCACAACACGCTTTGTCTGCCTGCACTGTACATGTACTGGTCATTGGCTGTTGTGATTTAGTTGTGTGTGCATGTGTGTTTGATCCAACGGTCTTTTATCTCGTTCGCAATCTCGTGGCGTTAATTTCATCATGTCATCATCATCGAAGAAATGGGCAGTAATCCAGGAGCTTGATGATAATCACGAACCTGTCCCGAATTTGCTTCACGTGGTAAAAGCACGTACCCTTCCGCAATTCACGGATATATGGGTCAATGCGCCAAATAATTGGCCTGAGTCTGTTGTTTGGTACAAAGACACTGAAAGTGATGAAGATGACGATGAGGGTATCTGTAAAGTTCTCATGATTAACAGTAAGTATCTCGTTACACTTTGAATTTCTGCATAACAACTTTTTTTTGTTTTTAGCTAAGAGTGCCTGTGACCAGAAGTTATCTGAATTGTTTGCTGCCGCCGAGACTGCCGCCGAAACAAGCAATAACTCGGACAATGAAACCAATTATCAGGATCCCCTCTTGATCTCAAAATTGACCAAACGGGTTGATTTTCTAGAAAATTCTGTATTGGTTCTACAAAATTCTGTATTGATTCTAGAAAATCAATTCCGTGAGTTTTCTAAGCCCAACGTCTCCAATAACGTAAGATTAATCAATATTTTGTCAGTATAATAATAATTGACATGCAATTTATTTTAAGGAAATTGTTCAAGTTGGCACTGGCAAAAATGCAATTCGAATTAGTGTGCATTCAATTGCTCTCAACTTCATTCATGGCGTAACTGCTTCTGGCTTAATGAATTTGGCGGAACTTTATCTTGGCTCGAATTTTTACGAAGGCAAATCTTGGTCTAACCTGGATGCAAATCATACGGATTTAATCAAGGGAATGTTAACCGAATACGTGCGATTGTCAACTGCTGCTGAGACTAACCCTGAAAAACTTGCTTCCAAGGGTAAGAAGATTCATAAGCAGTTCATCACTTTACTCAACAATAAACTTAAGGACTACAGGTATGTTGGTCATAATGTTATTTTGTATTAGATGTTAATTTGTTTTCTACAATTCTACAGAAAATCTCAGCAAATTGGAACTACTGAAACTGGATCTCCACTTACTGGTAATGGGAATAAAGAAAATTTCTCTATTGGTGGTTTAAGTATTTAAGTTTAAGTGTTTAAGCAGTAAGTGTGACGTTTTATTATTATTTTTTGATACTTATATTTTTGTCTGCTTTTCAGAAATGTTTGCCGGTTTGGACAAGTCTTTGGCTGACGATTTTCGCATCAATTCTTTGAAGGCTGATGAAGTGCCCGACGATTTTTTAATTAATGACGATGAGTAATCAGTTAATAGTTTGATTATGTGATCTCGAGTGAATACTGGTCCTTATCACATACAGAAATCTATTGTCATTATTTCATTTGAATTTTTGTCTGAGCGTGCGAAGCAGCGAGGACTTTATGCATGACTTTTGGCGTTTCTACTCCGGATTATCCTGTCCACATAACTGAACCAATTTGCATGAAATTTTGGAAATAGTCTTAGATCATCATACAGATGTGCTAAAAATAGGTGGTTTTGCTGTAATCTCAAAGATAAGATTAACCTACAGCGCCACCTTGTGACAAAAAGTGTTACTAGCTCAACTTTGGTGTCTGTTGTTGCTGTTGTCGATTGTGTGTGCCCGAGCGTGCATTTGTTGAGTGCAATTGTTTTGACACGTCTTTTATGAACCAGGTTCGGTTGTAGGTGTCAGTAGTGCAGAAGAAGAAAATGCGAGCCGCAGTATTATTGTCTGCCTGTGACAGATTGATTGACAACAGAAGTGACTGCTTTGTTTACATCGGTTTGTACTGTCCGTCGTTGCTACTGTGATCACGTTTCGGGATCTCGAAATGATTGAAAAGAAATCAAAGACCATGTAGGCGAGGCATTCCTCTCATGGAACTAGAAGGACAACAGTTGGATTTAGCAAAACCACCGAGAAGAGAGCTAGAAGACTAAAGGTTAACCGACATGAAAGAGAATGTGAATGGGATTGTTTCCATCGGCGTTCACAACATCAACGGAATTCTGTCTTGGAATAATCTTATCCTTTCTTTGGTTCGCTTACCGAATACACCGAAACAATGCTCGATTGTGTTTCGAATTTGATCAAGCTATGTGATCTATCCAAATGAACACCTGTGCCAATTGTAAACCTGTAAACGATCGTTTTCATGTTTGATACTAAACGCTGTAAATCTGTAACCATTGCACAATGGTTGCAACACATGAGCAACCAACATGCTCACCAAAGACATTTGATACAGGTATTCCACCCGAATTGAGAGATCTCACCGACATCTATAAAATGCTAATCGCACAAGTTCATCCAGTTATACATTTGTACTGGCTGAGAGATGCACAATTCATTTACAATGGTAAAGTAATCAGCTTTCGACAAAACATTAATTGTTTTTGCACTAAATTGCCCCTTCTTCCAACGGAGGTCACCACAATTCTGTTTGACAAAAGTATTCCAACCGGCATCTCCACCTTCAAATCCAATCGCCGACGGATTTAGCGTTCTATAATCTACATAAAAACACCAACATTTACTATCACCATATCACATTCACATTTTAATTTTCAGCTACAGTTTTGCTTCACTTTCTATCGGACTTAACCACAATTCTCTTTGAACAAAAATCCAACTAACATTTCAAACTTCAAAGCAAATCTCAGAAAAATTGACCAACTGTTTCTCAATTATCTAAATTATAATTATAATAACAATATCAATCACGCACGCTCAGACTACATCCGAATGGCATGAAATTCCATGTCATTAGGATCATTATGATGTTTATTATTAACTTGTACTCGTTTAAATACTCACTTCACTTTCATTTCTCATTGTAATTTTCAATTTGTATTTCTCTTATTAAATTTGTATCTCTAAATATAAGAGTATGTGGGTGTGGTCGCATACACGAGGAACCAAAACAAAAAAAATACGTACTTTATGAGCAGGCCCCGTGCTGCTGCTGCTTTTCTGCAGTTGCTCATATTATGACATACTATGACCATTTTTTTGACCCATTTTACTAACGAATGATGACATATAATGAGTATGACTTATTCTCATAGTATGACATAAAATGAGTCAAAAATTTGCTTGGGGACAGTTGCGTCACTCATCCTTCAACTTCTATTCGCAGATAATCGTCATGATGGTTTCATTGGCCGATCACGCACATTTAGATACGAATGTCACCATGGACATAAGTGTTCTTACCTCCAAACTAACTAAAGATAGTAGAATGTTAGTAAGGTTAAAAACAAACAAACCAACGGACGCCAACTTTTTCCGTGTAATGCCGGTTATTGTCCGCCTCCTTCATCTTCTATTCGTCATGATTGTAAATAGTTTATTCACCGATCTAGCCTATCTAGATGCGAATGTCTAACGGATATTTAATTCAATGCCAAAAAAAAGTCAGATACTACGAGGTAGGTAAAAATAATTCCTTGTACAAATATTCACCAGCCGTGGTGTGGCAAAAAGTCGAGTTGGGGTTGAGAATTACAATGAAGAAACAAAAACAGAGCAGCAAACAAGAATACAATTAAGAGCGAACACTGAACAAACACAGACCATTACACATTGACAATTGGTTGACTGAGCGTGCTTGTTCAAAATGGATTAAATGCCGATCAAACGACAAATCGGAACTCAAAACCAACTTAATACAGCATCACCTCTTCAAACGATTGTACGAACGCGCTTTAAACTTATTGTTATGAATGTAAAAATGTTTAATAAACACAGCTGACTCATTTCCAGCTAGAAATAAAAATATTTTAAAAATAAAACTATAAACATGATAGGGGCACATGTTCGAACTGCTTCGTACTCCGTCTGGTCTTCATCCAAGTCCTTTCGGACAAAACTCAACGTGAACCCACATCATTATTCGGTCAGCTTCATCCTCCGTCTCGTCTTCATCCAAGTCCTATCGGACAAAAGTTCACATGTACCAACATCTTTGTTCGGCCAGCTTCATCCTACGTCTCGTCTTCATCCAAGTCCATTTGGACAAAACTCCACGTGACCACACATCATTATTCGGTCAGCTTCATCCTCCGTCTCGTCTTCATCCAAGTCCTTTCGGACAAAACTCAACGTGACCACACATCATTGTTCGGTCAGCTTCATCCTCCGTCTCGTCTTCATCCAAGTCCATTTGGACAAAAGTCCACATGAACCCACATCATTATTCGGTCAGCTTCATCCTCCGTCTCGTCTTCATCCAAGTCCATTTGGACAAAACTCAACGTGACCACACATCATTATTCGGTCAGCTTCATCCTCCGTCTCGTCTTCATCCAAGTCCTTTCGGACAAAACTCAACGTGACCACACATCATTATTCGGTCAGCTTCATCCTCCGTCTCGTCTTCATCCAAGTCCATTTGGACAAAAGTCCACATGAACCCACATCATTATTCGGTCAGCTTCATCCTCCGTCTCGTCTTCATCCAAGTCCTTTCGGACAAAACTCAACGTGAACCCACATCATTATTCGGTCAGCTTCATCCTCCGTCTCGTCTTCATCCAAGTCCTTTCGGACAAAACTCAACGTGACCACACATCATTATTCGGTCAGCTTCATCCTCCGTCTCGTCTTCATCCAAGTCCTTTCGGACAAAACTCAACGTGACCACACATCATTATTCGGTCAGCTTCATCCTCCGTCTGGTCTTCATCCAAGTCTTTTCGGACAAAACTCAACGTGACCACACATCATTATTCGGTCAGCTTCATCCTCCGTCTCGTCTTCATCCAAGTCCTTTCGGACAAAACTCAACGTGACCACACATCATTATTCGGTCAGCTTCATCCTCCGTCTCGTCTTCATCCAAGTCCTTTCGGACAAAACTCAACGTGACCACACATCATTATTCGGTCAGCTTCATCCTCCGTCTCGTCTTCATCCAAGTCCTTTCGGACAAAACTCAACGTGACCACACATCATTATTCGGTCAACTTCATCCTCCGTCTCGTCTTCATCCAAGTCCTTTCGGACAAAACTCAACGTGACCACACATCATTATTCGGTCAACTTCATCCTCAGTCTCGTCTTCATCCAAGTCCTTTCGGACAAAACTCAACGTGACCACACATCATTGTTCGGTCAACTTCATCCTCCGTCTCGTCTTCATCCAAGTCCTTTCGGACAAAACTCAACGTGACCACACATCATTGTTCGGTCAACTTCATCCCTCAGTCTCGTCTTCATCCAAGTCCTTTCGGACAAAACTCAACGTGACCACACATCATTGTTCGGTCAGCTTCATCCTCCGTCTCGTCTTCATCCAAGTCCATTTGGACAAAACTCCACGTGACCACACATCATTGTTCGACTAGCTTCATCCTCCGTCTCGTCTTCATCCAAGTCCATTTGGAACGACCTCGAATGACCACACATTAGATCTCCGATCACTAGTAGTAGTGTAGGTCACTTCTCACTTTGAAAGAGGGCTTCAGGACGTAGAACTTTTTAGCTTGAGCAGCTGCGATCGAGCTGGTAGTAGTATTGGTCACTTCTCGTCATTACGTTTATTCCCATTCATGGACATCAAATTTTGATGGTTCCAGTTGAGAAGGTTGCACAGTGTTGCACCATCAATCAGAATATAATTCCACAGTTTTGACAGGTCAGCAGTTGTAGTGACAATCGATACGGTGGTAGTGGTCGTGACAGTGACTTAAGGAATATGACCTCATCGTTGTCTTCATCATCATCACTGAGATAGATTACCAGAATCACATTCGCTGGCAAATTATCACTCATGGTTGATGAAATTGGATTGGGTACTCGTACGGGTTCACACGGGAGAATGAGAGTAAATAATTCGGGTAAAGGCCGTCTGCCGATTCAGAAAAGCATAGCTTTGGTACTCTTAAGCTGGGGTGGAATTGAGTTGAACGGGTTAATACGTTCAGTTCCGGTGAACTTCGAATGCACTGGCTTTTTATGAAAAACATAACAGAATGTTATATAGCCGAAAATAAAACAAACGAACTTTTTACATCCATTCATCCACTTCCTTGTATTGCCGGTTGAGTGCCCGGAACTCTCATTCTTTTTCCCCAAACAATTGAAAATTGTAGGCAATGCAAGGGCAATCACCACGAGGATGCTACGTGAGTCAGAGACGAGCGTAGTTATACCCCTTAAAAATTCAATTAGGAATGCTGGTTAGAGAATGAGACAGGAGACCGAAGTAATAACAATAGAATAAGTATTTACCGATATCCATATTGAGATGATAAAATTCACGATGGCAAATGATGATAATGAAGATGGAGGTTGTGTTCAACGCTTGATAATTCGCGCATCTCCGTCTCTCATCCTTCTCTTGTGACACATGAGCTAGAAAACAAAAAATAAAAGATCAGTTAAAAATGATGTAAACACAAATATGTGTCAAGCGATACTATTGCATCTATTTAGTTAATGTAAAAGAATAAAACAGATAAACTAACCTTTGAGATTTTGTTGAAAGTATCGATGATTGGTTGGTGTAGTCGATGAGTCATATTGAAGAGTTAGCTTGGTGAAACAAAAAAAATGTGGATGTAGAAGCATCCAAGATGAAAGATGAAGAGAAAGAGCTATCAGGGGTAATAGATGAAGAACAGTAAGGAGAGGATAGAGAACCTGCCAGGACAAGAGCTAGAAAAGAATGGACATGCAGCTACAGTCTCAGCGCCTTATAAAAGCAAAATTTTCCGGATTTTTCCTCGCATACGAGAATATTTTCCGGATTTTTCCTCGCATACGAGAATATTTTCTTGATTTTTCCTTACATAGGGAATATTTTCCAAAATTTTCGGATTTTTTCCTCCCATACGAGAATATTTTCCAAAATTTTCCGGATTTTTCCTCCCATACGAGAATATTTTCTAAAATTTTCCGGATTTTTCCTCCCATACGAGGATATTTTCCAATATTTTACGGATTTTTTCTTTTCACACTCGTGTTTCAATGCAACGCATCTCCACATCACTTCAAACCTATTGAACCGAATTTCATCAACTTCAACTGCAACTCAACCACCAAAAATTGTTCCATGCGAACATGAATGAAGACGAGACGGAGGATGAAGCTGATGGAACGATGAAGTTTGGAAAATAATCTAGTTTTTGTTGGTACCTCTAACAAGGAAAAAGATGGCTTCTACTTTGTTAGAAGATGTTCTAGAAAATATTCTACTTTTTGTTCGTTTGATCTCACCAAGGGCTTTGCCCTTCTCTTCAACAATTAGCCCGAAGCTTGCCCCAAATTGTACCTTCAATTGCACGATCGACAGTGTCGAAAGCGTTCTCTGAAGGACGAATCGGTTGGTCATTGTTACACTCAAATTGACTACTCATCTCAAGAACATAAACAAAATGCCTTGCGACATGAGGTGAAGTTGGATTTTGTCCTTTAAATGACAGGCCAACTCGATACCTCGAAGGTGGACTTGGCAGAGCTTCAGAAACTTCACTCGGCTTTTAAAAAGTTCACTGCCACTCATTTGGCTAACAACATGAACGCAGTTGACCGTCCTGTTATTTGTTTCGAATGCTTCCAGCCGGGGACAGCTTGGCCAAGCACTGTCCCAATTTGATGTGCACTCTGTCCCTAATAGTTGGGCACGTCAGAAAGGACTGCATCTTGGCTTTGACGTTTTAATTAGTCAATTAGACACATTCTTTATAATAATTTTATGTTAATTAATTAGTTAAATTTAATATTAACAAGTCGTCAGGCAAACGCGAAAAAAAACTGAGCCAGCTAAAGCTGGCGCAGTAAATTTTTTCCGCGTTTGCAGATATAATCATTCAAACTGAAAATAGAAATCAATTTGAAGTAGTTTGATTGAGACCACCGTTAAATGGTCATATTAAGTTCGTTGTCATTTGATTCAATATTATTCGATTCGCTGGATATTGCACTAGTTATTTTGTAAACACACTTTAAACTCTTTGGTACATTGAGTTTTATCTATCCAATCCGGGCTCACACTTGAAACGATACCGATAAACGATTCGGCATGATTCCAATGAATCGAGCAGTAAATATATAAATTCCCTTTTGTTACTATTTGCTTCTGCCAATTTTTCTATAGGATTTTGTATACAATATTTTACTGAATAACCCAATGATCACAATTTGGAACATTCGACATATGATTCAAATCTCTACAACCACTGATATCAAATAATAGTGCACATTTGCACCTCAGAGGTCATATGACTTCATGAACTCTACTTCAGATGTTCAAGGTCATCTTGGGTGTTTCTTTGAGTGCCTCTTTGAGTCACACGATTGGAAGATTCTTATTTAATTTCAGCAAAATGGATTTTATTTTCATAAACTCAAAACATATTAACAAATGTTACCAAGCATGTGTCACATTTAGCTAAATTTCATAAAACCTAATATCCAGTGAAGCAAATTTCGTCCGCTAACTAACACTGTAAATGAAACGGAGCATGAGAAATTCTCACTTGACAAATGCGGACATACAGCCGAGCCTATTAAATGAACATATCACGCTATGCAATCATTTATACTAGTCTTAAGTGACGCCGTTGGCGTGAAGTCGGAGCCGAAGTATTGCGAAGCCTCATCCTTATCAGTTCAGTCATCGATGAGTCATAAAAGTGCTACAGACACACACGTCCACTCATTCCTCAATACAGATCTATGTAAAATATCACTAATTATTTTTTATCTCCGGTGACCTTTGACCTATAGTGACCTTATGGCACAAAGGCACATCTTCACCCCAACGAGAATATTGTGTAAAATTTTCAGACCGATCCATTGAACCGTATAGGCGCTAGGCTCTACACAAGCCTTTTCCTATCAAGTGGCGCCAGAGGACTCGTTCACTCACAAACTCACACCCTCGCTTCGCTCGGGCGTGAGTTTGTTCCTTCGCTCCTCCAATTAAATAACATAAAGAATATTCCGCAAGTTTAACATGACTTAGTAACCTGCATAGCACGGAATTTGTCCAATTGCCACTCCAAAGCACTATAAATGTAACACATGTTCACTCACTAAACACTCAGTCTACTTACCAAATAGATCTTGTGAAAGCAAAATGGCAACACTTACACTTGCAGTAAACAATTGTTGAACCAAAAAGATTTTGTGGTGATTGCAATCCAATTGACTTTGACATCACACAGTACATACACAGAATATACATTTCTTATAGATAAGATTATTTTAGAGATTAGTTGATCGCGTTCGCCCTAAAGTCAATACAAAGTTACAGCTGATCAGTCGACTCACTACCGTCATTGCCGCCAATAGTCTTTGCGTGTTTGTCTGTCAGTCTGTCTGTCCATTGCACTACGACAGTGACGGTGATGAACGATTCGATTAAAAAGGACGGTTTCACCGGTGAAAGTATAACGGAGAAACGTAAACATTGTATTTTTTTAGGGGTAAGTAGATGTAATATTACATTCTTTACAGTAACATATCTAGCTAGCTAATAGTTAATAATCATTATCATTGTAAAATCAATTATGTAATTTTAAATCCATTAAAATCTAATAATTAATAATAAAATTATTTCCAAATACATTTCGAGTACATTCATTCACTACAGAACCAAGGGCTGTTTGAAGAGGATAAGGATGATGTCCAGAGGTAGAGCTTTTCGGAGCCGTGGCCCCATTTATAATCGACACCTGATAACTTTGGTTCGAACCCATCTGGTTAGGCTCTAATGTCGGCACCAAGGCACGGAAAGTAAAGTTTTCCGGAAAAGTCATTGGGCAAATTTTGTTAGCCTGGCCATATTTGACGAATGTATTGCGTTGCTGTTGATGTTCAAACTGTTGAGATGGTTGACCAGACCAGAAACACCAGCCGTCATCTGAACTGGAGGTTCAACTGACTTATTTTCTGTTGTTTGGATGCGTCAACCATCTGTTGATATGACTGTTGCTGGGCATATGGATGCATTGCGGGATTATCGCTGTTCGCTGTAGAATTGGTGTCCCTTTTGGAGATATCATTTGAACTTGCAGTTGCGGTGATTGCTGCCCCTAAATCAACATTCAGGTTCATTCTCATGTTGCGCATCATGTTGACGTTCAATTTGGCGAGTTTCTCCAGTCCGTACAGTTCACATATAGCTCGTTTCATACAGTCCTGCATTTCTTCAATAACTGGACTATCAATTTTGCAAAGTAGATTTAGATCAGAAGACCGTGGCCAAGTCGGTAAAGCGTGGACTTACAAAGTTGATCCGTACTGTTCAATTCCGAAAGTGTGGTTCGTTAAAGTCATGGCCATCCACCTAGCGATACGAAGGATAGTTGAAAAATTTCCAATTTTGATATTAAGACTTTAAGGTATTGTCGCTCGCTACTCGCCAGTGTCCCTTGAAGACAGATTTGCGAGTCGTCTTCGGTAAATGCATAGGGATCTAAACAAAGTAAAATTACACGACATTAACTTACAAATACCATTCACAAATGTAATGTAACTTAATAATCAAAATATCCATTGGAAGATAAACTTACCTTTCGCCCTTGGCGCTTTAGTGACGTTGAGTGCCAATGCCACTGCTACTATCACTATCACTGCAACTTGATTCCCTTTTTCAAGTGCCAGAGACTTCAGACGAGTCGTCTTTGGTAAGTGCATAGAGATCTAAAGAAAGTAAAATTACACAACATTAGCTTACAAATACCATTCACAAATGTAATAGAATCCAACCGCATGATTTATAGATGCCTCCAATTTGTCTTTTTCCAGTCAGGCAATAGGTTCGTGGTTTTTGAATATTCCAAGTAGTTTGGCACGATATAGAATGCACATCCAATGAGGCAAAACTCAGGAAGGATCATTTAGCGCGATTCATGATCAAAAAAACAAATTTGAATTATAGTAGGCGTTTGTTGTGGCTGAGGTGAATGGCCAGGGAATAAACTGGCGAAGGGTGCCATGTTAGTAGACGGTGACGCTTGCATGGTTGCTTTTCCTCCTTGTGTTGTTCTTGCTATGACACAACGACCGAACTAAGCAACGATTTACCGCTGTAGGTAACGCCATTCACATAGTCTCGTACCTCACTGATTACCGTCGACGAGATGGCACGCAAGACCAAGTTGGCGTCATAACTTGCTGCTGGCCATTCAGCTGATTGAGACGATTTAACAGATTGGCCAAGGCGGTTTTGGTCTTTTCGTTCACTACAGAACTAGGGGCTGCCGTATTTGAATAGGATGAGTTAGGGTTAGTGTTGATGCTCATTCTAACCTTAGTGTAGTCGTGGGGCAATTGCATGCCTCCCATTGAACTTCCAATTGGAACAATTAATGAACACACAAATTTGTAAATTTGAACAAAAGTTTATTATTAATTTGAATATGAATGAATTGAAAATTTGTATGCTTTCCATTTGCTAATTTAACACCATTGATTATTGCTGGGTACGAACTCAATAGGTGGACAAACAAATTTGTATCGTTTTCTAGATTCTTGAGCACTTCTTTCACTGTTTGGCGAAAAACTGTTTTGGTTGCAATTTGCTTTTTGAAAAGCATTTTGTCGACTTAGTTCTTAATGATGGAACCAATATGTCCGGCCACATTCATCTGTCTGGAGAGTTGCCCGGTCAAGTTTGAAATCAATCACATTACTTTTGTTGTAGCAACTCTTGAGTCAAGTTTGCTCTCATAGCCTTGTTATAAACAAAGGTCACCTCATCGACTTTGAGCACATTCGCTGGATTCTAAAGGAAAGGGATCACGTGCTTAGACAAAATTTCATGTCTACCATCACCATATTTTACGAAACAGTCTTCGATGATTTTCTAAGGGTTCATCCACTCGTAAACAAAACTCAGCCCTCTATTGACCATCTTCGAGACCCACTCTGCATTGACGAAACTAGCCCCGACTTCTTTGGCTTCACGAAAAGCGATACACTTTATTCTGGCAATTTGTCGCTGGTGTTCATCATCACAAGTTCCAGACATGTTGGTTGAAGTTTTGTGACACAAAGAATGTCTTCAATTTGAATTAGAAAAAGCAACTTTAGAAGCAGAATAGAAAATAATTTCAACGGACGATAGTGTCGATTATCGTAAGTGAGGTATCTCAAGATCTTATAGTTGTTGTCGCGTTGAAGTCCAAAGCAAAAAAACAGCTCAAATTCCGTGATAAATAAATACAATTTTGAAGTTCGAAGTTCGATTTTTAGTTTCGAATTATTTATTTATTTATTAAAATTAAAAATATAATAATTGCAAATATAAAAAAATTTTTATTCAAAAAAGCAAGTGCCCAAGAAATTGGCATTAAAATGGTAATAATAATAAAGAATAAAAAATAAAATACACAATTGGATTGCTTTTGGAAGGTCGTTTATTTGTGGCGTTGTGGGTATGTAAGAGTTGTTGTGTACATACGCGTTGGTAACCCGTAAGTCACCGTGTTTATATGTGTGTCCTGTGTTCGCGTATGCATAATAGTTTTACAAAATAAAAGATAACCCTAAACTCTAAATCTAACACAATGCCATAATGGATGTAACTATCTTAAAATAAATAATGCCACTATTATGGATTGATTACATAATTCCTAAATGTAAAATAAATAAAAAAGAAAAATTCTAAACTAAGACATTTAGGGTGTGTGTGTGTGTGTTGAGTGTGTGTGTGTAAGTCTTACCTAATAGAATCGCAATCTATTCAGCGCCAAAAGCTGCTGCAGATGGTCTCGCTGTTGACGCACGAGATCTTCCTGTTCCATTTCGTCCTCTTCGCCATCGATTGCTACCTGACCGAGGGCAAGGCACAAGTAGCGGTAGACAACCATTAACATGTCACTGTCGAGTAGCTCAGCCACCGTAATACGCTGGTGGCGCCACTGGACCAGATAGTGACGCTCACCTGTGGTTTCATCCCTGTGGCCGAGTAGCAACTCCTCGACACCACCTCTGTCCATGGGATCGTCGTTGCCATCGTCGCCATCATTGTCCTCTTCATCCTCTTCCGTGTCTTCGTCGGCGGATGAATAAAGTTCTTCCTCTTCATCTTGATTGGACCACTGGTCCTCATCAAGGAAGTGCCAGTGGCGGTGATCAGCAGGCAGAGCAGGACTATCCCGACCAGCCAATGCCTGAGCATCTTCCTGTTGCCGCAGGTCATCCATCCACTCTTGGGCATTACCGAGGAAACGTTCCGCTTGCTCGATCAGTTGCATGCCAGCCAGTTCCATTTCTGGATACTCATGGGTGCGCTCGAAGCGATCCAAAGCTTCGCAGCTTCGGAGAGCACTTCGAGGCTCCCATGTTGGCTGCCACACAATAACCAGATCGGTGACGGTGCCGTTGTGGTCCAAGTTGATGCAGTTTAGGGTCGCCACCCGATAGACACCAACGTCCGCTTGACGGAACTGTCGCAAGCGAAAGTCCATTGTTGCGGGAAATGGGTCTTCTTGAGCTAGTGACAATTTGAATAAGATCTTGGATCGACTCTAGTTGCTTTCTGCTAGACAGATGAGATGGGTCGTCGATTGGTGCTAGTCTTGTTGCTTCTTTGAAAAGCCTTCCTGAAAGTCAAGTAGATTTTTCACGAAATAGTAGAAGTAGTACTTAAAGTCGATGTTAATGCTTTTTGGCAGTCAAACAAAAAGTTTTGCGGAGCAAACGATTTTGATGTTGACCGTAGAAAGAAAATAAAACAAAAAGAAAAAAAGAGCAGAGAGAAACAAAGAGACTTTAGGGTCAATATATATAATTTAGAATTTAGAACTTTGAATCACAAGTCGCTATTTGGACATTCTCTAGACGAATCTTCCAAATAGCATCTCAACGCATGCGCAGTCAGGCACAAAGATAAATGGAGATGAGATTGACCCAATTTACTCATCTGCGCATGTACAAGTCGCAATTCAGACAATCTATTGGCAAAACTTCCAAATAGCATCTCAACGCATGCGCAGTCAGGCACAAAGATAAATGGAGATGAGATTGACCCAATTTACTCATCTGCGCATGTACAAGTCGCAATTTGGTCAATCTCTTGAAAAAATCTTCCAAAAGCATCTCAACGCATGCGCAGTCAGTCACAAAGTTAAATGGGGTTGCGATTGACTCAATTTACTCATCTGCGCATGTGCAAGTCGCAATTAGAACAATCTATTGACAAATCTTCCAAATAGCATCTCAACGCATGCGCAGTCAGGCACAAAGATAAATGGAGATGAGATTGACCCAATTTACTCATCTGCGCATGTACAAGTCGCAATTCAGACAATCTATTGGCAAAACTTCCAAATAGCATCTCAACGCATGCGCAGTCAGGCACAAAAATAAATGGAGATGAGATTGACTCAATTTACTCATCTGCGCATGTACCTGTCCCAATTAGGACAATCTATTGACAAATCTTCCAAAAGCATCTCAACGCATGCGCGGTCAGTCACAAAGTTAAATTGGGATGCGATTGACTTAATTTACCCATCTGCGCATGTACAAGTCCCAATTCGGACAATCAATTGACGAATCTTCCAAATAGCATCTCAACGCATGCGCAGTCAGGCACAAAGATAAATGGAGATGAGATTGACCCAATTTACTCATCTGCGCATGTACAAGTCGCAATTCAGACAATCTATTGGCAAAACTTCCAAATAGCATCTCAACGCATGCGCAGTCAGGCACAAAGATAAATGGAGATGAGATTGACTCAATTTACTCATCTGCGCATGTACAAGTCGCAATTTGGTCAATCTCTTGAAAAAATCTTCCAAAAGCATCTCAACGCATGCGCAGTCAGTCACAAAGTTAAATGGGGTTGCGATTGACTCAATTTACTCATCTGCGCATGTGCAAGTCGCAATTAGAACAATCTATTGACAAATCTTCCAAATAGCATCTCAACGCATGCGCAGTCAGGCACAAAGATAAATGGAGATGAGATTGACCCAATTTACTCATCTGCGCATGTACAAGTCGCAATTCAGACAATCTATTGGCAAAACTTCCAAATAGCATCTCAACGCATGCGCAGTCAGGCACAAAGATAAATGGAGATGAGATTGACTCAATTTACTCATTTGCGCATGTACCTGTCCCAATTAGGACAATCTATTGACAAATCTTCCAAAAGCATCTCAACGCATGCGCGGTCAGTCACAAAGTTAAATTGGGATGCGATTGACTTAATTTACCCATCTGCGCATGTACAAGTCCCAATTCGGACAATCAATTGACAAATTTTCCAAAAAGCATCTCAACGCATGCGCAGTCAGTCACAAAGATAAATTGGGATGCGATTGACTTAATTTACCCATCTGCGCATGTACAAGACCCAATTCGGACAATCAATTGACAAATCTTCCAAAAAGCATTTCAACGCATGCGCAGTCAGTCACAAAGATAAATGGAGATAAGATTGACTCAATTTACTCATCTGCGCATGTACAAGTCGCAATTCAGACAATCTATTTGCAAATCTTCCAAATAACATCTCAACGCATGCGCAGTCAATTACAAAAATACATGGAGATGCGATTGACTCAATTTACCCATCTGCACATGAGAAAGTCGTTACTTGGAGATTCTACTGACCAATTTGTTAAATAGCCAACAACGCATGCGCAGTCAGTCACAAAAGTTAAATAGTTTTGAAATTGACCCTATTTACCTATCTTCGCATGTACAAGTCGCAATTTTGACTATCTCTTGAGAAATCTTCCAAATAGTTTCTCAACGTATGCGCAGTCAGTCACAAAGTTAAATGGGGTTGCGATTGACTCAATTTACCCATCTGCGCATGTACAAGTCGCAATTTGGACTATCTCTTGAGAAATCTTCCAAAAGAGTTTCTCAACGCATGCGCAGTCAGTCACAAAGTTAAATGGGGTTGCGATTGACTCAATTTACTCATCTGCGCATGTACAAGTCGCAATTTGGTCAATCTCTTGAAAAATCTTCCAAATAGTTTCTCAACGCATGCGCAGTCAGTCACAAAGTTAAATGGGGTTGCGATTGACTCAATTTATCCATCTGCGCATGTACAAGTCGCAATTTGGTTAATCAATTGACAAATCTTCCAAATAACATCTCAACGCATGCGCAGTCAGTCACAAAGTTAAATGGGGTTGCGATTGACTTAATTTACCCATCTGCGCATGTACAAGTCGCAATTTGGACTATCTTTTGAAAAATCTTCCAAATAGCATCTCAACGCATGCGCAGTCAGTCACAAAGTTAAATGGGGTTGCGATTGACTCAATTTACCCATCTGCGCATGTACAAGTCGCAATTTGGTTAATCAATTGACAAATCTTCCAAATAACATCTCAACGCATGCGCAGTCAGTCACAAAGTTAAATGGGGTTGCGATTGACTTAATTTACCCATCTGCGCATGTACAAGTCGCAATTTGGACTATCTTTTGAAAAAATCTTCCAAATAGCATTTCAACGCATGCGCAGTCAGTCACAAAGATAAATGAAGATGCGATTAACTCAATTTTCCCATCAAATGAGCAAATGAGAAAGTCGTTACTTGGAGATTCTAATGACAAATTTGTTAAACGGCAAAACAAGACATGTTTTTTTGGCTATTTGAAAGATTTTCTTGAGATTAACCAAATTGCGACTTGTACATGTGCATTTAATTAAATTGAGACAATCCCGTCCCAATTTATCTTTGTGACAGTTTGCGCATGCGTTAAGGTGCAATTTAGAAATTTTGTCGGTAGTTTTTACAGGTTACAACTTAGTCATGCGCAGTTGATTAAATTGACTCAATCCCATCCCCATTAATATTTATGACAGTTCGCGCATGCGTTAAGGTGCAATTTAGAAATTTTGTCGGTAGTTTTTACAGGTTAAAACTTAGTCATGCGCAGTTGATTAAATTGAGACAAGCACAAGCAATTTGATACTAACAAAATCAAACGGGAAATAAACACGGTTCTCAGGACCACAGGGAACATTAATTTCAAAAAGAATCAGAAAACGAACCAAAGGGAAGTGAGCTCGAGACCGGGGTCGGGTAACCGACTGTTGGGTCGAAGGGGGCAAATGAGAACGGACATAAAGCAAAGACGGGTAACCAAAAATTGGTGAAGAGTTTCAACTCGGCGACTGTTGGCCATCTACCTCGAGCAGTGCTTTTTCTCTCACTCACAGAGTGAGCTTACTTTTCCAGTACAAGCAAGAAAAGCAACCGAGATTAACCGAGAAAGCCAATCAAGCCATAGAAGTAACTTACACGTTAGTCAACCGAACTCGACCTTTCCATCATGGATAGGGTGGCAGACGATCCGAAAGGGGACAAGTCGGTCCGCCTTAAACGTCTCAAAGTCTATTTCAATTTCATCTGGATTTGAGTCTCGAGGTGTAGGTCGATCCGAAGGGGGTCAAGTCAGTTCGGTTGCTATAAAAAAATAGAATTAGATGTGATTATAGAAGTAGCCATAGAAGTAACTTACACGTTAGTCAACCGAACTCGACCTTTCCATCATGGATAGGGTGGCAGACGATCCGAAAGGGGACAAGTCGGTCCGCCTTAAACTTTCTCAAAGTCTATTTCAATTTCATCTGGATTTGAGTCTCGAGGTGTAGGTCGATCCGAAGGGGGTCAAGTCAGTTCGGTTGCTATAAAAAAATAGAATTAGATGTGATTATAGAAGTAGCCATAAAAGTAACTTACACGTTAGTCAACCGAACTCGACCTTTCCATCATGGATAGGGTGGCAGACGATCCGAAAGGGGACAAGTCGGTCCGCCTTAAACGTCTCAAAGTCTATTTCAATTTCATCTGGATTTGAGTCTCGAGGTGTAGGTCGATCCGAAGGGGGTCAAGTCAGTTCGGTTGCTATAAAAAAAATAGAATTAGATGTGATTATAGAAGTAGCCATAGAAGTAACTTACACGTTAGTCAACCGAACTCGACCTTTCCATCATGGATAGGGTGGCAGACGATCAGTAAGGGGACAAGTCAGTTCGGTTGCTATAAAAAATAGAATTAGATGTGATTATAGAAGTAGCAATAAAAGTAACTTACACGTTAGTCAACCGAACTCGACCTTTTCATCATAGATGGGATAGGTCAGCTTGGTTGTTATAAAAATAAAAATAGAATTAGATATCCATTTAAAATACCCATTACAAGCAAAACCAACCTTTCGCCTTTGGCGGTTTCTGACAATGCAAAACTTCCACATCTGCAACTATCACTATCACTGGAACTTGATTCGCTTAATCTAGGGCTGGAAAACAGGCGAGTCGTCTTCGTTAAATGCATAGGAATCTAAGGCATTCAAATATGTAATGTAATCGAATAATCAAATTATCCATTACATGATTTATGAATTAAGATAGCTAGAAATGACAATCATAATAAAACATGAAGTACTTACCGATAGACCACCACTTGAGTGAATGTCGAATCGAATCAAAGCGAATCAATCTTCTGTCCACTTGTTTTTAAGTAAAAAGTAAAAGCAAAAGTCCATGCTTACTTCATAGAAATCTAAATATGTGGTACTCAGTATAATGAAGAATGACATGATGAGGCTCACGATTGAATATGATGGTGGGGAATGAGCCAGGTGAGAGAAGGAGAGGACACAAAAGCGCAGACCATACATCGGCGAGGAAAGGTTTGACGATCTTGATTGACTTTGTCTTGATAGACCAGGTCATTGGCACCCGGCAAGTGGGACACAAAAAGCGATGATCAAGTTTGGTGATGAGAGCTGACCAAGAAGATTAGAGTAGTGACCAATCAGGCTCAAGAATTTGAGATGGGGAGATGAGAAGGCACCAGTCCGGGAGATGGATGGAGACGGGAGAACGGAGATAACAATCCAGGACGAAAGTTTGGAGAGAAATGAGCCAGTTCGACCAACATGGTATACAGACTCATCGATGAGCAATCAGATAAGACTGTGTGCACCAACACGCTTAATTAACTAACTTTATTCGTATACGTTCATATGACGAGAAGTTCATATGACGAGAAGTTCATATGATTTGCCCTCTATCCAATACAAATAGCAAGCTAATCTAAGTAAATAAATAGTAAGAGAAGTACTTACCTTTGAGAGTCCATTAAAGGTGGTGATGGTTGATTGGTGTAGTGACTAAGTCGATGAGGTCAGTGGTTAAAATTGAAACTGGTTGAACACATGAAAAAGTGAAGTCAGCACACGTATGAGCCACCATCGTGACTGGTAGGATATGTGGTGGCTGTGGTCGGTGATATACTCCTTGGCGAACAGGTGAACTTGGTCAACTTCGCGGAAGAGATGTCCTCACGACCAACCAAAGCTCTTGGTTGCCCTTGAGGTTGCATGGGTGTGTGATGATGGGGATTGGCGATGAGAAGTCGAGATGATAAAGTTTTGTTTCCAGAGGCGAGATTCTTCTGGAGGTGAATCGAGTCGTTGAATTCAGTTCAGAGAGACCGGTCTGCACAGCGTAAAGGCAAAAAATAAATGAAAGAAACAACACGAAAACAGGCGTTCATCTCGTTTAAAATCAAATTCTTAATTTCGAATTCTTTTATCAGGCAGTTTCAAATTGAGCATTCGTAAATGTGATTGCAATACTGATTGACTTTGAATTGAATGCTATTCGAGTCTTTTACTTCTATAGATTACTGAGTTCTTTGAAGGAGCACATGGAGTTTTCATCAGTAGTAACTAAAATTCGTTTGTCATAATTGTTGAAACTATTTTCAGTTGATGTTGAAGGGAAAGGCTTTGAAGCGATTGTAGTTGAAGTATCCACTCTCGAGACACTGGCTTACGATTCATGTATTAATTTGGATTATTTTTTATTTATTTATTGCACGATTCATAGAATCATGCGGGCCGTTTATTTTAAAGTATTAGTGTTTGAATTAAGTGTTTAAAATGAGTGAGTAAGCACTAGAAATAGTGTAAAAGCTAAAAAATAGTTAATCACATACCAACAAACAAAAAGTCCGCAAGTGAGGATTTCTTTGGATTCGAAAATAGACATTCTGCGAGGACTTTCTTCTGGGATTTCAAGTGAATCGGTAGAAAGGAATTAAAAACTTCGACGTTTTGTTTTGCTAATGACTCAGAATAAGACATTGTCGAATATTGGACAGGTGAATAAGGCCCTAGAGAAGTCGATCCACGAAAAGGAACACACAAAAAAGCGAGTCAAGTGCAAAACCGAGCAACCGTGTGAGGTGATGTGAGGCGAGTAGTACTGAGTGCTGTGCAATGCACTGTTTGGTCGGTTGTATTGAGTGGTGAGAGTGGCGGCATAGCTCAATGTTGAGTGTGGTGTGCCACTACGTCTCTTTGTTTGTTTGTGTTTACCCGCCAAGTTGTAGCTATATTTCTCTGTGAGGTTTATTCACAGAGGACGTATACGTATACTCGCTGATGTCTACATGTAAACAATGCAAAATTACGAATAGTGCCATCACATATTTGTTCAGAAACTTCAACTCATAATTTGTGTGACCATCCGCCACCACCTTCGCTTTAATCTGACCAAGATGAGTCGTAAGCGGGTTCCAGAGGAAGACGATGACTACACTAGTGTAGAGCAAGAATATTATGGCGAACGAATGCAAATGTACGATCAACATCAGCAACAAGAATATGATTTTTACCACAATTTGATGGCTCTCCCAATTGGATCAACAAGTTCAAATGAAAATCGTGGTCAGTCTCAATCTCTCGAGTGCACTTCAGATGGCAATAATACTGACTCGAGTCAACATCAGCCTCTCGTCGATGAATCCCAATATATGGACATTGATAGATCTTCACCAACCGATAGTCTAGATTACGCCGAAAATGATTTTCTTAACTCACTTCCATCTAATCATACTGATGATGATGTTGATGATTATGGTGACGATGCTGAAGAAGAGTATTTTCCCTCTTTCGATGACGAAACAGAAGAAGCCTACCATACTTTATTCGATCAGTCGGAAAGACGCCAGGAATTGTCTGAAGTCGAAGGCGTTTTGTGTGCTCTAATGTTTCAAATTCGGCACAAAGCTGACAATGCAGCAACACAGGATGTGGCAGAAGAGATCAACAGTGGCGCATACCCGAAGGTGATCATCAAAAGCACATTATATAAATCGTTGCTCAAGAAGGTTCCAAGTCCGTTTCTTCCTGCAGTGAGGAAATATTTTTACGCTTCCTGCGGTGGACTTGTAGGTCCTGTTATGGAGCATGAACTCAGAAAGCCAACCCTGGCATGCTCAAATCTTCACCCAGAATGCGCAATTGAATGGCCTTCGGACCAAATGGAGGATGGCTTATATTTCTGCTCTGTTCAACTCAAGGACTGGCTCCAGCACTTAGTCCCCATTTGGTACGAGATGCTCCGTCTTAAGTCTCATAAAAGTAATCCAAATATTTTGCACGACTTGCCAGATACTGAACATTATAAAAAACTTGTTGGCCGATCTACCGATGATAACATCGAAACGTTGACTATCACTTTGTCATGGGATGGTGTCAAATATTTCAAAAACGACCAAATGTGGCCACTGTTTGCCTTCCTCAACGAGCTCCCTTTCCAACATCGGATCAACAACCCAATGTTGATTGCTCTTCAGGCTGGCAGTTCCAAACCACCAGGCGATCTCATGCTGAAACCTGTCATCGATGAGCTTCTAATGTTTGCTTCATCTCCTATTTCCATACAAATCAAAGGTCGTGAACATCTCTTTTTAGTGAAGCTCTTATTGGTAATCGCAGACGAACCAGCGAGAACTGTTATCCTCAATTGCCAAGGTCATGCGGCGAATTTTGGTTGCCCAATGTGCAATGAGTCTTTTCATAGACATCCCGTATTTGGGGCACCAGTTTTCCACACAAAATCGGTCTATCTAACCAATTTGTTTCTGCGAAAAA
This sequence comes from Rhizoglyphus robini, assembly GCA_023373905.1. Lineage (NCBI taxonomy): Eukaryota > Metazoa > Arthropoda > Arachnida > Sarcoptiformes > Acaridae > Rhizoglyphus > Rhizoglyphus robini. The sequence continues at coordinate 136,210 of JAKIJQ010000175.1, forward strand.
ATGAAGAATGGCGCGAAACAATTAAAGAAATCGAAGAAAAGAGAAATAATGGTGTTCAAGTGGAACATGAACGAGGCATCAAGGGGTCGTGCCAATTGGCTCGCTTACCATACGTTGACTTAGTGAGCATCTGCCCACCAGAATGTATGCATTCAATGTATTTAGGTAAGTCACTTGATGAGGGAAATATTTTAAAATTACAAATAACGTTTAAACTCAGGCGTTGTAAAGCTCATAATCGAGAGGTGGTTCGCTTGGGATCTCAATAAGCAATGGTACAAAAATATCAAGGGCAAGGCAAATAAGGAAGAAGACTACCGAGGCAATCATTGCATTGGCTCAACCAATTCCACACTCGCCAAAGTTGATGAACGATTGGCTAAAATCAAGTTTCCTGCCAAAATGCTCCGACAAATGCCTAAACTCAATTCATCGGGGTCAATGAAGAGCTTTGACTTTGAAAACCTTCTCTTTTACGGATGGCCAGTTTTCGAGGATTTGATAAAAAAGGAAAGTTACGAAAATTTCAAATCGCTTGCCTGGATTCTATCTCAGCTTTCATCAAGAGAGATCCAAAAGCGTACTGCTATGCGGCATATTGAAGGACAAGTGAACAAATTCCTCCAGACCTTCGATGCTATCTACCCGATCCCGGTACTTCCAGCTGATACTGAAGTAGAAAAGACAGTCAGGAAAGAAGAGCGAAGTAAGAGAAAGCAAGAAAAGCTTGAACTTGTGCGCCAAGAAGCGAAAGAGGCTTTTATGTGGCGATCTAATGTGCATCATCTTGCACATCTATGCGACATGGTCAAGCTATATGGACCATTACCAGTTTGGTCTGCTTATCCCACAGAAGACGCCAACGGTGTTGCTCAAAAAATGATTAAAACTCCACTTCTTGTCGATGAGCAAGTTATAAAGAAGTTCAACGCACGCCATTCTATATTGTCAATCTGCAGTCGAATTGCTGAATATGCCTCAATAGCATATCTTTCCCGCCTGGAACGTTATTTTCCTCTACTTTGTCCGGATGAATCTCAAATGCTTCAGAAACGTTCTTCTGTTAAAGTGATCATCCCACCAAACTCCATTCCCAAGGAGTTCAAAGTTGGCAAAGACTTAACTGCAGTGGATCGCGATCTCCACATGAACGCTATTGGCTATTCATCTCAAATAGATAAGCAATTTGTTTCGCTTGACAAGGTGTTCTGGAATGGCCAAGTTGTGTGCACAAAGTCGTATAATACCCTCGGTGAGGGGTCTCGCACGGCCGCCAAGACCATCAATCACTGTTTGCGCACAAAATCTGGTAAGTTCTTCTTGATCGAACGCATCTTGCAGGAGAAGGACACTATGAAACTATGGTTCTTGGCATATGAGCTGACTAAATGTGAAAATGTGATTGCTGATGTGTCTGAAACTTCAAAAAAATCTACCAACTTGAAGTTTAATTATATCTTTCAATCTGAAGGCATTTCCACTCGATTGACCAAAACTGATCCATCTGATTGGTCCGAGTTGTGTACTTATTACGACCTAAACGACAAGTATTATGTGTTCATTCTTTTCAATCGCCATAAGTAATTGTTCAATAAAATAATGTCTTTGTTACCAAGTGATAATATAATAATTATTAGTTCGAAATAATTAATCTATAAAATGTACTCTGAGTGCATACTACGAGTGGCACTCTGAGTGTCAAACCTATTCTGCCAATTCTTTTAGCCCCTCTCTGAGTGGCACTCTGAGTGCCAAGCCTATTCTGAGTACATACTCCTAGTGCCCATCTGAGTAGCACTCTGAGTGCCATATCCACTCCGAGTACATACTCCGAGTGCTTCTCAGAGGGCTTTTTGGTCTACATGGGATGCACCGAAGAGTTTGAAGTGAGTGTTTAAATTGAGTGATTAAGAATAGTGTATTAAAGTGTTTAATAATTTGGATTATTCTCACTATCTGCGGCATGTTACTTTCTTCAACTGACAACCAATAACAAATAAATTTAAATTGCCTATTAGTAATGATGATAACAACAAGAAATGACTTACGTTCTGTACCACACTTACATCCGAATGCCTTGTAGTTTCCTCCACAAAAGCGGGAATGCCGAAGCTTGATGAAAAAGTTTGCCATTTATATATAGACACCCTTACAACATAAAAAATCGCCAATACGACAGGATTTTTTTTCTCATTTTTCTGAAAATTTTGAGCACTAATTTGAGCAGATTAAACGACATTTTAGTGGAATATATTGCCCCCTCATAACTCGGCTCCCAGAGAGAAAATTGGATTCAGAAACCGTGCAGACAATACCAGACATGATGCAGACAGTATGAAGACACCATGCGCCAAATCGATAATAGAGAAAATTTGGTTCAGACACCGTGCAGATACCGATTAGACAGTACCAGACAACGTTTAGATAATGTGCAGACACCATGTGTCAAATCGATCAGAGAGAAAATTTGGTTCAAACACCGTGCAGATACCGTGTTGACAGCAGCAGACATTGTTAAGACAGTGTGAAGACACCATGCGTCAAATCGATCAGAGAGAAAATGGGTTCAGATACCGTGCAGAATACCGTGTTGACAGTAACAGACATCGTTAAGACAGTGTGAAGACACCATGCGTCAAATCGATCAGAGAGAAAATTGGGTTCAGATACCGTGCAAACAGTTAGAAAATACCATGCGCCAAATCGATAATAAAGGAAATATGGTTCAGGCACCGTGCAGATACCGTGTTGACAGTAGCAGACATCGTTAAGACAGTGTGAAGACACCATGCGTCAAATCGATCAGAGAGAAAAATGGGTTCAGATACCGTGCAAACAGTGTGAAAACACTATGCGCCAAATCGATAATAAATGAAATATGGTTCAGACACCGTGCAGATACCGTGTTGACAGTAGCAGACATCGTTAAGACAGTGTGAAGACACCATGCGTCAAATCGATCAGAGAGAAAAAATGGGTTCAGATACCGTGCAAACAGTTAGAAAATACCATGCGCCAAATCGATAATAAAGGAAATATGGTTCAGGCACCGTGCAGATACCGTGTTGACAGTAGCAGACATCGTTAAGACAGTGTGAAGACACCATGCGTCAAATCGATCAGAGAGAAAAAATGGGTTCAGATACCGTGCAAACAGTGTGAAAACACTATGCGCCAAATCGATAATAAATGAAATATGGTTCAGACACCGTGCAGATACCGTGTTGACAGTAGCAGACATCGTTAAGACAGTGTGAAGACACCATGCGTCAAATCGATCAGAGAGAAAAAATGGGTTCAGATACCGTGCAAACAGTGTGAAAAACACTATGCGCCAAATCGATAATAAATGAAATATGGTTCAGACACCGTGCAGATACCGTGTTGACAGTAGCAGACATCGTTAAGACAGTGTGAAGACACCATGCGTCAAATCGATCAGAGAGAAAAAATGGGTTCAGATACCGTGCAAACAGTGTGAAAACACCTTCGCCTTTGGCAAATTTATATTTCACGAAAAAACCACTCCTGCTACTATCACTATCACTGGAACTTGATTCGCTTAATTGTGTCCACTTGTTTTCAAGTAAAAAGCAAAAAACGATGCGAGAACTTGATTCGCTTAATCTAGGGCTGGAGAGCAGGCAAGTCTTTTTCCGTAGATGTATTGGAATCTACATGAAAAAACAATACGATATTAGCTTGCAAATAACATTCACAAATGTAATCTAACGTAATCGAATAATCAAAATATCCATTACAAGATAAACTTACCTTTCGTCTTTTTCGCCTTCTTATTTCAGAAAAAACACTCTTGCAACTATCACTATCACTGGAACTTGATTCGCTTAATTGTGCCCACTTGTTTTCAAGTAAAAAGCAAAAGGCGATGCGCGAACTTGATTAGCTTAATCTAGGGGCCAGAGCCGTTATGGTTTTTCTTCGCTTAATATAGGGCTGGAGAGCAGGCAAGTCCTCTTCCGTAGATGCCTAGGAATCTACATGAAAAAACAATACGATATTAGCTTGAAAATTAACATTCACAAATGTAATCTAACGTAATCGAATAATCAAAATATCCATTACAAGAAAATCTTACCTTTCGCCTTTGGCGCCTTCTTATTAATGATAACAAGGCTCCTGCTACTATCACTATCACTGGAACTTGATTCGCTTAATCTAGGGCCAGAACCGTTGCGGGTTTTTTCTTCAGCAAATACATAGGGATCTAAGGAAAGTAAAGCAACAAGACATTAGGTCACAAATAACATTCACAAATGTAATCTAATATAATCGAATACTCAAAGTATTCATTACAAGATAAACTTACCTTTCGCCTTTGGGGCCTTCATATTTCACGAAAAAACCACTCCTGCTACTATCACTATCACTGGAACTTAATTCGCTTAATTGTGGCCACTTGTTTTCAAGTAAAAAGCAAAAAGCGATGCTTACTTCCTCGCAATCCAAATATGTGATACTTGCGTAGATGTCGAATTAAATCAAAGTGAATCAGTCTTCTGTCCACTTGTTTTCAAGTAAAAAAGGAAGAAGCGTTGGAACAAGCCATCGACGCTATAAAAAAATATTAAACACTTGGTATAAACTTGTAACGGGAAACTATAAAATGACGGTCATTGTATGGGGTTGTAGGGGTAAACATGGCGCCCATGTGAATGGTCTGAAGATAGGGATTGAGAGAGTGCCAGAAAAAATGGCACGAGCGTAAAATGACACTAGAGCATGGGGAGGATTGAGCGAGTTCGACCAGCATGGACATCAAATCAAGCAAGCACTCAGCTAATGTCTAATATAATATCTAATGTCAAATAGAACTTAACACTTACCATAGGTGCCAGGCCACTGGTTGTAGTCGCATGGGTTGATAGTCCACGGTTGATGAAGGATAGACGATGGAGAGTCAAGAGAGGAATAAGTTCGTTATCCAAAGCTATCGTTCGTTATCGAGTTGCCGAGTTGCCAATTGACTTGCCCATGGAAGTCAATCTGATTAATTGAATAAGTGTTATGACATCATTAAAGAAGTGTTGATAGCAACAATAATGATGAATCATGAATATATACGCCATTGCACTATGACGCAGATCTGCATTGACGATGGCTGGTAATTTCTTCGCCTGCATTTGCACTATGAGTAATTCGATATGTCACTGGGGCCATCGATTTTGGTATGAGAACATTCCAGAGCGAGAGCTTGTTCTATGCATTGTTGAGCAATGGCGCGCACGTATTAATCAATCGAGCAGATTAATCTTGCAGTAGAAGAGATGTCAGGACACAACAACATCAAGAAGTTCGAAATTAACAGAGATTGGCACTAGATAAGGTCAATCAGTGTGGCGGTAGTTAATTGCGAACACCCACACCCAAAGCACAAAAAATTGGCGAATATTGGAGGTTTGTCGAATGAGATCAACGCAGACGATGGCATGTTTATACCATCAATTTTGAAATGTCCAGTGGACTCAGGATCAAAAACATGCAAAACCCGTGTCAAATCAATCCGGAAAATATTGGAAAATATTCTCCTATGCGAGGAAAAAATCCGGAAAAAATCCGGAAAATATTCTCCTATACAAGGGAAAATCAAGGAAAATTTCGGAAAATATTCTTTTATACGAGGGAAAATTCCGGAAAAATCCGGAAAATAATGGAAAATTTTCTCATATGCGAGGAAAAATCCGAAAAATATTGGAAAATATTCTCATATGCGAGGAAAAAATCCGGAAAAACTTTGGATCGATCTTGAGGCACACAGAAGATGTTTTAACCAAATCAAACATCACATTCGAATCCAGGATACTCGAAAACATATCATTACAATTTTTGATCCAGGTAAATAGAAAACTCAACGTTTTCGAAATTACCCGGAATTCGGGCATTGTTGGACAAATTTGAACATCATATTTGAATTCAGGGCAGTCAAATACATAAAATTTGAACTTTTGATCGAGGTAAACGCAAAACTCAACATTTTCAAAATCTCTTGGAATTTGAATATCGTTGGACAAAGTTGAACATCATAATCTGATGTAGTTTTGGTCAAAGAATCCAATGGTCAAAACCCCGAATCTCTACGACCTTTAGATCCTATTTAAATTGCCGATACCAAATGTATCGGCTATGGCCGATACCAAAATTATCGGCTATGTGATGAACAAACTTATCTCGGCCTTGGAAATAGGTTAGATTCATCCTATTTCCATTGCCCATTTCAAAATTATCAGCTCTGTTATGAACAAACTTATCTCGGCCTTGGAAATAGGTTAGATTAATCCTATTTCCATTGCCGATTCCAAATATATCGGCTATGGCCGATACCAAATGTATCGGCTATGTGATGATCAAACTTATCTCGGCCTTGGAAATAGGTTAGATTAATCCTATTTCCATTGCCGATGCCAAATGTATCGGCTATGGCCGATACTAAATGTATCAGCTATGTGATGATCAAACTTATCTCGGCCTTGGAAATAGGTTAGATTCATCCTATTTCCATTGCCGCAACTAGGCAATGGCCGATACCAAATGTATCGGCTATGTGATGAACAAACTTTTCTCGGCCTTGGAAATAGGTTAGATTCATCCTATTTCCATTGCCGATACCAAATGTATCGGCTATGTGATGATCAAACTTATCTCGGCCTTGGAAATAGGTTAGATTCGTCCTATTTCTATTGCCGATACCAAATGTATCGGCTATGTGATGATCAAACTTATCTCGGCCTTGGAAATAGGTTAGATTAATCCTATTTCCATTGCCGATGCCAAATTTATCGGCTATGGCCGATACCAAATGTATCGGCTATGTGATGATCAAACTTATCTCGGCCTTGGAAATAGGTTAGATTAATCCTATTTCCATTGCCGATACCAAATGTATCGGCTATGTGATGATCAAACTTATCTCCGCCTTGGAAATAGGTTAGATTAATCCTATTTCCATTGCCGATGCCAAATGTATCGGCTATGGCCGATACTAAATGTATCAGCTATGTGATGAACAAACTTATCTCCGCCTTGGAAATAGAATAGATTCATCCTATTTCCATTGCCGATACCAAATGTATCGGCTATGTGATAAACAAACTTATCTCCGCCTTGGAAATAGGATAGATTCATCCTATTTCCATTGCTGCAACTAGGCAATGGCCGATACCAAATGTATCGGCTATGTGATGAACAAACTTATCTCGGAATTGGAAATAGGTTAGATTAATCCTATTTCCATTGCCGATGCCAAATTTATCGGCTATGGCCGATACCAAATGTATATGCTATGTGATGATCAAACTTATCTCGGCCTTGGAAATAGGTTAGATTAATCCTATTTCCATTGCCGATGCCAAATGTATCGGCTATGTAATAAACAAACTTATCTCCGCCTTGGAAATAGGATAGATTCATCCTATTTCCATTGCCGCAACTAGGCAATGGCCGATACCAAATGTATCGGCTATGTGATGAACAAACTTATCTCGGCCTTGGAAATAGGTTAGATTAATCCTATTTCCATTGCCGATGCCAAACTTATCGGCTATGGCCGATACCAAATGTGTCGGCTATGTGATGATCAAACTTATCTCGGCCTTGGAAATAGGTTAGATTAATCCTATTTCCATTGCCGATGCCAAATGTATCGGCTATGTGATGATCAAACTTATCTCGGCCTTGGAAATAGGTTAGATTCATCCTTTTTCCATTGCCGCAACTAGGCCATGGCCGATACCAAATGTATTAGCTATGTGATGATCAAACTTATCTCGGCCTTGGAAATAGTTTAGATTCATCCTATTTCCATTGCCGATACCAAATGTATCGGCTATGTGATGATCAAACTTATCTCGGCCTTGGAAATAGGTTAGATTCATCCTATTTCCATTTCCGCAACTAGGCAATGGCCGATGCCAAATGTATCGGCTATGTGATGATCAAACATATCTCGGCCTTGGAAATAGGTTAGATTCATCCTATTTCCATTGCCGATGCCAAATGTATCGGCTATGTGATGATCAAACTTATCTCGGCCTTGGAAATAGGTTAGATTCGTCCTATTTCCATTGCCGATACCAAATGTATCGGCTATGGCCGATACTAAATGTATCGGCTATGTGATGATCAAACTTATCTCGGCCTTGGAAATAGGTTAGATTCGTCCTATTTCAATTGCCGATACCAAATGTATCGGCTATGTGATGAACAAACTTATCTCCGCCTTGGAAATAGGTTAGATTAATCCTATTTCCATTGCCGATGCCAAGTGTATCGGCTATGTGATGATCAAACTTATCTCGGCCTTGGAAATAGGTTAGATTAATCCTATTTCCATTGCCGCAACTAGCTAATGGCCGATACCAAAAGTATCGGCTATGTGATGAACAAACTTATCTCCGCCTTGGAAATAGGATAGATTCATCCTATTTCCATTGCCGATACCAAATGTATCGGCTATGTGATGATCAAACTTATCTCGGCCTTGGAAATAGGTTAGATTCATCCCTATTTCCATTGCCGCAACTAGGCAATGGCCGATGCCAAATGTATCGGCTATGTGATGAACAAACTTATCTCGGCCTTGGAAATAGGTTAGATTCATCCTATTTCCATTGCCGATACCAAATGTATCGGCTATGTGATGATCAAACTTATCTCGGCTTTGGAAATAGGTTATATTAATCCTATTTCCATTGCCGCAACTAAGCAATGGCTGATACCAAAAGTATCAGCTATGTGATGAACAAACTTATCTCCGCCTTGGAAATAGGATAGATTCATCCTATTTCCATTGCCGATACCAAAAGTATCAGCTATGTGATGAACAAACTTATCTCCGCCTTGGAAATAGGATAGATTCATCCTATTTCCATTGCCGATACTAAATGTATCAGCTATGTGATGATCAAACTTATCTCGGCCTTGGAAATAGGTTAGATTCATCCTATTTCCATTGCCGCAACTAGGCAATGGCCGATACCAAATGTATCGGCTATGTGATGATCAAACTTATCTCGGCCTTGAAAATAGGTTAGATTCGTCTTATTTCCATTGCCGATACCAAATGTATCGGCTATGGCCGATACCAAATGTATCGGCTATGTGATGATCAAACTTATCTCGGCCGTGGAAATAGGTTAGATTCATCCTATTTCCATTGCCGATGCCAAATGTATCGGCTATGGCCGATACTAAATGTATCAGCTATGTGATGATCAAACTTATCTCGGCCTTGGAAATAGGTTAGATTCATCCTATTTCCATTGCCGATACCAAAAGTATCAGCTATGTGATGAACAAACTTATCTCCGCCTTGGAAATAAGATAGATTCATCCTATTTCCATTGCCGATACCAAAAGTATCAGCTATGTGATGAACAAACTTATCTCCGCCTTGGAAATAGGATAGATTCATCCTATTTCCATTGCCGATACCAAATGTATCGGCTATGTGATGATCAAACTAATCTCCGCCTTGGAAATAGGATAGATTCATCCTATTTCCATTGCCGCAACTAGGCAATGGCCGATACCAAATGTATCGGCTATGTGATGAACAAACTTATCTCGGCCGTGGAAATAGGTTAGATTCATCCTATTTCCATTGCCGATGCCAAATGTATCGGCTATGGCCGATACTAAATGTATCAGCTATGTGATGATCAAACTTATCTCGGCCTTGGAAATAGGTTAGATTCATCCTATTTCCATTGCCGATACCAAAAGTATCAGCTATGTGATGAACAAACTTATCTCCGCCTTGGAAATAAGATAGATTCATCCTATTTCCATTGCCGATACCAAAAGTATCAGCTATGTGATGAACAAACTTATCTCCGCCTTGGAAATAGGATAGATTCATCCTATTTCCATTGCCGATGCCAAATGTATCGGCTATGTGATGATCAAACTTATCTCGGCCTTGGAAATAGGTTAGATTAATCCTATTTCCATTGCCGATGCCAAATGTATCGGCTATGGCCGATACCAAATGTATCGGCTATGTGATGATCAAACATATCTCGGCCTTGGAAATAGGTTAGATTCATCCTATTTCCATTGCCGATACCAAATGTATCGGCTATGGCCGATACTAAATGTATCGGCTATGGCCGATACCAAATGTATCGGCTATGTGATGAACAAACTTATCTCGGCCTTGGAAATAGGTTAGATTCGTCCTATTTCCATTGCCGATACCAAATGTATCAGCTATGGCCGATACCAAAAGTATCGGCTATGTGATGATCAAACTTATCTCGGCTTTGGAAATAGGTTAGATTCATCCTATTTCCATTGCCGCAACCAAATGTATCGGCTGTGGCCGCAACCAAATGTATCGGCTATGTGATGAACAAGCTTATCTCGGCATTGGAAATAGGTTAGATTCATCCTATTTCCATTGCCGCAACCAAATGTATTGGCTGTTTGATGAACACGCTTATCTCGGCAATGGAAATAGGTTAGATTCATCCTATTTCCATTGCCGATACCAAATGTATCAGCTATGGCCGATACCAAATGTATCGGCTATGTGATGAACAAGCTTATCTCGGCATTGGAAATAGGTTAGATTAATCCTATTTCCATTGCCGATGCCAAATGTATCGGCTATGTGATGATCAAACTTATCTCGGCATTGGAAATAGGTTAGATTCATCCTATTTCCATTGCCGCTACCAAATGTATCTGCTGTTTGATGAACAAGCTTATCTCGTACTTGGAAATAGGTTAGATTCATCCTATTTCCATTGCCGATACCAAATGTATCGGCTATGTGATGAACAAGCTTATCTCGGCAATGGAAATAGGTTAGATTCATCCTATTTCCATTGCCGCAACCAAATGTATTGGCTGTTTGATGAACAAGCTTATCTCGGCATTGGAAATAGGTTAGATTCATCCTATTTCCATTGCCGATACCAAATGTATCGGCTATGGCCGATACCAAATGTATCGGCTATGGCCGATACCAAATGTATCGGCTATGGCCGATACCAAATGTATCGGCTATGTGATGAACAAGCTTATCTCGGCATTGGAAATAGGTTAGATTCATCCTATTTCCATTGCCGCAACCAAATGTATCGGCTATGTGATGAACAAGCTTATCTCGGCATTGGAAATAGGTTAGATTCATCCTATTTCCATTGCCGCAACAAGGCCATGGCCGATACCAAATGTATTAGCTATGTGCTGATCAAACTTATCTCGGCCTTGGAAATAGTTTAGATTCATCCTATTTCCTTTGCCGATACCAAATGTATCGGCTATGGCCGATACCAAATGTATCGGCTATGTGATGAACAAGCTTATCTCGACAATGGGAATAGGTTAGATTCATCCTATTTCCATTGCCGCAAACAAATGTATCGGTTATTTGATGAACAAGCTTATCTCGGCATTGGAAATAGGTTAGATTCATCCTATTTCCATTGCCGATACCAAATGTATCGGCTATGGCCGATACCAAATGTATCGGCTATGTGATGAACAAGCTTATCTCGGCATTGGAAATAGGTTAGATTCATCCTATTTCCATTGCCGCAACCAAATGTATTGGCTGTTTGATGAACAAGCTTATCTCGGCAATGGAAATAGGTTAGATTCATCCTATTTCCATTGCCGCAACCAAATGTATCGGCTATTTGATGAACAAGCTTATCTCGGCATTGGAAATAGGTTAGATTCATCCTATTTCCATTGCCGATACCAAATGTATCGGCTATGTGATGAACAAGCTTATCTCGGCATTGGGAATAGGTTATATTAATCCTTTTTCCATTGCCGCAACTAAGCAATGGCTGATACCAAAAGTATCAGCTATGTGATGAACAAACTTATCTCGGCATTGGAAATAGGTTAGATTCATCCTATTTCCATTGCCGATACCAAATGTATCGGCTATGTGATGAACAAGCTTATCTCGACAATGGGAATAGGTTAGATTCATCCTATTTCCATTGCCGATACTAAATGTATCAGCTATGTGATGATCAAACTTATCTCGGCCTTGGAAATAGGTTAGATTCATCTTATTTCCATTGCCGCAACTAGGCAATGGCCGATACCAAATGTATCGGCTATGTGATGATCAAACTTATCTCGGCCTTGAAAATAGGTTAGATTCGTCTTATTTCCATTGCCGATACCAAATGTATCGGCTATGGCCGATACCAAATGTATCGGCTATGTGATGATCAAACTTATCTCGGCCGTGGAAATAGGTTAGATTCATCCTATTTCCATTGCCGATGCCAAATGTATCGGCTATGGCCGATACTAAATGTATCAGCTATGTGATGATCAAACTTATCTCGGCCTTGGAAATAGGTTAGATTCATCCTATTTCCATTGCCGATACCAAAAGTATCAGCTATGTGATGAACAAACTTATCTCCGCCTTGGAAATAAGATAGATTCATCCTATTTCCATTGCCGATACCAAAAGTATCAGCTATGTGATGAACAAACTTATCTCCGCCTTGGAAATAGGATAGATTCATCCTATTTCCATTGCCGATACCAAATGTATCGGCTATGTGATGAACAAACTTATCTCCGCCTTGGAAATAGGATAGATTCATCCTATTTCCATTGCCGATGCCAAATGTATCGGCTATGTGATGATCAAACTTATCTCGGCCTTGGAAATAGGTTAGATTAATCCTATTTCCATTGCCGATGCCAAATGTATCGGCTATGGCCGATACCAAATGTATCGGCTATGTGATGATCAAACATATCTCGGCCTTGGAAATAGGTTAGATTCATCCTATTTCCATTGCCGATACCAAATGTATCGGCTATGGCCGATACTAAATGTATCGGCTATGGCCGATACCAAATGTATCGGCTATGTGATGAACAAACTTATCTCGGCCTTGGAAATAGGTTAGATTCGTCCTATTTCCATTGCCGATACCAAATGTATCAGCTATGGCCGATACCAAAAGTATCGGCTATGTGATGATCAAACTTATCTCGGCTTTGGAAATAGGTTAGATTAATCCTATTTCCATTGCCGATGCCAAATGTATCGGCTATGGCCTATACCAAATGTATCGGCTATGTGATGATCAAACTTATCTCGGCCTTGGAAATAGGTTAGATTCGTCCTATTTCCATTTCCGATACCAAATGTATCGGCTATGTGATGAACAAACTTATCTCCTCCTTGGAAATAGGTTAGATTAATCCTATTTCCATTGCCGATGCCAAATGTATCGGCTATGTGATGATCAAACTTATCTCGGCCTTGGAAATAGGTTAGATTCATCCTATTTCCATTGCCGCAACTAGGCAATGGCCGATACCAAAAGTATCGGCTATGTGATGAACAAACTTATCTCCGCCTTGGAAATAGGATAGATTAATCCTATTTCCATTGCCGATGCCAAATGTATCGGCTATGGCCGATACCAAATGTATCGGCTATGTGATGATCAAACTTATCTCGGCCTTGGAAATAGGTTAGATTACTCCTATTTCCATTGCCGATTCCAAATGTATCGGCTATGTAATGATCAAACTTATCTCGGCCTTGGAAATAGGTTAGATTAATCCTATTTCCATTGCCGATGCCAAATGTATCGGCTATGGCCGATACTAAATGTATCAGCTATGTGATGATCAAACTTATCTCGGCCTTGGAAATAGGTTAGATTCATCCTATTTCCATTGCCGCAACTAGCAATGGCCGATACCAAATGTATCGGCTATGTGATGAACAAACTTTTCTCGGCCTTGGAAATAGGTTAGATTCATCCTATTTCCATTGCCGCAACTAACAATGGCCGATACCAAAAGTATCGGCTATGTGATGAACAAACTTATCTCCGCCTTGGAAATAGGATAGATTAATCCTATTTCCATTGCCGATGCCAAATGTATCGGCTATGGCCGATACCAAAAGTATCGGCTATGTGATGATCAAACTTATCTCGGCCTTGGAAATAGGTTAGATTAATCCTATTTCCATTGCCGCAACTAAGCAATGGCTGATACCAAAAGTATTAGCTATGTGATGAACAAACTTATCTCCGCCTTGGAAATAGGATAGATTCATCCTATTTCCATTGCCGATACCAAAAGTATCAGCTATGTGATGAACAAACTTATCTCCGCCTTGGAAATAGGATAGATTCATCCTATTTCCATTGCCGATACTAAATGTATCAGCTATGTGATGATCAAACTTATCTCGGCCTTGGAAATAGGTTAGATTCATCCTATTTCCATTGCCGCAACTAGGCAATGGCCGATACCAAATGTATCGGCTATGTGATGATCAAACTTATCTCGGCCTTGAAAATAGGTTAGATTCGTCTTATTTCCATTGCCGATACCAAATGTATCGGCTATGGCCGATACCAAATGTATCAGCTATGGCCGATACCAAAAGTATCGGCTATGTGATGATCAAACTTATCTTGGCCTTGGAAATAGGTTAGATTAATCCTATTTCCATTGCCGATGCCAAATGTATCGGCTATGGCCTATACCAAATGTATCGGCTATGTGATGATCAAACTTATCTCGGCCTTGGAAATAGGTTAGATTCGTCCTATTTCCATTTCCGATACCAAATGTATCGGCTATGTGATGAACAAACTTATCTCCGCCTTGGAAATAGGTTAGATTAATCCTATTTCCATTGCCGATGCCAAATGTATCGGCTATGTGATGATCAAACTTATCTCGGCCTTGGAAATAGGTTAGATTCATCCTATTTCCATTGCCGCAACTAGGCAATGGCCGATACCAAATGTATCGGCTATGTGATGATCAAACTTATCTCGGCCTTGGAAATAGGTTAGATTCGTCCTATTTCCATTGCCGATACCAAATGTATCGGCTATGGCCGATACCAAAAGTATCGGCTATGTGATGATCAAACTTATCTCGGCCTTGGAAATAGGTTAGATTAATCCTATTTCAATTGCCGCAACTAAGCAATGACCGATACCAAAAGTATCGGCTATGTGATGAACAAACTTATCTCCGCCTTGGAAATAGGATAGATTCATCCTATTTCCATTGCCGATACCAAATGTATCGGCTATGTGATGAACAAACTTATCTCCGCCTTGGAAATAGGATAGATTCATCCTATTTCCATTGCCGCAACTAGGCAATGGCCGATACCAAATGTATCGGCTATGTGATGATCAAACATATCTCGGCCTTGGAAATAGGTTAGATTCATCCTATTTCCATTGCCGATACCAAATGTATCGGCTATGTGATGATCAAACTTATCTCGGCCTTGGAAATAGGTTAGATTCGTCCTATTTCCATTGCCGATACCAAATGTATCAGCTATGGCCGATACCAAAAGTATCGGCTATGTGATGATCAAACTTATCTCGGCCTTGGAAATAGGTTAGATTAATCCTATTTCCATTGCCGCAACTAGCAATGGCCGATACCAAAAGTATCGGCTATGTGATGAACAAACTTATCTCCGCCTTGGAAATAGGATAGATTCATCCTATTTCCATTGCCGATACCAAATGTATCGGCTATGTGATGAACAAACTTATCTCTGCCTTGGAAATAGGATAGATTCATCCTATTTCCATTGCCGATGCCAAATGTATCGGCTATGGCCGATACCAAATGTATCGGCTATGTGATGATCAAACTTATCTCGGCCTTGGAAATAGGTTAGATTAATCCTATTTCCATTGCCGATGCCAAATGTATCGGCTATGTGATGAACAAACTTATCTCGGCCTTGGAAATAGGTTAGATTCGTTCTATTTCTATTGCCGATACCAAATGTATCGGCTATGTGATGAACAAACTTATCTCCGCCTTGGAAATAGGTTAGATTAATCCTATTTCCATTGCCGATACCAAATGTATCGGCTATGTGATGAACAAACTTATCTCCGCCTTGGAAATAGGTTAGATTAATCCTATTTCCATTGCCGATGCCAAATGTATCGGCTATGTGATGATCAAACTTATCTCGGCCTTGGAAATAGGTTAGATTCGTCCTATTTCCATTGCCGCAACTAAGCTAATGGCCGATACCAAAAGTATCGGCTATGTGATGAACAAACTTATCTCCGCCTTGGAAATAGGTTAGATTCATCCTATTTCCATTGCCGATGCCAAATGTATCGGCTATGGCCGATACTAAATGTATCAGCTATGTGATGATCAAACTTATCTCGGCCTTGGAAATAGGTTAGATTCATCCTATTTCCATTGCCGCAACTAGGCAATGGCCGATACCAAATGTATCGGCTATGTGATGATCAAACTTATCTCGGCCTTGGAAATAGGTTAGATTCGTCCTATTTCCATTGCCGATACCAAATGTATCGGCTATGGCCGATACCAAAAGTATCGGCTATGTGATGATCAAACTTATCTCCGCCTTGGAAATAGGATAGATTCATCCTATTTCCATTGCCGATACCAAATGTATCGGCTATGTGATGAACAAACTTATCTCCGCCTTGGAAATAGGATAGATTCATCCTATTTCCATTGCCGATGCCAAATGTATCGGCTATGGCCGATACTAAATGTATCAGCTATGTGATGATCAAACTTATCTCGGTCTTGGAAATAGGTTAGATTCGTCCTATTTCCATTGCCTCAACTAAGCAATGGCCGATACCAAAAGTATCGGCTATGTGATGAACAAACTTATCTCGGCCTTGGAAATAGGTTAGATTCATCCTATTTCCATTGCCGATGCAAAAATGTATCGGCTATGGCCGATATTAAATGTATCAGCTATGTGATGATCAAACTTATCTCGGCCTTGGAAATAGGATAGATTCATCCTATTTCCATTGCCGATACCAAATGTATCATATTCATACGAGGGAAAATTCCGGAAAAATCCGGAAAATAATGGAAAATATTCTCATATGCGAGGAAAAATCCGAAAAATATTGGAAAATATTCTCATATGCGAGGAAAAAAATCCGGAAAAACTTTGGATCGATCTTGAGGCACACAGAAGATGTTTTAACCAAATCAAACATTACATTCGAATCCAGGATACTCGAAAACATATCATTACAATTTTTGATCCAGGTAAATAGAAAACTCAACGTTTTCGAAATTTCCCGGAATTCGGGCATTGTTGGACAAATTTGAACATCATATTTGAATTCAGGGCAGTCAAATACATAAAATTTGAACTTTTGATCGAGGTAAACGCAAAACTCAACATTTTCAAAATCTCTTGGAATTTGAATATCGTTGGACAAAGTTGAACATCATAATCTGATGTAGTTTTGGTCAAAGAATCCAATGGTCAAAACCCCCGAATCTCTACGACCTTTAGATCCTATTTAAATTGCCGATACCAAATGTATCGGCTATGGCCGATACCAAAATTATCGGCTATGTGATGAACAAACTTATCTCGGCCTTGGAAATAGGTTAGATTCATCCTATTTCCATTGCCCATTTCAAAATTATCAGCTCTGTTATGAACAAACTTATCTCGGCCTTGGAAATAGGTTAGATTAATCCTATTTCCATTGCCGCAACTAAGCAATGGCCGATACCAAAAGTATCAGCTATGTGATGAACAAACTTATCTCCGCCTTGGAAATAGGATAGATTCATCCTATTTCCATTGCCGATACCAAATGTATCGGCTATGTGATGAACAAACTTATCTCGGCCTTGGAAATAGGATAGATTCATCCTATTTCCATTGCCGCAACTATGCAATGGCCGATACCAAATGTGTCGGCTATGTGATGAACAAACTTATCTCGGCCTTGGAAATAGGTTAGATTCATCCTATTTCCATTGCCGATACCAAATGTATCGGCTATGGCCGATACCAAAAGTATCGGCTATGTGATGAACAAACTTATCTCGGCCGTGGAAATAGGTTAGATTAATCCTATTTCCATTGCCGATGCCAAATTTATCGGCTATGTGATGATCAAACTTATCTCGGCCTTGGAAATAGGTTAGATTAATCCTATTTCCATTGCCGATGCCAAATGTATCGGCTATGGCCGATACCAAAAAGTATCGGCTATGTGATGAAAAAACTTATCTCGGCCTTGGAAATAGGTTAGATTAATTCTATTTCCATTGCCGATGCCAAATGTATCGGCTATGGCCGATACTAAATGTATCAGCTATGTGATGATCAAACTTATCTCGGCCTTGGAAATAGGATAGATTCATCCTATTTCCATTGCCGCAACTATGCAATGGCCGATACCAAATGTGTCGGCTATGTGATGAACAAACTTATCTCGGCCTTGGAAATAGGTTAGATTCATCCTATTTCCATTGCCGATACCAAATGTATCGGCTATGGCCGATACCAAAAGTATCGGCTATGTGATGAACAAACTTATCTCGGCCGTGGAAATAGGTTAGATTAATCCTATTTCCATTGCCGATGCCAAATTTATCGGCTATGGCCGATACCAAATGTATCGGCTATGTGATGATCAAACTTATCTCGGCCTTGGAAATAGGTTAGATTAATCCTATTTCCATTGCCGATGCCAAATGTATCGGCTATGGCCGATACCAAAAGTATCGGCTATGTGATGAAAAAACTTATCTCGGCCTTGGAAATAGGTTAGATTAATTCTATTTCCATTGCCGATGCCAAATGTATCGGCTATGGCCGATACTAAATGTATCAGCTATGTGATGATCAAACTTATCTCGGCCTTGGAAATAGGATAGATTCATCCTATTTTCATTGCCGCAACTATGCATTGGCCGATACCAAATGTGTCGGCTATGTGATGAACAAACTTATCTCGGCCTTGGAAATAGGTTAGATTCATCCTATTTCCATTGCCGATACCAAATGTATCGGCTATGGCCGATACTAAATGTATCAGCTATGTGATGATCAAACTTATCTCGGCCTTGGAAATAGGTTAGATTCATCCTATTTCCATTGCCGCAACTAAGCCATGGCCGATACCAAAAGTATCGGCTATCTGATGAACAAACTTATCTCCGCCTTGGAAATAGGTTAGATTAATCCTATTTCCATTGCCGCAACTAAGCAATAGCCGATACCAAAAGTATCGGCTATGTGATGAACAAACTTATCTCCGCCTTGGAAATAGGATAGATTCATCCTATTTCCATTGCCGCAACTAAGCAATGGCCGATACCAAAAGTATCGGCTATGTGATGATCAAACTTATCTCGGCCTTGGAAATAGGTTAGATTCGTCCTATTTCCATTGCCGATACCAAATGTATCGGCTATGGCCGATACCAAAAGTATCGGCTATGTGATGATCAAACTTATCTCGGCCTTGGAAATAGGTTAGATTAATCCTATTTCCATTGCCGCAACTAAGCAATGGCCGATACCAAAAGTATTGGCTATGTGATGAACAAACTTATCTCCGCCTTGGAAATAGGATAGATTCATCCTATTTCCATTGCCGATGCCAAATGTATCGGCTATGGCCGATACCAAAAGTATCGGCTATGTGATGATCAAACTTATCTCGGCCTTGGAAATAGGTTAGATTAATCCTATTTCCATTGCCGATGCCAAATGTATCGGCTATGGCCGATACCAAAAGTATCGGCTATGTGATGAAAAAAACTTATCTCGGCCTTGGAAATAGGTTAGATTAATTCTATTTCCATTGCCGATGCCAAATGTATCGGCTATGGCCGATACTAAATGTATCAGCTATGTGATGATCAAACTTATCTCGGCCTTGGAAATAGGATAGATTCATCCTATTTCCATTGCCGCAACTATGCAATGGCCGATACCAAATGTGTCGGCTATGTGATGAACAAACTTATCTCGGCCTTGGAAATAGGTTAGATTCATCCTATTTCCATTGCCGATACCAAATGTATCGGCTATGGCCGATACCAAAAGTATCGGCTATGTGATGAACAAACTTATCTCGGCCGTGGAAATAGGTTAGATTAATCCTATTTCCATTGCCGATGCCAAATTTATCGGCTATGGCCGATACCAAATGTATCGGCTATGTGATGATCAAACTTATCTCGGCCTTGGAAATAGGTTAGATTAATCCTATTTCCATTGCCGATGCCAAATGTATCGGCTATGGCCGATACCAAAAGTATCGGCTATGTGATGAAAAAACTTATCTCGGCCTTGGAAATAGGTTAGATTAATTCTATTTCCATTGCCGATGCCAAATGTATCGGCTATGGCCGATACTAAATGTATCAGCTATGTGATGATCAAACTTATCTCGGCCTTGGAAATAGGATAGATTCATCCTATTTTCATTGCCGCAACTATGCATTGGCCGATACCAAATGTGTCGGCTATGTGATGAACAAACTTATCTCGGCCTTGGAAATAGGTTAGATTCATCCTATTTCCATTGCCGATACCAAATGTATCGGCTATGGCCGATACTAAATGTATCAGCTATGTGATGATCAAACTTATCTCGGCCTTGGAAATAGGTTAGATTCATCCTATTTCCATTGCCGCAACTAAGCCATGGCCGATACCAAAAGTATCGGCTATCTGATGAACAAACTTATCTCCGCCTTGGAAATAGGTTAGATTAATCCTATTTCCATTGCCGCAACTAAGCAATAGCCGATACCAAAAGTATCGGCTATGTGATGAACAAACTTATCTCCGCCTTGGAAATAGGATAGATTCATCCTATTTCCATTGCCGCAACTAAGCAATGGCCGATACCAAAAGTATCGGCTATGTGATGATCAAACTTATCTCGGCCTTGGAAATAGGTTAGATTCGTCCTATTTCCATTGCCGATACCAAATGTATCGGCTATGGCCGATACCAAAAGTATCGGCTATGTGATGATCAAACTTATCTCGGCCTTGGAAATAGGTTAGATTAATCCTATTTCCATTGCCGCAACTAAGCAATGGCCGATACCAAAAGTATCGGCTATGTGATGAACAAACTTATCTCCGCCTTGGAAATAGGATAGATTCATCCTATTTCCATTGCCGATGCCAAATGTATCGGCTATGGCCGATACCAAAAGTATCGGCTATGTGATGATCAAACTTATCTCGGCCTTGGAAATAGGTTAGATTAATCCTATTTCCATTGCCGATGCCAAATGTATCGGCTATGGCCGATACCAAAAGTATCGGCTATGTGATGAAAAAACTTATCTCGGCCTTGGAAATAGGTTAGATTAATTCTATTTCCATTGCCGATGCCAAATGTATCGGCTATGGCCGATACTAAATGTATCAGCTATGTGATGATCAAACTTATCTCGGCCTTGGAAATAGGATAGATTCATCCTATTTCCATTGCCGCAACTATGCAATGGCCGATACCAAATGTGTCGGCTATGTGATGAACAAACTTATCTCGGCCTTGGAAATAGGTTAGATTCATCCTATTTCCATTGCCGATACCAAATGTATCGGCTATGGCCGATACCAAAAGTATCGGCTATGTGATGAACAAACTTATCTCGGCCGTGGAAATAGGTTAGATTAATCCTATTTCCATTGCCGATGCCAAATTTATCGGCTATGGCCGATACCAAATGTATCGGCTATGTGATGATCAAACTTATCTCGGCCTTGGAAATAGGTTAGATTAATCCTATTTCCATTGCCGATGCCAAATGTATCGGCTATGGCCGATACCAAAAGTATCGGCTATGTGATGAAAAAACTTATCTCGGCCTTGGAAATAGGTTAGATTAATTCTATTTCCATTGCCGATGCCAAATGTATCGGCTATGGCCGATACTAAATGTATCAGCTATGTGATGATCAAACTTATCTCGGCCTTGGAAATAGGATAGATTCATCCTATTTTCATTGCCGCAACTATGCATTGGCCGATACCAAATGTGTCGGCTATGTGATGAACAAACTTATCTCGGCCTTGGAAATAGGTTAGATTCATCCTATTTCCATTGCCGATACCAAATGTATCGGCTATGGCCGATACTAAATGTATCAGCTATGTGATGATCAAACTTATCTCGGCCTTGGAAATAGGTTAGATTCATCCTATTTCCATTGCCGCAACTAGGCCATGGCCGATACCAAAAGTATCGGCTATCTGATGAACAAACTTATCTCCGCCTTGGAAATAGGTTAGATTAATCCTATTTCCATTGCCGCAACTAAGCAATAGCCGATACCAAAAGTATCGGCTATGTGATGAACAAACTTATCTCCGCCTTGGAAATAGGATAGATTCATCCTATTTCCATTGCCGCAACTAAGCAATGGCCGATACCAAAAGTATCGGCTATGTGATGATCAAACTTATCTCGGCCTTGGAAATAGGTTAGATTCGTCCTATTTCCATTGCCGATACCAAATGTATCGGCTATGGCCGATACCAAAAGTATCGGCTATGTGATGATCAAACTTATCTCGGCCTTGGAAATAGGTTAGATTAATCCTATTTCCATTGCCGCAACTAAGCAATGGCCGATACCAAAAGTATCGGCTATGTGATGAACAAACTTATCTCCGCCTTGGAAATAGGATAGATTCATCCTATTTCCATTGACGATGCCAAATGTATCGGCTATGGCCGATACCAAAAGTATCGGCTATGTGATGATCAAACTTATCTCGGCCTTGGAAATAGGTTAGATTAATCCTATTTCCATTGCCGATGCCAAATGTATCGGCTATGTGATGATCAAACTTATCTCGGCCTTGGAAATAGGTTAGATTCGTCCTATTTCCATTGCCGCAACTAAGCAATGGCCGATACCAAAAGTATCGGCTATGTGATGAACAAACTTATCTCCGCCTTGGAAATAGGTTAGATTCATCCTATTTCCATTGCCGATGCCAAATGTATCGGCTATGGCCGATACTAAATGTATCAGCTATGTGATGATCAAACTTATCTCGGCCTTGGAAATAGGTTAGATTCATACTATTTCCATTGCCGCAACTACGCAATGGCCGATACCAAATGTATCGGCTATGTGATGATCAAACTTATCTCGGCCTTGGAAATAGGTTAGATTCGTCCTATTTCCATTGCCGATACCAAATGTATCGGCTATGGCCGATACCAAAAGTATCGGCTATGTGATGATCAAACTTATCTCGGCCTTGGAAATAGGTTAGATTCGTCCTATTTCCATTGCCTCAACTAAGCAATGGCCGATACCAAAAGTATCGGCTATGTGATGAACAAACTTATCTCGGCCTTGGAAATAGGTTAGATTCATCCTATTTCCATTGCCGATGCCAAATGTATCGGCTATGGCCGATATTAAATGTATCAGCTATGTGATGATCAAACTTATCTCGGCCTTGGAAATAGGATAGATTCATCCTATTTCCATTGCCGATACCAAATGTATCATATTCATACGAGGGAAAATTCCGGAAAAATCCGGAAAATAATGGAAAATATTCTCATATGCGAGGAAAAATCCGAAAAATATTGGAAAATATTCTCATATGCGAGGAAAAAATCCGGAAAAAACTTTGGATCGATCTTGAGGCACACAGAAGATGTTTTAACCAAATCAAACATTACATTCGAATCCAGGATACTCGAAAACATATCATTACAATTTTTGATCCAGGTAAATAGAAAACTCAACGTTTTCGAAATTTCCCGGAATTCGGGCATTGTTGGACAAATTTGAACATCATATTTGAATTCAGGGCAGTCAAATACATAAAATTTGAACTTTTGATCGAGGTAAACGCAAAACTCAACATTTTCAAAATCTCTTGGAATTTGAATATCGTTGGACAAAGTTGAACATCATAATCTGATGTAGTTTTGGTCAAAGAATCCAATGGTCAAAACCCCGAATCTCTACGACCTTTAGATCCTATTTAAATTGCCGATACCAAATGTATCGGCTATGGCCGATACCAAAATTATCGGCTATGTGATGAACAAACTTATCTCGGCCTTGGAAATAGGTTAGATTCATCCTATTTCCATTGCCCATTTCAAAATTATCAGCTCTGTTATGAACAAACTTATCTCGGCCTTGGAAATAGGTTAGATTAATCCTATTTCCATTGCCGCAACTAAGCAATGGCCGATACCAAAAGTATCAGCTATGTGATGAACAAACTTATCTCCGCCTTGGAAATAGGATAGATTCATCCTATTTCCATTGCCGATACCAAATGTATCGGCTATGTGATGAACAAACTTATCTCGGCCTTGGAAATAGGATAGATTCATCCTATTTCCATTGCCGCAACTATGCAATGGCCGATACCAAATGTGTCGGCTATGTGATGAACAAACTTATCTCGGCCTTGGAAATAGGTTAGATTCATCCTATTTCCATTGCCGATACCAAATGTATCGGCTATGGCCGATACCAAAAGTATCGGCTATGTGATGAACAAACTTATCTCGGCCGTGGAAATAGGTTAGATTAATCCTATTTCCATTGCCGATGCCAAATTTATCGGCTATGTGATGATCAAACTTATCTCGGCCTTGGAAATAGGTTAGATTAATCCTATTTCCATTGCCGATGCCAAATGTATCGGCTATGGCCGATACCAAAAGTATCGGCTATGTGATGAAAAAACTTATCTCGGCCTTGGAAATAGGTTAGATTAATTCTATTTCCATTGCCGATGCCAAATGTATCGGCTATGGCCGATACTAAATGTATCAGCTATGTGATGATCAAACTTATCTCGGCCTTGGAAATAGGATAGATTCATCCTATTTCCATTGCCGCAACTATGCAATGGCCGATACCAAATGTGTCGGCTATGTGATGAACAAACTTATCTCGGCCTTGGAAATAGGTTAGATTCATCCTATTTCCATTGCCGATACCAAATGTATCGGCTATGGCCGATACCAAAAGTATCGGCTATGTGATGAACAAACTTATCTCGGCCGTGGAAATAGGTTAGATTAATCCTATTTCCATTGCCGATGCCAAATTTATCGGCTATGGCCGATACCAAATGTATCGGCTATGTGATGATCAAACTTATCTCGGCCTTGGAAATAGGTTAGATTAATCCTATTTCCATTGCCGATGCCAAATGTATCGGCTATGGCCGATACCAAAAAGTATCGGCTATGTGATGAAAAAACTTATCTCGGCCTTGGAAATAGGTTAGATTAATTCTATTTCCATTGCCGATGCCAAATGTATCGGCTATGGCCGATACTAAATGTATCAGCTATGTGATGATCAAACTTATCTCGGCCTTGGAAATAGGATAGATTCATCCTATTTTCATTGCCGCAACTATGCATTGGCCGATACCAAATGTGTCGGCTATGTGATGAACAAACTTATCTCGGCCTTGGAAATAGGTTAGATTCATCCTATTTCCATTGCCGATACCAAATGTATCGGCTATGGCCGATACTAAATGTATCAGCTATGTGATGATCAAACTTATCTCGGCCTTGGAAATAGGTTAGATTCATCCTATTTCCATTGCCGCAACTAAGCCATGGCCGATACCAAAAGTATCGGCTATCTGATGAACAAACTTATCTCCGCCTTGGAAATAGGTTAGATTAATCCTATTTCCATTGCCGCAACTAAGCAATAGCCGATACCAAAAGTATCGGCTATGTGATGAACAAACTTATCTCCGCCTTGGAAATAGGATAGATTCATCCTATTTCCATTGCCGCAACTAAGCAATGGCCGATACCAAAAGTATCGGCTATGTGATGATCAAACTTATCTCGGCCTTGGAAATAGGTTAGATTCGTCCTATTTCCATTGCCGATACCAAATGTATCGGCTATGGCCGATACCAAAAGTATCGGCTATGTGATGATCAAACTTATCTCGGCCTTGGAAATAGGTTAGATTAATCCCTATTTCCATTGCCGCAACTAAGCAATGGCCGATACCAAAAGTATCGGCTATGTGATGAACAAACTTATCTCCGCCTTGGAAATAGGATAGATTCATCCTATTTCCATTGCCGATGCCAAATGTATCGGCTATGGCCGATACCAAAAGTATCGGCTATGTGATGATCAAACTTATCTCGGCCTTGGAAATAGGTTAGATTAATCCTATTTCCATTGCCGATGCCAAATGTATCGGCTATGGCCGATACCAAAAGTATCGGCTATGTGATGAAAAAAACTTATCTCGGCCTTGGAAATAGGTTAGATTAATTCTATTTCCATTGCAGATGCCAAATGTATCGGCTATGGCCGATACTAAATGTATCAGCTATGTGATGATCAAACTTATCTCGGCCTTGGAAATAGGATAGATTCATCCTATTTCCATTGCCGCAACTATGCAATGGCCGATACCAAATGTGTCGGCTATGTGATGAACAAACTTATCTCGGCCTTGGAAATAGGTTAGATTCATCCTATTTCCATTGCCGATACCAAATGTATCGGCTATGGCCGATACCAAAAAGTATCGGCTATGTGATGAACAAACTTATCTCGGCCGTGGAAATAGGTTAGATTAATCCTATTTCCATTGCCGATGCCAAATTTATCGGCTATGGCCGATACCAAATGTATCGGCTATGTGATGATCAAACTTATCTCGGCCTTGGAAATAGGTTAGATTAATCCTATTTCCATTGCCGATGCCAAATGTATCGGCTATGGCCGATACCAAAAGTATCGGCTATGTGATGAAAAAACTTATCTCGGCCTTGGAAATAGGTTAGATTAATTCTATTTCCATTGCCGATGCCAAATGTATCGGCTATGGCCGATACTAAATGTATCAGCTATGTGATGATCAAACTTATCTCGGCCTTGGAAATAGGATAGATTCATCCTATTTTCATTGCCGCAACTATGCATTGGCCGATACCAAATGTGTCGGCTATGTGATGAACAAACTTATCTCGGCCTTGGAAATAGGTTAGATTCATCCTATTTCCATTGCCGATACCAAATGTATCGGCTATGGCCGATACTAAATGTATCAGCTATGTGATGATCAAACTTATCTCGGCCTTGGAAATAGGTTAGATTCATCCTATTTCCATTGCCGCAACTAGCCATGGCCGATACCAAAAGTATCGGCTATCTGATGAACAAACTTATCTCCGCCTTGGAAATAGGTTAGATTAATCCTATTTCCATTGCCGCAACTAAGCAATAGCCGATACCAAAAGTATCGGCTATGTGATGAACAAACTTATCTCCGCCTTGGAAATAGGATAGATTCATCCTATTTCCATTGCCGCAACTAAGCAATGGCCGATACCAAAAGTATCGGCTATGTGATGATCAAACTTATCTCGGCCTTGGAAATAGGTTAGATTCGTCCTATTTCCATTGCCGATACCAAATGTATCGGCTATGGCCGATACCAAAAGTATCGGCTATGTGATGATCAAACTTATCTCGGCCTTGGAAATAGGTTAGATTAATCCTATTTCCATTGCCGCAACTAAGCAATGGCCGATACCAAAAGTATCGGCTATGTGATGAACAAACTTATCTCCGCCTTGGAAATAGGATAGATTCATCCTATTTCCATTGCCGATGCCAAATGTATCGGCTATGGCCGATACCAAAAGTATCGGCTATGTGATGATCAAACTTATCTCGGCCTTGGAAATAGGTTAGATTAATCCTATTTCCATTGCCGATGCCAAATGTATCGGCTATGTGATGATCAAACTTATCTCGGCCTTGGAAATAGGTTAGATTCGTCCTATTTCCATTGCCGCAACTAAGCAATGGCCGATACCAAAAGTATCGGCTATGTGATGAACAAACTTATCTCCGCCTTGGAAATAGGTTAGATTCATCCTATTTCCATTGCCGATGCCAAATGTATCGGCTATGGCCGATACTAAATGTATCAGCTATGTGATGATCAAACTTATCTCGGCCTTGGAAATAGGTTAGATTCATACTATTTCCATTGCCGCAACTTACGCAATGGCCGATACCAAATGTATCGGCTATGTGATGATCAAACTTATCTCGGCCTTGGAAATAGGTTAGATTCGTCCTATTTCCATTGCCGATACCAAATGTATCGGCTATGGCCGATACCAAAAAGTATCGGCTATGTGATGATCAAACTTATCTCGGCCTTGGAAATAGGTTAGATTCGTCCTATTTCCATTGCCTCAACTAAGCAATGGCCGATACCAAAAGTATCGGCTATGTGATGAACAAACTTATCTCGGCCTTGGAAATAGGTTAGATTCATCCTATTTCCATTGCCGATGCCAAATGTATCGGCTATGGCCGATATTAAATGTATCAGCTATGTGATGATCAAACTTATCTCGGCCTTGGAAATAGGATAGATTCATCCTATTTCCATTGCCGATACCAAATGTATCATATTCATACGAGGGAAAATTCCGGAAAAATCCGGAAAATAATGGAAAATATTCTCATATGCGAGGAAAAATCCGAAAAATATTGGAAAATATTCTCATATGCGAGGAAAAAATCCGGAAAAACTTTGGATCGATCTTGAGGCACACAGAAGATGTTTTAACCAAATCAAACATTACATTCGAATCCAGGATACTCGAAAACATATCATTACAATTTTTGATCCAGGTAAATAGAAAACTCAACGTTTTCGAAATTTCCCGGAATTCGGGCATTGTTGGACAAATTTGAACATCATATTTGAATTCAGGGCAGTCAAATACATAAAATTTGAACTTTTGATCGAGGTAAACGCAAAACTCAACATTTTCAAAATCTCTTGGAATTTGAATATCGTTGGACAAAGTTGAACATCATAATCTGATGTAGTTTTGGTCAAAGAATCCAATGGTCAAAACCCCGAATCTCTACGACCTTTAGATCCTATTTAAATTGCCGATACCAAATGTATCGGCTATGGCCGATACCAAAATTATCGGCTATGTGATGAACAAACTTATCTCGGCCTTGGAAATAGGTTAGATTCATCCTATTTCCATTGCCCATTTCAAAATTATCAGCTCTGTTATGAACAAACTTATCTCGGCCTTGGAAATAGGTTAGATTAATCCTATTTCCATTGCCGCAACTAAGCAATGGCCGATACCAAAAGTATCAGCTATGTGATGAACAAACTTATCTCCGCCTTGGAAATAGGATAGATTCATCCTATTTCCATTGCCGATACCAAATGTATCGGCTATGTGATGAACAAACTTATCTCGGCCTTGGAAATAGGATAGATTCATCCTATTTCCATTGCCGCAACTATGCAATGGCCGATACCAAATGTGTCGGCTATGTGATGAACAAACTTATCTCGGCCTTGGAAATAGGTTAGATTCATCCTATTTCCATTGCCGATACCAAATGTATCGGCTATGGCCGATACCAAAAAGTATCGGCTATGTGATGAACAAACTTATCTCGGCCGTGGAAATAGGTTAGATTAATCCTATTTCCATTGCCGATGCCAAATTTATCGGCTATGTGATGATCAAACTTATCTCGGCCTTGGAAATAGGTTAGATTAATCCTATTTCCATTGCCGATGCCAAATGTATCGGCTATGGCCGATACCAAAAGTATCGGCTATGTGATGAAAAAACTTATCTCGGCCTTGGAAATAGGTTAGATTAATTCTATTTCCATTGCCGATGCCAAATGTATCGGCTATGGCCGATACTAAATGTATCAGCTATGTGATGATCAAACTTATCTCGGCCTTGGAAATAGGATAGATTCATCCTATTTCCATTGCCTGCAACTATGCAATGGCCGATACCAAATGTGTCGGCTATGTGATGAACAAACTTATCTCGGCCTTGGAAATAGGTTAGATTCATCCTATTTCCATTGCCGATACCAAATGTATCGGCTATGGCCGATACCAAAAGTATCGGCTATGTGATGAACAAACTTATCTCGGCCGTGGAAATAGGTTAGATTAATCCTATTTCCATTGCCGATGCCAAATTTATCGGCTATGGCCGATACCAAATGTATCGGCTATGTGATGATCAAACTTATCTCGGCCTTGGAAATAGGTTAGATTAATCCTATTTCCATTGCCGATGCCAAATGTATCGGCTATGGCCGATACCAAAAGTATCGGCTATGTGATGAAAAAACTTATCTCGGCCTTGGAAATAGGTTAGATTAATTCTATTTCCATTGCCGATGCCAAATGTATCGGCTATGGCCGATACTAAATGTATCAGCTATGTGATGATCAAACTTATCTCGGCCTTGGAAATAGGATAGATTCATCCTATTTTCATTGCCGCAACTATGCATTGGCCGATACCAAATGTGTCGGCTATGTGATGAACAAACTTATCTCGGCCTTGGAAATAGGTTAGATTCATCCTATTTCCATTGCCGATACCAAATGTATCGGCTATGGCCGATACTAAATGTATCAGCTATGTGATGATCAAACTTATCTCGGCCTTGGAAATAGGTTAGATTCATCCTATTTCCATTGCCGCAACTAAGCCATGGCCGATACCAAAAGTATCGGCTATCTGATGAACAAACTTATCTCCGCCTTGGAAATAGGTTAGATTAATCCTATTTCCATTGCCGCAACTAAGCAATAGCCGATACCAAAAGTATCGGCTATGTGATGAACAAACTTATCTCCGCCTTGGAAATAGGATAGATTCATCCTATTTCCATTGCCGCAACTAAGCAATGGCCGATACCAAAAGTATCGGCTATGTGATGATCAAACTTATCTCGGCCTTGGAAATAGGTTAGATTCGTCCTATTTCCATTGCCGATACCAAATGTATCGGCTATGGCCGATACCAAAAGTATCGGCTATGTGATGATCAAACTTATCTCGGCCTTGGAAATAGGTTAGATTAATCCTATTTCCATTGCCGCAACTAAGCAATGGCCGATACCAAAAGTATCGGCTATGTGATGAACAAACTTATCTCCGCCTTGGAAATAGGATAGATTCATCCTATTTCCATTGCCGATGCCAAATGTATCGGCTATGGCCGATACCAAAAGTATCGGCTATGTGATGATCAAACTTATCTCGGCCTTGGAAATAGGTTAGATTAATCCTATTTCCATTGCCGATGCCAAATGTATCGGCTATGGCCGATACCAAAAGTATCGGCTATGTGATGAAAAAAACTTATCTCGGCCTTGGAAATAGGTTAGATTAATTCTATTTCCATTGCAGATGCCAAATGTATCGGCTATGGCCGATACTAAATGTATCAGCTATGTGATGATCAAACTTATCTCGGCCTTGGAAATAGGATAGATTCATCCTATTTCCATTGCCGCAACTATGCAATGGCCGATACCAAATGTGTCGGCTATGTGATGAACAAACTTATCTCGGCCTTGGAAATAGGTTAGATTCATCCTATTTCCATTGCCGATACCAAATGTATCGGCTATGGCCGATACCAAAAAGTATCGGCTATGTGATGAACAAACTTATCTCGGCCGTGGAAATAGGTTAGATTAATCCTATTTCCATTGCCGATGCCAAATTTATCGGCTATGGCCGATACCAAATGTATCGGCTATGTGATGATCAAACTTATCTCGGCCTTGGAAATAGGTTAGATTAATCCTATTTCCATTGCCGATGCCAAATGTATCGGCTATGGCCGATACCAAAAGTATCGGCTATGTGATGAAAAAACTTATCTCGGCCTTGGAAATAGGTTAGATTAATTCTATTTCCATTGCCGATGCCAAATGTATCGGCTATGGCCGATACTAAATGTATCAGCTATGTGATGATCAAACTTATCTCGGCCTTGGAAATAGGATAGATTCATCCTATTTTCATTGCCGCAACTATGCATTGGCCGATACCAAATGTGTCGGCTATGTGATGAACAAACTTATCTCGGCCTTGGAAATAGGTTAGATTCATCCTATTTCCATTGCCGATACCAAATGTATCGGCTATGGCCGATACTAAATGTATCAGCTATGTGATGATCAAACTTATCTCGGCCTTGGAAATAGGTTAGATTCATCCTATTTCCATTGCCGCAACTAGGCCATGGCCGATACCAAAAGTATCGGCTATCTGATGAACAAACTTATCTCCGCCTTGGAAATAGGTTAGATTAATCCTATTTCCATTGCCGCAACTAAGCAATAGCCGATACCAAAAGTATCGGCTATGTGATGAACAAACTTATCTCCGCCTTGGAAATAGGATAGATTCATCCTATTTCCATTGCCGCAACTAAGCAATGGCCGATACCAAAAGTATCGGCTATGTGATGATCAAACTTATCTCGGCCTTGGAAATAGGTTAGATTCGTCCTATTTCCATTGCCGATACCAAATGTATCGGCTATGGCCGATACCAAAAGTATCGGCTATGTGATGATCAAACTTATCTCGGCCTTGGAAATAGGTTAGATTAATCCTATTTCCATTGCCGCAACTAAGCAATGGCCGATACCAAAAGTATCGGCTATGTGATGAACAAACTTATCTCCGCCTTGGAAATAGGATAGATTCATCCTATTTCCATTGCCGATGCCAAATGTATCGGCTATGGCCGATACCAAAAGTATCGGCTATGTGATGATCAAACTTATCTCGGCCTTGGAAATAGGTTAGATTAATCCTATTTCCATTGCCGATGCCAAATGTATCGGCTATGTGATGATCAAACTTATCTCGGCCTTGGAAATAGGTTAGATTCGTCCTATTTCCATTGCCGCAACTAAGCAATGGCCGATACCAAAAGTATCGGCTATGTGATGAACAAACTTATCTCCGCCTTGGAAATAGGTTAGATTCATCCTATTTCCATTGCCGATGCCAAATGTATCGGCTATGGCCGATACTAAATGTATCAGCTATGTGATGATCAAACTTATCTCGGCCTTGGAAATAGGTTAGATTCATACTATTTCCATTGCCGCAACTACGCAATGGCCGATACCAAATGTATCGGCTATGTGATGATCAAACTTATCTCGGCCTTGGAAATAGGTTAGATTCGTCCTATTTCCATTGCCGATACCAAATGTATCGGCTATGGCCGATACCAAAAGTATCGGCTATGTGATGATCAAACTTATCTCGGCCTTGGAAATAGGTTAGATTAATCCTATTTCCATTGCCGCAACTAAGCAATGGCCGATACCAAAAGTATCGGCTATGTGATGAACAAACTTATCTCCGCCTTGGAAATAGGATAGATTCATCCTATTTCCATTGCCGATACCAAATGTATCGGCTATGTGATGAACAAACTTATCTCCGCCTTGGAAATAGGATAGATTCATCCTATTTCCATTGCCGATGCCAAATGTATCGGCTATGGCCGATACCAAATGTATCGGCTATGTGATGATCAAACTTATCTCGGCCTTGGAAATAGGTTAGATTAATCCTATTTCCATTGCCGCAACTAAGCAATAGCCGATACCAAAAGTATCGGCTATGTGATGAACAAACTTATCTCCGCCTTGGAAATAGGATAGATTCATCCTATTTTCATTGCCGCAACTATGCATTGGCCGATACCAAATGTGTCGGCTATGTGATGAACAAACTTATCTCCGCCTTGGAAATAGGTTAGATTAATCCTATTTCCATTGCCGCAACTAAGCAATAGCCGATACCAAAAGTATCGGCTATGTGATGAACAAACTTATCTCCGCCTTGGAAATAGGATAGATTCATCCTATTTTCATTGCCGCAACTATGCATTGGCCGATACCAAATGTGTCGGCTATGTGATGAACAAACTTATCTCCGCCTTGGAAATAGGTTAGATTAATCCTATTTCCATTGCCGCAACTAAGCAATAGCCGATACCAAAAGTATCGGCTATGTGATGAACAAACTTATCTCCGCCTTGGAAATAGGATAGATTCATCCTATTTTCATTGCCGCAACTATGCATTGGCCGATACCAAATGTGTCGGCTATGTGATGAACAAACTTATCTCGGCCTTGGAAATAGGTTAGATTCATCCTATTTCCATTGCCGATACCAAATGTATCGGCTATGGCCGATACTAAATGTATCAGCTATGTGATGATCAAACTTATCTCGGCCTTGGAAATAGGTTAGATTCATCCTATTTCCATTGCCGCAACTAGGCCATGGCCGATACCAAAAGTATCGGCTATCTGATGAACAAACTTATCTCCGCCTTGGAAATAGGTTAGATTAATCCTATTTCCATTGCCGCAACTAAGCAATAGCCGATACCAAAAGTATCGGCTATGTGATGAACAAACTTATCTCCGCCTTGGAAATAGGATAGATTCATCCTATTTCCATTGCCGCAACTAAGCAATGGCCGATACCAAAAGTATCGGCTATGTGATGATCAAACTTATCTCGGCCTTGGAAATAGGTTAGATTCGTCCTATTTCCATTGCCGATACCAAATGTATCGGCTATGGCCGATACCAAAAGTATCGGCTATGTGATGATCAAACTTATCTCGGCCTTGGAAATAGGTTAGATTAATCCTATTTCCATTGCCGCAACTAAGCAATGGCCGATACCAAAAGTATCGGCTATGTGATGAACAAACTTATCTCCGCCTTGGAAATAGGATAGATTCATCCTATTTCCATTGCCGATGCCAAATGTATCGGCTATGGCCGATACCAAAAGTATCGGCTATGTGATGATCAAACTTATCTCGGCCTTGGAAATAGGTTAGATTAATCCTATTTCCATTGCCGATGCCAAATGTATCGGCTATGTGATGATCAAACTTATCTCGGCCTTGGAAATAGGTTAGATTCGTCCTATTTCCATTGCCGCAACTAAGCAATGGCCGATACCAAAAGTATCGGCTATGTGATGAACAAACTTATCTCCGCCTTGGAAATAGGTTAGATTCATCCTATTTCCATTGCCGATGCCAAATGTATCGGCTATGGCCGATACTAAATGTATCAGCTATGTGATGATCAAACTTATCTCGGCCTTGGAAATAGGTTAGATTCATACTATTTCCATTGCCGCAACTACGCAATGGCCGATACCAAATGTATCGGCTATGTGATGATCAAACTTATCTCGGCCTTGGAAATAGGTTAGATTCGTCCTATTTCCATTGCCGATACCAAATGTATCGGCTATGGCCGATACCAAAAGTATCGGCTATGTGATGATCAAACTTATCTCGGCCTTGGAAATAGGTTAGATTAATCCTATTTCCATTGCCGCAACTAGCAATGGCCGATACCAAAAGTATCGGCTATGTGATGAACAAACTTATCTCCGCCTTGGAAATAGGATAGATTCATCCTATTTCCATTGCCGATACCAAATGTATCGGCTATGTGATGAACAAACTTATCTCCGCCTTGGAAATAGGATAGATTCATCCTATTTCCATTGCCGATGCCAAATGTATCGGCTATGGCCGATACCAAATGTATCGGCTATGTGATGATCAAACTTATCTCGGCCTTGGAAATAGGTTAGATTAATCCTATTTCCATTGCCGCAACTAACAATAGCCGATACCAAAAGTATCGGCTATGTGATGAACAAACTTATCTCCGCCTTGGAAATAGGATAGATTCATCCTATTTTCATTGCCGCAACTATGCATTGGCCGATACCAAATGTGTCGGCTATGTGATGAACAAACTTATCTCCGCCTTGGAAATAGGTTAGATTAATCCTATTTCCATTGCCGCAACTAAGCAATAGCCGATACCAAAAGTATCGGCTATGTGATGAACAAACTTATCTCCGCCTTGGAAATAGGATAGATTCATCCTATTTTCATTGCCGCAACTATGCATTGGCCGATACCAAATGTGTCGGCTATGTGATGAACAAACTTATCTCCGCCTTGGAAATAGGTTAGATTAATCCTATTTCCATTGCCGCAACTAAGCAATAGCCGATACCAAAAGTATCGGCTATGTGATGAACAAACTTATCTCCGCCTTGGAAATAGGATAGATTCATCCTATTTTCATTGCCGCAACTATGCATTGGCCGATACCAAATGTGTCGGCTATGTGATGAACAAACTTATCTCGGCCTTGGAAATAGGTTAGATTCATCCTATTTCCATTGCCGATACCAAATGTATCGGCTATGGCCGATACTAAATGTATCAGCTATGTGATGATCAAACTTATCTCGGCCTTGGAAATAGGTTAGATTCATCCTATTTCCATTGCCGCAACTAAGCCATGGCCGATACCAAAAGTATCGGCTATCTGATGAACAAACTTATCTCCGCCTTGGAAATAGGTTAGATTAATCCTATTTCCATTGCCGCAACTAAGCAATAGCCGATACCAAAAGTATCGGCTATGTGATGAACAAACTTATCTCCGCCTTGGAAATAGGATAGATTCATCCTATTTCCATTGCCGCAACTAAGCAATGGCCGATACCAAAAGTATCGGCTATGTGATGATCAAACTTATCTCGGCCTTGGAAATAGGTTAGATTCGTCCTATTTCCATTGCCGATACCAAATGTATCGGCTATGGCCGATACCAAAAGTATCGGCTATGTGATGATCAAACTTATCTCGGCCTTGGAAATAGGTTAGATTAATCCTATTTCCATTGCCGCAACTAAGCAATGGCCGATACCAAAAGTATCGGCTATGTGATGAACAAACTTATCTCCGCCTTGGAAATAGGATAGATTCATCCTATTTCCATTGCCGATGCCAAATGTATCGGCTATGGCCGATACCAAAAGTATCGGCTATGTGATGATCAAACTTATCTCGGCCTTGGAAATAGGTTAGATTAATCCTATTTCCATTGCCGATGCCAAATGTATCGGCTATGTGATGATCAAACTTATCTCGGCCTTGGAAATAGGTTAGATTCGTCCTATTTCCATTGCCGCAACTAAGCAATGGCCGATACCAAAAGTATCGGCTATGTGATGAACAAACTTATCTCCGCCTTGGAAATAGGTTAGATTCATCCTATTTCCATTGCCGATGCCAAATGTATCGGCTATGGCCGATACTAAATGTATCAGCTATGTGATGATCAAACTTATCTCGGCCTTGGAAATAGGTTAGATTCATACTATTTCCATTGCCGCAACTACGCAATGGCCGATACCAAATGTATCGGCTATGTGATGATCAAACTTATCTCGGCCTTGGAAATAGGTTAGATTCGTCCTATTTCCATTGCCGATACCAAATGTATCGGCTATGGCCGATACCAAAAGTATCGGCTATGTGATGATCAAACTTATCTCGGCCTTGGAAATAGGTTAGATTAATCCTATTTCCATTGCCGCAACTAAGCAATGGCCGATACCAAAAGTATCGGCTATGTGATGAACAAACTTATCTCCGCCTTGGAAATAGGATAGATTCATCCTATTTCCATTGCCGATACCAAATGTATCGGCTATGTGATGAACAAACTTATCTCCGCCTTGGAAATAGGATAGATTCATCCTATTTCCATTGCCGATGCCAAATGTATCGGCTATGGCCGATACCAAATGTATCGGCTATGTGATGAACAAACTTATCTCCGCCTTGGAAATAGGTTAGATTAATCCTATTTCCATTGCCGATGCCAAATGTATCGGCTATGTGATGATCAAACTTATCTCGGCCTTGGAAATAGGTTAGATTCGTCCTATTTCTATTGCCGATACCAAATGTATCGGCTATGTGATGAACAAACTTATCTCCGCATTGGAAATAGGTTAGATTAATCCTATTTCCATTGCCGATACCAAATGTATCGGCTATGTGATGAACAAACTTATCTCCGCCTTGGAAATAGGTTAGATTAATCCTATTTCCATTGCCGATGCCAAATGTATCGGCTATGTGATGATCAAACTTATCTCGGCCTTGGAAATAGGTTAGATTCGTCCTATTTCCATTGCCGCAACTAAGCAATGGCCGATACCAAAAGTATCGGCTATGTGATGAACAAACTTATCTCCGCCTTGGAAATAGGTTAGATTCATCCTATTTCCATTGCCGATGCCAAATGTATCGGCTATGGCCGATACTAAATGTATCAGCTATGTGATGATCAAACTTATCTCGGCCTTGGAAATAGGTTAGATTCATCCTATTTCCATTGCCGCAACTAGGCAATGGCCGATACCAAATGTATCGGCTATGTGATGATCAAACTTATCTCGGCCTTGGAAATAGGTTAGATTCGTCCTATTTCCATTGCCGATACCAAATGTATCGGCTATGGCCGATACCAAAAGTATCGGCTATGTGATGATCAAACTTATCTCCGCCTTGGAAATAGGATAGATTCATCCTATTTCCATTGCCGATACCAAATGTATCGGCTATGTGATGAACAAACTTATCTCCGCCTTGGAAATAGGATAGATTCATCCTATTTCCATTGCCGATGCCAAATGTATCGGCTATGGCCGATACTAAATGTATCAGCTATGTGATGATCAAACTTATCTCGGTCTTGGAAATAGGTTAGATTCGTCCTATTTCCATTGCCTCAACTAAGCAATGGCCGATACCAAAAGTATCGGCTATGTGATGAACAAACTTATCTCGGCCTTGGAAATAGGTTAGATTCATCCTATTTCCATTGCCGATGCCAAATGTATCGGCTATGGCCGATATTAAATGTATCAGCTATGTGATGATCAAACTTATCTCGGCCTTGGAAATAGGATAGATTCATCCTATTTCCATTGCCGATACCAAATGTATCATATTCATACGAGGGAAAATTCCGGAAAAATCCGGAAAATAATGGAAAATATTCTCATATGCGAGGAAAAATCCGAAAAATATTGGAAAATATTCTCATATGCGAGGAAAAAATCCGGAAAAACTTTGGATCGATCTTGAGGCACACAGAAGATGTTTTAACCAAATCAAACATTACATTCGAATCCAGGATACTCGAAAACATATCATTACAATTTTTGATCCAGGTAAATAGAAAACTCAACGTTTTCGAAATTTCCCCGGAATTCGGGCATTGTTGGACAAATTTGAACATCATATTTGAATTCAGGGCAGTCAAATACATAAAATTTGAACTTTTGATCGAGGTAAACGCAAAACTCAACATTTTCAAAATCTCTTGGAATTTGAATATCGTTGGACAAAGTTGAACATCATAATCTGATGTAGTTTTGGTCAAAGAATCCAATGGTCAAAACCCCGAATCTCTACGACCTTTAGATCCTATTTAAATTGCCGATACCAAATGTATCGGCTATGGCCGATACCAAAATTATCGGCTATGTGATGAACAAACTTATCTCGGCCTTGGAAATAGGTTAGATTCATCCTATTTCCATTGCCCATTTCAAAATTATCAGCTCTGTTATGAACAAACTTATCTCGGCCTTGGAAATAGGTTAGATTAATCCTATTTCCATTGCCGCAACTAAGCA
This sequence comes from Rhizoglyphus robini, assembly GCA_023373905.1. Classification (NCBI taxonomy): domain Eukaryota; kingdom Metazoa; phylum Arthropoda; class Arachnida; order Sarcoptiformes; family Acaridae; genus Rhizoglyphus; species Rhizoglyphus robini. The sequence continues at coordinate 175,469 of JAKIJQ010000175.1, forward strand.
ATGGCCGATACCAAAAGTATCAGCTATGTGATGAACAAACTTATCTCCGCCTTGGAAATAGGATAGATTCATCCTATTTCCATTGCCGATACCAAATGTATCGGCTATGTGATGAACAAACTTATCTCGGCCTTGGAAATAGGTTAGATTCATCCTATTTCCATTGCCGATACCAAATGTATCGGCTATGGCCGATACCAAAAGTATCGGCTATGTGATGAACAAACTTATCTCGGCCGTGGAAATAGGTTAGATTAATCCTATTTCCATTGCCGATGCCAAACTTATCGGCTATGGCCGATACCAAATGTATCGGCTATGTGATGATCAAACTTATCTCGGCCTTGGAAATAGGTTAGATTAATCCTATTTCCATTGCCGATGCCAAATGTATCGGCTATGGCCGATACCAAAAGTATCGGCTATGTGATGAAAAAACTTATCTCGGCCTTGGAAATAGGTTAGATTAATTCTATTTCCATTGCCGATGCCAAATGTATCGGCTATGGCCGATACTAAATGTATCAGCTATGTGATGATCAAACTTATCTCGGCCTTGGAAATAGGATAGATTCATCCTATTTCCATTGCCGCAACTATGCAATGGCCGATACCAAATGTGTCGGCTATGTGATGAACAAACTTATCTCGGCCTTGGAAATAGGTTAGATTCATCCTATTTCCATTGCCGATACCAAATGTATCGGCTATGGCCGATACCAAAAGTATCGGCTATGTGATGAACAAACTTATCTCGGCCGTGGAAATAGGTTAGATTAATCCTATTTCCATTGCCGATGCCAAATTTATCGGCTATGGCCGATACCAAATGTATCGGCTATGTGATGATCAAACTTATCTCGGCCTTGGAAATAGGTTAGATTAATCCTATTTCCATTGCCGATGCCAAATGTATCGGCTATGGCCGATACCAAAAGTATCGGCTATGTGATGAAAAAACTTATCTCGGCCTTGGAAATAGGTTAGATTAATTCTATTTCCATTGCCGATGCCAAATGTATCGGCTATGGCCGATACTAAATGTATCAGCTATGTGATGATCAAACTTATCTCGGCCTTGGAAATAGGATAGATTCATCCTATTTCCATTGCCGCAACTATGCATTGGCCGATACCAAATGTGTCGGCTATGTGATGAACAAACTTATCTCGGCCTTGGAAATAGGTTAGATTCATCCTATTTCCATTGCCGATACCAAATGTATCGGCTATGGCCGATACTAAATGTATCAGCTATGTGATGATCAAACTTATCTCGGCCTTGGAAATAGGTTAGATTCATCCTATTTCCATTGCCGCAACTAGGCCATGGCCGATACCAAAAGTATCGGCTATCTGATGAACAAACTTATCTCCGCCTTGGAAATTGGTTAGATTAATCCTATTTCCATTGCCGCAACTAAGCAATAGCCGATACCAAAAGTATCGGCTATGTGATGAACAAACTTATCTCCGCCTTGGAAATAGGATAGATTCATCCTATTTCCATTGCCGCAACTAAGCAATGGCCGATACCAAAAGTATCGGCTATGTGATGATCAAACTTATCTCGGCCTTGGAAATAGGTTAGATTCGTCCTATTTCCATTGCCGATACCAAATGTATCGGCTATGGCCGATACCAAAAGTATCGGCTATGTGATGATCAAACTTATCTCGGCCTTGGAAATAGGTTAGATTAATCCTATTTCCATTGCCGCAACTAAGCAATGGCCGATACCAAAAGTATCGGCTATGTGATGAACAAACTTATCTCCGCCTTGGAAATAGGATAGATTCATCCTATTTCCATTGCCGATACCAGATGTATCGGCTATGTGATGAACAAACTTATCTCCGCCTTGGAAATAGGATAGATTCATCCTATTTCCATTGCCGATGCCAAATGTATCGGCTATGGCCGATACTAAATGTATCAGCTATGTGATGATCAAACTTATCTCGGCCTTGGAAATAGGTTAGATTCGTCCTATTTCCATTGCCGCAACTAAGCAATGGCCGATACCAAAAGTATCGGCTATGTGATGAACAAACTTATCTCGGCCTTGGAAATAGGTTAGATTCATCCTATTTCCATTGCCGATGCCAAATGTATCGGCTATGGCCGATATTAAATGTATCAGCTATGTGATGATCAAACTTATCTCGGCCTTGGAAATAGGATAGATTCATCCTATTTCCATTGCCGATACCAAATGTATCATATTCATACGAGGGAAAATTCCGGAAAAATCCGGAAAATAATGGAAAATATTCTCATATGCGAGGAAAAATCCGAAAAATATTGGAAAATATTCTCATATGCGAGGAAAAAATCCGGAAAAACTTTGGATCGATCTTGAGGCACACAGAAGATGTTTTAACCAAATCAAACATCACATTCGAATCCAGGATACTCGAAAACATATCATTACAATTTTTGATCCAGGTAAATAGAAAACTCAACGTTTTCGAAATTACCCGGAATTCGGGCATTGTTGGACAAATTTGAACATCATATTTGAATTCAGGGCAGTCAAATACATAAAATTTGAACTTTTGATCGAGGTAAACGCAAAACTCAACATTTTCAAAATCTCTTGGAATTTGAATATCGTTGGACAAAGTTGAACATCATAATCTGATGTAGTTTTTGGTCAAAGAATCCAATGGTCAAAACCCCGAATCTCTACGACCTTTAGATCCTATTTAAATTGCCGATACCAAATGTATCGGCTATGGCCGATACCAAAATTATCGGCTATGTGATGAACAAACTTATCTCGGCCTTGGAAATAGGTTAGATTCATCCTATTTCCATTGCCCATTTCAAAATTATCAGCTCTGTTATGAACAAACTTATCTCGGCCTTGGAAATAGGTTAGATTAATCCTATTTCCATTGCCGCAACTAAGCAATGGCCGATACCAAAAGTATCAGCTATGTGATGAACAAACTTATCTCCGCCTTGGAAATAGGATAGATTCATCCTATTTCCATTGCCGATACCAAATGTATCGGCTATGTGATGAACAAACTTATCTCCGCCTTGGAAATAGGATAGATTCATCCTATTTCCATTGCCGCAACTATGCAATGGCCGATACCAAATGTGTCGGCTATGTGATGAACAAACTTATCTCGGCCTTGGAAATAGGTTAGATTCATCCTATTTCCATTGCCGATACCAAATGTATCGGCTATGGCCGATACCAAATGTATCGGCTATGTGATGATCAAACTTATCTCGGCCTTGGAAATAGGTTAGATTCATCCTATTTCCATTGCCGATACCAAATGTATCGGCTATGGCCGATACCAAAAGTATCGGCTATGTGATGAACAAACTTATCTCGGCCGTGGAAATAGGTTAGATTAATCCTATTTCCATTGCCGATGCCAAATTTATCGGCTATGGCCGATACCAAATGTATCGGCTATGTGATGATCAAACTTATCTCGGCCTTGGAAATAGGTTAGATTAATCCTATTTCCATTGCCGATGCCAAATGTATCGACTATGGCCGATACCAAAAGTATCGGCTATGTGATGAAAAAACTTATCTCGGCCTTGGAAATAGGTTAGATTAATTCTATTTCCATTGCCGATGCCAAATGTATCGGCTATGGCCGATACTAAATGTATCAGCTATGTGATGATCAAACTTATCTCGGCCTTGGAAATAGGATAGATTCATCCTATTTCCATTGCCGCAACTATGCATTGGCCGATACCAAATGTGTCGGCTATGTGATGAACAAACTTATCTCGGCCTTGGAAATAGGTTAGATTCATCCTATTTCCATTGCCGATACCAAATGTATCGGCTATGGCCGATACTAAATGTATCAGCTATGTGATGATCAAACTTATCTCGGCCTTGGAAATAGGTTAGATTCATCCTATTTCCATTGCCGCAACTAAGCCATGGCCGATACCAAAAGTATCGGCTATGTGATGAACAAACTTATCTCCGCCTTGGAAATAGGTTAGATTAATCCTATTTCCATTGCCTGCAACTAAGCAATAGCCGATACCAAAAGTATCGGCTATGTGATGAACAAACTTATCTCCGCCTTGGAAATAGGATAGATTCATCCTATTTCCATTGCCGATACCAAATGTATCGGCTATGTGATGAACAAACTTATCTCCGCCTTGGAAATAGGATAGATTCATCCTATTTCCATTGCCGCAACTAGGCAATGGCCGATACCAAATGTATCGGCTATGTGATGAACAAACTTATCTCGGCCTTGGAAATAGGTTAGATTCATCCTATTTCCATTGCCGCAACTAGGCCATGGCCGATACCAAATGTATCGGCTATGTGATGATCAAACTTATCTCGGCCTTGGAAATAGGTTAGATTCGTCCTATTTCCATTGCCGATACCAAATGTATCGGCTATGGCCGATACTAAATGTATCGGCTATGTGATGAACAAACTTATCTCCGCCTTGGAAATAGGTTAGATTAATCCTATTTCCATTGCCGATGCCAAGTGTATCGGCTATGTGATGATCAAACTTATCTCGGCCTTGGAAATAGGTTAGATTAATCCTATTTCCATTGCCGCAACTAAGCAATGGCCGATACCAAAAGTATCGGCTATGTGATGAACAAACTTATCTCCGCCTTGGAAATAGGATAGATTCATCCTATTTCCATTGCCGCAACTATGCAATTGCCGATACCAAATGTGTCGGCTATGGCCGATACCAAAAGTATCGGCTATGTGATGAACAAACTTATCTCGGCCGTGGAAATAGGTTAGATTAATCCTAGTTTCCATTGCCGATACCAAATGTATCGGCTATGGCCGATACCAAAAGTATCGGCTATGTGATGAACAAACTTATCTCGGCCGTGGAAATAGGTTAGATTAATCCTATTTCCATTGCCGATGCCAAATTTATCGGCTATGTGATGATCAAACTTATCTCGGCCTTGGAAATAGGTTAGATTAATCCTATTTCCATTGCCGATGCCAAATGTATCGGCTATGGCCGATACCAAAAGTATCGGCTATGTGATGAAAAAAACTTATCTCGGCCTTGGAAATAGGTTAGATTAATTCTATTTCCATTGCCGATGCCAAATGTATCGGCTATGGCCGATACTAAATGTATCAGCTATGTGATGATCAAACTTATCTCGGCCTTGGAAATAGGATAGATTCATCCTATTTCCATTGCCGCAACTATGCAATGGCCGATACCAAATGTGTCGGCTATGTGATGAACAAACTTATCTCGGCCTTGGAAATAGGTTAGATTCATCCTATTTCCATTGCCGATACCAAATGTATCGGCTATGGCCGATACCAAAAGTATCGGCTATGTGATGAACAAACTTATCTCGGCCGTGGAAATAGGTTAGATTAATCCTATTTCCATTGCCGATGCCAAATTTATCGGCTATGGCCGATACCAAATGTATCGGCTATGTGATGATCAAACTTATCTCGGCCTTGGAAATAGGTTAGATTAATCCTATTTCCATTGCCGATGCCAAATGTATCGGCTATGGCCGATACCAAAAGTATCGGCTATGTGATGAAAAAACTTATCTCGGCCTTGGAAATAGGTTAGATTAATTCTATTTCCATTGCCGATGCCAAATGTATCGGCTATGGCCGATACTAAATGTATCAGCTATGTGATGATCAAACTTATCTCGGCCTTGGAAATAGGATAGATTCATCCTATTTCCATTGCCGCAACTATGCATTGGCCGATACCAAATGTGTCGGCTATGTGATGAACAAACTTATCTCGGCCTTGGAAATAGGTTAGATTCATCCTATTTCCATTGCCGATACCAAATGTATCGGCTATGGCCGATACTAAATGTATCAGCTATGTGATGATCAAACTTATCTCGGCCTTGGAAATAGGTTAGATTCATCCTATTTCCATTGCCGCAACTAGGCCATGGCCGATACCAAAAGTATCGGCTATGTGATGAACAAACTTATCTCCGCCTTGGAAATAGGTTAGATTAATCCTATTTCCATTGCCGCAACTAAGCAATAGCCGATACCAAAAGTATCGGCTATGTGATGAACAAACTTATCTCGGCCGTGGAAATAGGTTAGATTAATCCTATTTCCATTGCCGATGCCAAATTTATCGGCTATGTGATGATCAAACTTATCTCGGCCTTGGAAATAGGTTAGATTAATCCTATTTCCATTGCCGATGCCAAATGTATCGGCTATGGCCGATACCAAAAGTATCGGCTATGTGATGAAAAACTTATCTCGGCCTTGGAAATAGGTTAGATTAATTCTATTTCCATTGCCGATGCCAAATGTATCGGCTATGGCCGATACTAAATGTATCAGCTATGTGATGATCAAACTTATCTCGGCCTTGGAAATAGGATAGATTCATCCTATTTCCATTGCCGCAACTATGCAATGGCCGATACCAAATGTGTCGGCTATGTGATGAACAAACTTATCTCGGCCTTGGAAATAGGTTAGATTCATCCTATTTCCATTGCCGATACCAAATGTATCGGCTATGGCCGATACCAAAAGTATCGGCTATGTGATGAACAAACTTATCTCGGCCGTGGAAATAGGTTAGATTAATCCTATTTCCATTGCCGATGCCAAATTTATCGGCTATGGCCGATACCAAATGTATCGGCTATGTGATGATCAAACTTATCTCGGCCTTGGAAATAGGTTAGATTAATCCCTATTTCCATTGCCGATGCCAAATGTATCGGCTATGGCCGATACCAAAAGTATCGGCTATGTGATGAAAAAAACTTATCTCGGCCTTGGAAATAGGTTAGATTAATTCTATTTCCATTGCCGATGCCAAATGTATCGGCTATGGCCGATACTAAATGTATCAGCTATGTGATGATCAAACTTATCTCGGCCTTGGAAATAGGATAGATTCATCCTATTTCCATTGCCGCAACTATGCATTGGCCGATACCAAATGTGTCGGCTATGTGATGAACAAACTTATCTCGGCCTTGGAAATAGGTTAGATTCATCCTATTTCCATTGCCGATACCAAATGTATCGGCTATGGCCGATACTAAATGTATCAGCTATGTGATGATCAAACTTATCTCGGCCTTGGAAATAGGTTAGATTCATCCTATTTCCATTGCCGCAACTAGGCCATGGCCGATACCAAAAGTATCGGCTATGTGATGAACAAACTTATCTCCGCCTTGGAAATAGGTTAGATTAATCCTATTTCCATTGCCGCAACTAAGCAATAGCCGATACCAAAAGTATCGGCTATGTGATGAACAAACTTATCTCCGCCTTGGAAATAGGATAGATTCATCCTATTTCCATTGCCGATACCAAATGTATCGGCTATGTGATGAACAAACTTATCTCCGCCTTGGAAATAGGATAGATTCATCCTATTTCCATTGCCGCAACTAGGCAATGGCCGATACCAAATGTATCGGCTATGTGATGAACAAACTTATCTCCGCCTTGGAAATAGGATAGATTCATCCTATTTCCATTGCCGATACCAAATGTATCGGCTATGTGATGAACAAACTTATCTCCGCCTTGGAAATAGGATAGATTCATCCTATTTCCATTGCCGCAACTAGGCAATGGCCGATACCAAATGTATCGGCTATGTGATGAACAAACTTATCTCGGCCTTGGAAATAGGTTAGATTCATCCTATTTCCATTGCCGATGCCAAATGTATCGGCTATGGCCGATACTAAATGTATCAGCTATGTGATGATCAAACTTATCTCGGCCTTGGAAATAGGTTAGATTCATCCTATTTCTATTGCCGCAACTAGGCCATGGCCGATACCAAATGTATCGGCTATGTGATGATCAAACTTATCTCGGCCTTGGAAATAGGTTAGATTCGTCCTATTTCCATTGCCGATGCCAAATTTATCGGCTATGTGATGATCAAACTTATCTCGGCCTTGGAAATAGGTTAGATTAATCCTATTTCCATTGCCGATGCCAAATGTATCGGCTATGGCCGATACCAAAAGTATCGGCTATGTGATGAAAAAACTTATCTCGGCCTTGGAAATAGGTTAGATTAATTCTATTTCCATTGCCGATGCCAAATGTATCGGCTATGGCCGATACTAAATGTATCAGCTATGTGATGATCAAACTTATCTCGGCCTTGGAAATAGGATAGATTCATCCTATTTCCATTGCCGCAACTATGCAATGGCCGATACCAAATGTGTCGGCTATGTGATGAACAAACTTATCTCGGCCTTGGAAATAGGTTAGATTCATCCTATTTCCATTGCCGATACCAAATGTATCGGCTATGGCCGATACCAAAAGTATCGGCTATGTGATGAACAAACTTATCTCGGCCGTGGAAATAGGTTAGATTAATCCTATTTCCATTGCCGATGCCAAATTTATCGGCTATGGCCGATACCAAATGTATCGGCTATGTGATGATCAAACTTATCTCGGCCTTGGAAATAGGTTAGATTAATCCTATTTCCATTGCCGATGCCAAATGTATCGGCTATGGCCGATACCAAAAAGTATCGGCTATGTGATGAAAAAACTTATCTCGGCCTTGGAAATAGGTTAGATTAATTCTATTTCCATTGCCGATGCCAAATGTATCGGCTATGGCCGATACTAAATGTATCAGCTATGTGATGATCAAACTTATCTCGGCCTTGGAAATAGGATAGATTCATCCTATTTCCATTGCCGCAACTATGCATTGGCCGATACCAAATGTGTCGGCTATGTGATGAACAAACTTATCTCGGCCTTGGAAATAGGTTAGATTCATCCTATTTCCATTGCCGATACCAAATGTATCGGCTATGGCCGATACTAAATGTATCAGCTATGTGATGATCAAACTTATCTCGGCCTTGGAAATAGGTTAGATTCATCCTATTTCCATTGCCGCAACTAGCCATGGCCGATACCAAAAGTATCGGCTATGTGATGAACAAACTTATCTCCGCCTTGGAAATAGGTTAGATTAATCCTATTTCCATTGCCGCAACTAAGCAATAGCCGATACCAAAAGTATCGGCTATGTGATGAACAAACTTATCTCCGCCTTGGAAATAGGATAGATTCATCCTATTTCCATTGCCGATACCAAATGTATCGGCTATGTGATGAACAAACTTATCTCCGCCTTGGAAATAGGATAGATTCATCCTATTTCCATTGCCGCAACTAGGCAATGGCCGATACCAAATGTATCGGCTATGTGATGAACAAACTTATCTCGGCCTTGGAAATAGGTTAGATTCATCCTATTTCCATTGCCGATGCCAAATGTATCGGCTATGGCCGATACTAAATGTATCAGCTATGTGATGATCAAACTTATCTCGGCCTTGGAAATAGGTTAGATTCATCCTATTTCCATTGCCGCAACTAGGCCATGGCCGATACCAAATGTATCGGCTATGTGATGATCAAACTTATCTCGGCCTTGGAAATAGGTTAGATTCGTCCTATTTCCATTGCCGATACCAAATGTATCGGCTATGGCCGATACTAAATGTATCGGCTATGTGATGAACAAACTTATCTCCGCCTTGGAAATAGGATAGATTCATCCTATTTCCATTGCCGATACCAAATGTATCGGCTATGTGATGAACAAACTTATCTCCGCCTTGGAAATAGGATAGATTCATCCTATTTCCATTGCCGCAACTAGGCAATGGCCGATACCAAATGTATCGGCTATGTGATGAACAAACTTATCTCGGCCTTGGAAATAGGTTAGATTCATCCTATTTCCATTGCCGATGCCAAATGTATCGGCTATGGCCGATACTAAATGTATCAGCTATGTGATGATCAAACTTATCTCGGCCTTGGAAATAGGTTAGATTCATCCTATTTCTATTGCCGCAACTAGGCCATGGCCGATACCAAATGTATCGGCTATGTGATGATCAAACTTATCTCGGCCTTGGAAATAGGTTAGATTCGTCCTATTTCCATTGCCGATACCAAATGTATCGGCTATGGCCGATACTAAATGTATCGGCTATGTGATGATCAAACTTATCTCGGCCTTGGAAATAGGTTAGATTCGTCCTATTTCCATTGCCGAAACCAAATGTATCGGCTATGTGATGAACAAACTTATCTCCGCCTTGGAAATAGGTTAGATTAATCCTATTTCCATTGCCGATGCCAAGTGTATCGGCTATGTGATGAACAAACTTATCTCCGCCTTGGAAATAGGATAGATTCATCCTATTTCCATTGCCGATACCAAATGTATCGGCTATGGCCGATACCAAAAGTATCGGCTATGTGATGAACAAACTTATCTCGGCCTTGGAAATAGGTTAGATTCATCCTATTTCCATTGCCGATACCAAATGTATCGGCTATGGCCGATACCAAAAGTATCGGCTATGTGATGAACAAACTTATCTCCGCCTTGGAAATAGGTTAGATTAATCCTATTTCCATTGCCGCAACTAAGCAATAGCCGATACCAAAAGTATCGGCTATGTGATGAACAAACTTATCTCCGCCTTGGAAATAGGATAGATTCATCCTATTTCCATTGCCGATACCAAATGTATCGGCTATGTGATGAACAAACTTATCTCCGCCTTGGAAATAGGATAGATTCATCCTATTTCCATTGCCGATACCAAATGTATCGGCTATGTGATGAACAAACTTATCTCCGCCTTGGAAATAGGATAGATTCATCCTATTTCCATTGCCGCAACTATGCAATGGCCGATACCAAATGTGTCGGCTATGTGATGATCAAACTTATCTCGGCCTTGGAAATAGGTTAGATTAATCCTATTTCCATTGCCGATGCCAAATGTATCGGCTATGTGATGAAAAAACTTATCTCGGCCTTGGAAATAGGTTAGATTAATTCTATTTCCATTGCCGATGCCAAATGTATCGGCTATGGCCGATACTAAATGTATCAGCTATGTGATGATCAAACTTATCTCGGCCTTGGAAATAGGATAGATTCATCCTATTTCCATTGCCGCAACTATGCAATGGCCGATACCAAATGTGTCGGCTATGTGATGAACAAACTTATCTCGGCCTTGGAAATAGGTTAGATTCATCCTATTTCCATTGCCGATACCAAATGTATCGGCTATGGCCGATACCAAAAGTATCGGCTATGTGATGAAAAAACTTATCTCGGCCTTGGAAATAGGTTAGATTAATTCTATTTCCATTGCCGATGCCAAATGTATCGGCTATGGCCGATACTAAATGTATCAGCTATGTGATGATCAAACTTATCTCGGCCTTGGAAATAGGATAGATTCATCCTATTTCCATTGCCGCAACTATGCATTGGCCGATACCAAATGTGTCGGCTATGTGATGAACAAACTTATCTCGGCCTTGGAAATAGGTTAGATTCATCCTATTTCCATTGCCGATACCAAATGTATCGGCTATGGCCGATACTAAATGTATCAGCTATGTGATGATCAAACTTATCTCGGCCTTGGAAATAGGTTAGATTCATCCTATTTCCATTGCCGCAACTAGGCCATGGCCGATACCAAAAGTATCGGCTATGTGATGAACAAACTTATCTCCGCCTTGGAAATAGGTTAGATTAATCCTATTTCCATTGCCGCAACTAAGCAATAGCCGATACCAAAAGTATCGGCTATGTGATGAACAAACTTATCTCCGCCTTGGAAATAGGATAGATTCATCCTATTTCCATTGCCGATACCAAATGTATCGGCTATGTGATGAACAAACTTATCTCCGCCTTGGAAATAGGATAGATTCATCCTATTTCCATTGCCGCAACTAGGCAATGGCCGATACCAAATGTATCGGCTATGTGATGAACAAACTTATCTCCGCCTTGGAAATAGGATAGATTCATCCTATTTCCATTGCCGCAACTAGGCCATGGCCGATACCAAAAGTATCGGCTATGTGATGAACAAACTTATCTCCGCCTTGGAAATAGGATAGATTCATCCTATTTCCATTGCCGATACCAAATGTATCGGCTATGTGATGAACAAACTTATCTCCGCCTTGGAAATAGGATAGATTCATCCTATTTCCATTGCCGCAACTAGGCAATGGCCGATACCAAATGTATCGGCTATGTGATGAACAAACTTATCTCCGCCTTGGAAATAGGATAGATTCATCCTATTTCCATTGCCGATACCAAATGTATCGGCTATGTGATGAACAAACTTATCTCCGCCTTGGAAATAGGATAGATTCATCCTATTTCCATTGCCGCAACTAGGCAATGGCCGATACCAAATGTATCGGCTATGTGATGAACAAACTTATCTCGGCCTTGGAAATAGGTTAGATTCATCCTATTTCCATTGCCGATGCCAAATGTATCGGCTATGGCCGATACTAAATGTATCAGCTATGTGATGATCAAACTTATCTCGGCCTTGGAAATAGGTTAGATTCATCCTATTTCTATTGCCGCAACTAGGCCATGGCCGATACCAAATGTATCGGCTATGTGATGATCAAACTTATCTCGGCCTTGGAAATAGGTTAGATTCGTCCTATTTCCATTGCCGATACCAAATGTATCGGCTATGGCCGATACTAAATGTATCGGCTATGTGATGATCAAACTTATCTCGGCCTTGGAAATAGGTTAGATTCGTCCTATTTCCATTGCCGATACCAAATGTATCGGCTATGTGATGAACAAACTTATCTCCGCCTTGGAAATAGGTTAGATTAATCCTATTTCCATTGCCGATGCCAAGTGTATCGGCTATGTGATGAACAAACTTATCTCCGCCTTGGAAATAGGATAGATTCATCCTATTTCCATTGCCGATACCAAATGTATCGGCTATGGCCGATACCAAAAGTATCGGCTATGTGATGAACAAACTTATCTCGGCCTTGGAAATAGGTTAGATTCATCCTATTTCCATTGCCGATACCAAAAGTATCGGCTATGTGATGAACAAACTTATCTCCGCCTTGGAAATAGGTTAGATTAATCCTATTTCCATTGCCGCAACTAAGCAATAGCCGATACCAAAAGTATCGGCTATGTGATGAACAAACTTATCTCCGCCTTGGAAATAGGATAGATTCATCCTATTTCCATTGCCGATACCAAATGTATCGGCTATGTGATGAACAAACTTATCTCCGCCTTGGAAATAGGATAGATTCATCCTATTTCCATTGCCGATACCAAATGTATCGGCTATGTGATGAACAAACTTATCTCCGCCTTGGAAATAGGATAGATTCATCCTATTTCCATTGCCGATACCAAATGTATCGGCTATGTGATGATCAAACTTATCTCGGCCTTGGAAATAGGTTAGATTAATCCTATTTCCATTGCCGCAACTACAATGGCCGATACCAAAAGTATCGGCTATGTGATGAACAAACTTATCTCCGCCTTGGAAATAGGATAGATTCATCCTATTTCCATTGCCGCAACTATGCAATTGCCGATACCAAATGTGTCGGCTATGGCCGATACCAAAAGTATCGGCTATGTGATGAACAAACTTATCTCGGCCGTGGAAATAGGTTAGATTAATCCTTTTCCATTGCCGATACCAAATGTATCGGCTATGGCCGATACCAAAAGTATCGGCTATGTGATGAACAAACTTATCTCGGCCGTGGAAATAGGTTAGATTAATCCTATTTCCATTGCCGATGCCAAATTTATCGGCTATGTGATGATCAAACTTATCTCGGCCTTGGAAATAGGTTAGATTAATCCTATTTCCATTGCCGATGCCAAATGTATCGGCTATGGCCGATACCAAAAGTATCGGCTATGTGATGAAAAAACTTATCTCGGCCTTGGAAATAGGTTAGATTAATTCTATTTCCATTGCCGATGCCAAATGTATCGGCTATGGCCGATACTAAATGTATCAGCTATGTGATGATCAAACTTATCTCGGCCTTGGAAATAGGATAGATTCATCCTATTTCCATTGCCGCAACTATGCAATGGCCGATACCAAATGTGTCGGCTATGTGATGAACAAACTTATCTCGGCCTTGGAAATAGGTTAGATTCATCCTATTTCCATTGCCGATACCAAATGTATCGGCTATGGCCGATACCAAAAGTATCGGCTATGTGATGAACAAACTTATCTCGGCCGTGGAAATAGGTTAGATTAATCCTATTTCCATTGCCGATGCCAAATTTATCGGCTATGGCCGATACCAAATGTATCGGCTATGTGATGATCAAACTTATCTCGGCCTTGGAAATAGGTTAGATTAATCCTATTTCCATTGCCGATGCCAAATGTATCGGCTATGGCCGATACCAAAAGTATCGGCTATGTGATGAAAAAACTTATCTCGGCCTTGGAAATAGGTTAGATTAATTCTATTTCCATTGCCGATGCCAAATGTATCGGCTATGGCCGATACTAAATGTATCAGCTATGTGATGATCAAACTTATCTCGGCCTTGGAAATAGGTTAGATTCATCCTATTTCCATTGCCGCAACTAGGCCATGGCCGATACCAAAAGTATCGGCTATGTGATGAACAAACTTATCTCCGCCTTGGAAATAGGTTAGATTAATCCTATTTCCATTGCCGAACTAAGCAATAGCCGATACCAAAAGTATCGGCTATGTGATGAACAAACTTATCTCCGCCTTGGAAATAGGATAGATTCATCCTATTTCCATTGCCGATACCAAATGTATCGGCTATGTGATGAACAAACTTATCTCCGCCTTGGAAATAGGATAGATTCATCCTATTTCCATTGCCGCAACTAGGCAATGGCCGATACCAAATGTATCGGCTATGTGATGAACAAACTTATCTCGGCCTTGGAAATAGGTTAGATTCATCCTATTTCCATTGCCGATGCCAAATGTATCGGCTATGGCCGATACTAAATGTATCAGCTATGTGATGATCAAACTTATCTCGGCCTTGGAAATAGGTTAGATTCATCCTATTTCCATTGCCGCAACTAGGCCATGGCCGATACCAAAAGTATCGGCTATGTGATGAACAAACTTATCTCCGCCTTGGAAATAGGTTAGATTAATCCTATTTCCATTGCCGCAACTAAGCAATAGCCGATACCAAAAGTATCGGCTATGTGATGAACAAACTTATCTCCGCCTTGGAAATAGGATAGATTCATCCTATTTCCATTGCCGATACCAAATGTATCGGCTATGTGATGAACAAACTTATCTCCGCCTTGGAAATAGGATAGATTCATCCTATTTCCATTGCCGCAACTAGGCTATGGCCGATACCAAATGTATCGGCTATGTGATGATCAAACTTATCTCGGCCTTGGAAATAGGTTAGATTAATCCTATTTCCATTGCCGATGCCAAATGTATCGGCTATGGCCGATACCAAAAAGTATCGGCTATGTGATGAAAAAACTTATCTCGGCCTTGGAAATAGGTTAGATTAATTCTATTTCCATTGCCGATGCCAAATGTATCGGCTATGGCCGATACTAAAATGTATCAGCTATGTGATGATCAAACTTATCTCGGCCTTGGAAATAGGTTAGATTCATCCTATTTCCATTGCCGCAACTAGGCCATGGCCGATACCAAAAGTATCGGCTATGTGATGAACAAACTTATCTCCGCCTTGGAAATAGGTTAGATTAATCCTATTTCCATTGCCGCAACTAAGCAATAGCCGATACCAAAAGTATCGGCTATGTGATGAACAAACTTATCTCCGCCTTGGAAATAGGATAGATTCATCCTATTTCCATTGCCGATACCAAATGTATCGGCTATGTGATGAACAAACTTATCTCCGCCTTGGAAATAGGATAGATTCATCCTATTTCCATTGCCGCAACTAGGCAATGGCCGATACCAAATGTATCGGCTATGTGATGAACAAACTTATCTCGGCCTTGGAAATAGGTTAGATTCATCCTATTTCCATTGCCGATGCCAAATGTATCGGCTATGGCCGATACTAAATGTATCAGCTATGTGATGATCAAACTTATCTCGGCCTTGGAAATAGGTTAGATTCATCCTATTTCCATTGCCGCAACTAGGCCATGGCCGATACCAAATGTATCGGCTATGTGATGATCAAACTTATCTCGGCCTTGGAAATAGGTTAGATTCGTCCTATTTCCATTGCCGATACCAAATGTATCGGCTATGGCCGATACTAAATGTATCGGCTATGTGATGAACAAACTTATCTCCGCCTTGGAAATAGGATAGATTCATCCTATTTCCATTGCCGATACCAAATGTATCGGCTATGTGATGAACAAACTTATCTCCGCCTTGGAAATAGGATAGATTCATCCTATTTCCATTGCCGCAACTAGGCAATGGCCGATACCAAATGTATCGGCTATGTGATGAACAAACTTATCTCGGCCTTGGAAATAGGTTAGATTCATCCTATTTCCATTGCCGATGCCAAATGTATCGGCTATGGCCGATACTAAATGTATCAGCTATGTGATGATCAAACTTATCTCGGCCTTGGAAATAGGTTAGATTCATCCTATTTCTATTGCCGCAACTAGGCCATGGCCGATACCAAATGTATCGGCTATGTGATGATCAAACTTATCTCGGCCTTGGAAATAGGTTAGATTCGTCCTATTTCCATTGCCGATACCAAATGTATCGGCTATGGCCGATACTAAATGTATCGGCTATGTGATGATCAAACTTATCTCGGCCTTGGAAATAGGTTAGATTCGTCCTATTTCCATTGCCGATACCAAATGTATCGGCTATGTGATGAACAAACTTATCTCCGCCTTGGAAATAGGTTAGATTAATCCTATTTCCATTGCCGATGCCAAGTGTATCGGCTATGTGATGAACAAACTTATCTCCGCCTTGGAAATAGGATAGATTCATCCTATTTCCATTGCCGATACCAAATGTATCGGCTATGGCCGATACCAAAAGTATCGGCTATGTGATGAACAAACTTATCTCGGCCTTGGAAATAGGTTAGATTCATCCTATTTCCATTGCCGATACCAAATGTATCGGCTATGGCCGATACCAAAAGTATCGGCTATGTGATGAACAAACTTATCTCCGCCTTGGAAATAGGTTAGATTAATCCTATTTCCATTGCCGCAACTAAGCAATAGCCGATACCAAAAGTATCGGCTATGTGATGAACAAACTTATCTCCGCCTTGGAAATAGGATAGATTCATCCTATTTCCATTGCCGATACCAAATGTATCGGCTATGTGATGAACAAACTTATCTCCGCCTTGGAAATAGGATAGATTCATCCTATTTCCATTGCCGATACCAAATGTATCGGCTATGTGATGAACAAACTTATCTCCGCCTTGGAAATAGGATAGATTCATCCTATTTCCATTGCCGCAACTATGCAATGGCCGATACCAAATGTGTCGGCTATGTGATGATCAAACTTATCTCGGCCTTGGAAATAGGTTAGATTAATCCTATTTCCATTGCCGATGCCAAATGTATCGGCTATGTGATGAAAAAACTTATCTCGGCCTTGGAAATAGGTTAGATTAATTCTATTTCCATTGCCGATGCCAAATGTATCGGCTATGGCCGATACTAAATGTATCAGCTATGTGATGATCAAACTTATCTCGGCCTTGGAAATAGGATAGATTCATCCTATTTCCATTGCCGCAACTATGCAATGGCCGATACCAAATGTGTCGGCTATGTGATGAACAAACTTATCTCGGCCTTGGAAATAGGTTAGATTCATCCTATTTCCATTGCCGATACCAAATGTATCGGCTATGGCCGATACCAAAAGTATCGGCTATGTGATGAACAAACTTATCTCGGCCGTGGAAATAGGTTAGATTAATCCTATTTCCATTGCCGATGCCAAATTTATCGGCTATGGCCGATACCAAATGTATCGGCTATGTGATGATCAAACTTATCTCGGCCTTGGAAATAGGTTAGATTAATCCTATTTCCATTGCCGATGCCAAATGTATCGGCTATGGCCGATACCAAAAGTATCGGCTATGTGATGAAAAAACTTATCTCGGCCTTGGAAATAGGTTAGATTAATTCTATTTCCATTGCCGATGCCAAATGTATCGGCTATGGCCGATACTAAATGTATCAGCTATGTGATGATCAAACTTATCTCGGCCTTGGAAATAGGATAGATTCATCCTATTTCCATTGCCGCAACTATGCATTGGCCGATACCAAATGTGTCGGCTATGTGATGAACAAACTTATCTCGGCCTTGGAAATAGGTTAGATTCATCCTATTTCCATTGCCGATACCAAATGTATCGGCTATGGCCGATACTAAATGTATCAGCTATGTGATGATCAAACTTATCTCGGCCTTGGAAATAGGTTAGATTCATCCTATTTCCATTGCCGCAACTAGGCCATGGCCGATACCAAAAGTATCGGCTATGTGATGAACAAACTTATCTCCGCCTTGGAAATAGGTTAGATTAATCCTATTTCCATTGCCGCAACTAAGCAATAGCCGATACCAAAAGTATCGGCTATGTGATGAACAAACTTATCTCCGCCTTGGAAATAGGATAGATTCATCCTATTTCCATTGCCGATACCAAATGTATCGGCTATGTGATGAACAAACTTATCTCCGCCTTGGAAATAGGATAGATTCATCCTATTTCCATTGCCGCAACTAGCAATGGCCGATACCAAATGTATCGGCTATGTGATGAACAAACTTATCTCGGCCTTGGAAATAGGTTAGATTCATCCTATTTCCATTGCCGATGCCAAATGTATCGGCTATGGCCGATACTAAATGTATCAGCTATGTGATGATCAAACTTATCTCGGCCTTGGAAATAGGTTAGATTCATCCTATTTCCATTGCCGCAACTAGCCATGGCCGATACCAAATGTATCGGCTATGTGATGATCAAACTTATCTCGGCCTTGGAAATAGGTTAGATTCGTCCTATTTCCATTGCCGATACCAAATGTATCGGCTATGGCCGATACTAAATGTATCGGCTATGTGATGAACAAACTTATCTCCGCCTTGGAAATAGGATAGATTCATCCTATTTCCATTGCCGATACCAAATGTATCGGCTATGTGATGAACAAACTTATCTCCGCCTTGGAAATAGGATAGATTCATCCTATTTCCATTGCCGCAACTAGGAATGGCCGATACCAAATGTATCGGCTATGTGATGAACAAACTTATCTCGGCCTTGGAAATAGGTTAGATTCATCCTATTTCCATTGCCGATGCCAAATGTATCGGCTATGGCCGATACTAAATGTATCAGCTATGTGATGATCAAACTTATCTCGGCCTTGGAAATAGGTTAGATTCATCCTATTTCCATTGCCGCAACTAGGCCATGGCCGATACCAAATGTATCGGCTATGTGATGATCAAACTTATCTCGGCCTTGGAAATAGGTTAGATTCGTCCTATTTCCATTGCCGATACCAAATGTATCGGCTATGGCCGATACTAAATGTATCGGCTATGTGATGATCAAACTTATCTCGGCCTTGGAAATAGGTTAGATTCGTCCTATTTCCATTGCCGATACCAAATGTATCGGCTATGTGATGAACAAACTTATCTCCGCCTTGGAAATAGGTTAGATTAATCCTATTTCCATTGCCGATGCCAAATGTATCGGCTATGTGATGAACAAACTTATCTCCGCCTTGGAAATAGGATAGATTCATCCTATTTCCATTGCCGATACCAAATGTATCGGCTATGGCCGATACCAAAAGTATCGGCTATGTGATGAACAAACTTATCTCGGCCTTGGAAATAGGTTAGATTCATCCTATTTCCATTGCCGATACCAAATGTATCGGCTATGTGATGAACAAACTTATCTCCGCCTTGGAAATAGGTTAGATTAATCCTATTTCCATTGCCGCAACTAGCAATAGCCGATACCAAAAGTATCGGCTATGTGATGAACAAACTTATCTCCGCCTTGGAAATAGGATAGATTCATCCTATTTCCATTGCCGATACCAAATGTATCGGCTATGTGATGAACAAACTTATCTCCGCCTTGGAAATAGGATAGATTCATCCTATTTCCATTGCCGATACCAAATGTATCGGCTATGTGATGAACAAACTTATCTCCGCCTTGGAAATAGGATAGATTCATCCTATTTCCATTGCCGATACCAAATGTATCGGCTATGTGATGAACAAACTTATCTCCGCCTTGGAAATAGGATAGATTCATCCTATTTCCATTGCCGCAACTATGCAATGGCCGATACCAAATGTGTCGGCTATGTGATGATCAAACTTATCTCGGCCTTGGAAATAGGTTAGATTAATCCTATTTCCATTGCCGATACCAAATGTATCGGCTATGGCCGATACTAAATGTATCGGCTATGTGATGATCAAACTTATCTCGGCCTTGGAAATAGGTTAGATTCGTCCTATTTCCATTGCCGATACCAAATGTATCGGCTATGTGATGAACAAACTTATCTCCGCCTTGGAAATAGGTTAGATTAATCCTATTTCCATTGCCGATGCCAAGTGTATCGGCTATGTGATGAACAAACTTATCTCCGCCTTGGAAATAGGATAGATTCATCCTATTTCCATTGCCGATACCAAATGTATCGGTATGGCCGATACCAAAAGTATCGGCTATGTGATGAACAAACTTATCTCGGCCTTGGAAATAGGTTAGATTCATCCTATTTCCATTGCCGATACCAAAATGTATCGGCTATGTGATGAACAAACTTATCTCCGCCTTGGAAATAGGTTAGATTAATCCTATTTCCATTGCCGCAACTAAGCAATAGCCGATACCAAAAGTATCGGCTATGTGATGAACAAACTTATCTCCGCCTTGGAAATAGGATAGATTCATCCTATTTCCATTGCCGATACCAAATGTATCGGCTATGTGATGAACAAACTTATCTCCGCCTTGGAAATAGGATAGATTCATCCTATTTCCATTGCCGATACCAAATGTATCGGCTATGTGATGAACAAACTTATCTCCGCCTTGGAAATAGGATAGATTCATCCTATTTCCATTGCCGATACCAAATGTATCGGCTATGTGATGAACAAACTTATCTCCGCCTTGGAAATAGGATAGATTCATCCTATTTCCATTGCCGCAACTATGCAATGGCCGATACCAAATGTGTCGGCTATGTGATGATCAAACTTATCTCGGCCTTGGAAATAGGTTAGATTCATCCTATTTCCATTGCCGATGCCAAATGTATCGGCTATGGCCGATACTAAATGTATCAGCTATGTGATGATCAAACTTATCTCGGCCTTGGAAATAGGTTAGATTCATCCTATTTCCATTGCCGCAACTAGGCCATGGCCGATACCAAATGTATCGGCTATGTGATGATCAAACTTATCTCGGCCTTGGAAATAGGTTAGATTCGTCCTATTTCCATTGCCGATACCAAATGTATCGGCTATGGCCGATACTAAATGTATCGGCTATGTGATGAACAAACTTATCTCCGCCTTGGAAATAGGATAGATTCATCCTATTTCCATTGCCGATACCAAATGTATCGGCTATGTGATGAACAAACTTATCTCCGCCTTGGAAATAGGATAGATTCATCCTATTTCCATTGCCGCAACTAGGCAATGGCCGATACCAAATGTATCGGCTATGTGATGAACAAACTTATCTCGGCCTTGGAAATAGGTTAGATTCATCCTATTTCCATTGCCGATGCCAAATGTATCGGCTATGGCCGATACTAAATGTATCAGCTATGTGATGATCAAACTTATCTCGGCCTTGGAAATAGGTTAGATTCATCCTATTTCTATTGCCGCAACTAGGCCATGGCCGATACCAAATGTATCGGCTATGTGATGATCAAACTTATCTCGGCCTTGGAAATAGGTTAGATTCGTCCTATTTCCATTGCCGATACCAAATGTATCGGCTATGGCCGATACTAAATGTATCGGCTATGTGATGATCAAACTTATCTCGGCCTTGGAAATAGGTTAGATTCGTCCTATTTCCATTGCCGATACCAAATGTATCGGCTATGTGATGAACAAACTTATCTCCGCCTTGGAAATAGGTTAGATTAATCCTATTTCCATTGCCGATGCCAAGTGTATCGGCTATGTGATGAACAAACTTATCTCCGCCTTGGAAATAGGATAGATTCATCCTATTTCCATTGCCGATACCAAATGTATCGGCTATGGCCGATACCAAAAGTATCGGCTATGTGATGAACAAACTTATCTCGGCCTTGGAAATAGGTTAGATTCATCCTATTTCCATTGCCGATACCAAATGTATCGGCTATGTGATGAACAAACTTATCTCCGCCTTGGAAATAGGTTAGATTAATCCTATTTCCATTGCCGCAACTAAGCAATAGCCGATACCAAAAGTATCGGCTATGTGATGAACAAACTTATCTCCGCCTTGGAAATAGGATAGATTCATCCTATTTCCATTGCCGATACCAAATGTATCGGCTATGTGATGAACAAACTTATCTCCGCCTTGGAAATAGGATAGATTCATCCTATTTCCATTGCCGATACCAAATGTATCGGCTATGTGATGAACAAACTTATCTCCGCCTTGGAAATAGGATAGATTCATCCTATTTCCATTGCCGATACCAAATGTATCGGCTATGTGATGAACAAACTTATCTCCGCCTTGGAAATAGGATAGATTCATCCTATTTCCATTGCCGCAACTATGCAATGGCCGATACCAAATGTGTCGGCTATGTGATGATCAAACTTATCTCGGCCTTGGAAATAGGTTAGATTAATCCTATTTCCATTGCCGATGCCAAATGTATCGGCTATGGCCGATACCAAAAGTATCGGCTATGTGATGAAAAAAACTTATCTCGGCCTTGGAAATAGGTTAGATTAATTCTATTTCCATTGCCGATGCCAAATGTATCGGCTATGGCCGATACTAAATGTATCAGCTATGTGATGATCAAACTTATCTCGGCCTTGGAAATAGGATAGATTCATCCTATTTCCATTGCCGCAACTATGCAATGGCCGATACCAAATGTGTCGGCTATGTGATGAACAAACTTATCTCGGCCTTGGAAATAGGTTAGATTCATCCTATTTCCATTGCCGATACCAAATGTATCGGCTATGGCCGATACCAAAAGTATCGGCTATGTGATGAACAAACTTATCTCGGCCGTGGAAATAGGTTAGATTAATCCTATTTCCATTGCCGATGCCAAATTTATCGGCTATGGCCGATACCAAATGTATCGGCTATGTGATGATCAAACTTATCTCGGCCTTGGAAATAGGTTAGATTAATCCTATTTCCATTGCCGATGCCAAATGTATCGGCTATGGCCGATACCAAAAGTATCGGCTATGTGATGAAAAAACTTATCTCGGCCTTGGAAATAGGTTAGATTAATTCTATTTCAATTGCCGATGCCAAATGTATCGGCTATGGCCGATACTAAATGTATCAGCTATGTGATGATCAAACTTATCTCGGCCTTGGAAATAGGATAGATTCATCCTATTTCCATTGCCGCAACTATGCATTGGCCGATACCAAATGTGTCGGCTATGTGATGAACAAACTTATCTCGGCCTTGGAAATAGGTTAGATTCATCCTATTTCCATTGCCGATACCAAATGTATCGGCTATGGCCGATACTAAATGTATCAGCTATGTGATGATCAAACTTATCTCGGCCTTGGAAATAGGTTAGATTCATCCTATTTCCATTGCCGCAACTAAAGCCATGGCCGATACCAAAAGTATCGGCTATGTGATGAACAAACTTATCTCCGCCTTAATAATAGGTTAGATTAATCCTATTTCCATTGCCGCAACTAAGCAATAGCCGATACCAAAAGTATCGGCTATGTGATGAACAAACTTATCTCCGCCTTGGAAATAGGATAGATTCATCCTATTTCCATTGCCGATACCAAATGTATCGGCTATGTGATGAACAAACTTATCTCGGCCTTGGAAATAGGTTAGATTCGTCCTAGTTTCCATTGCCGATACCAAATGTATCGGCTATGTGATGAACAAACTTATCTCCGCCTTGGAAATAGGTTAGATTAATCCTATTTCCATTGCCGATGCCAAGTGTATCGGCTATGTGATGAACAAACTTATCTCCGCCTTGGAAATAGGATAGATTCATCCTATTTCCATTGCCGATACTAAATGTATCAGCTATGTGATGATCAAACTTATCTCGGCCTTGGAAATAGGTTAGATTCATCCTATTTCCATTGCCGCCAACTAGGCCATGGCCGATACCAAAAGTATCGGCTATGTGATGAACAAACTTATCTCCGCCTTAATAATAGGTTAGATTAATCCTATTTCCATTGCCGCAACTAAGCAATAGCCGATACCAAAAGTATCGGCTATGTGATGAACAAACTTATCTCCGCCTTGGAAATAGGATAGATTCATCCTATTTCCATTGCCGATACTAAATGTATCGGCTATGTGATGAACAAACTTATCTCCGCCTTGGAAATAGGATAGATTCATCCTATTTCCATTGCCGATACCAAATGTATCGGCTATGTGATGAACAAACTTATCTCCGCCTTGGAAATAGGATAGATTCATCCTATTTCCATTGCCGAACTATGCAATGGCCGATACCAAATGTATCGGCTATGTGATGATCAAACTTATCTCGGCCTTGGAAATAGGTTAGATTCATCCTATTTCCATTGCCGATGCCAAATGTATCGGCTATGGCCGATACTAAATGTATCAGCTATGTGATGATCAAACTTATCTCGGCCTTGGAAATAGGTTAGATTCATCCTATTTCCATTGCCGCAACTAGGCCATGGCCGATACCAAATGTATCGGCTATGTGATGATCAAACTTATCTCGGCCTTGGAAATAGGTTAGATTCGTCCTATTTCCATTGCCGATACCAAATGTATCGGCTATGACATGCCTAAATAGTTTACCGGCCTTTTTTTTTTTATTCCTTGGAATAGTTTTTTTTTTTTCTTTTTTTTTGAAAGTAGCCGATACCAAATGTATCGGCTATGTGATGAACAAACTTATCTCCGCCTTGGAAATAGGATAGATTCATCCTATTTCCATTGCCGATACCAAATGTATCGGCTATGTGATGAACAAACTTATCTCCGCCTTGGAAATAGGATAGATTCATCCTATTTCCATTGCCGATACCAAATGTAATGGCTATGTGATGAACAAACTTATCTCGGGCCTTGGAAATGGGTTAGATCATCCCCTTTTTCCTTGCCGATGCCAAATGTATCGGCTATGGCCGATATTAACTCGAAACTCGAATGTGAACATTTGCGACCATCGAAAAACATCGCTATACCTTATTCATCCTCAAGTAATACACTAATTCTCGTAGATTCACTTCATATCAACTAATTAAAACACATAAGAGGGTGGTGGGTAGTGTAATACTCAAATAACAAACCAAAAACCAAAAATCTCCAACGTAAACATTGAGGAAATATATTGCCGGAAACTTTTTCTCAAGTTGACAAAGAAGTTGGGGAATGAATTTCTTTCGACACACACTCACACACAAACTGATGTGGTGATGATGATTTCCAATTAGCCAATTTCCATGGCCGATACCGCTATGCGTGGGCCTACTGAATTTACTTGGGCATTATTTAGTTGGACCGTTTAACTTCAAAACTAGCCCAAATGGAACACTGAAATGTCCTTCCAAATACTAATGGGATTCAAAAAACGAAAACACACAATGTGCTCTCTCCATCAGTCAACTCACAGTGAGTGGGGGGAATACAAAAAAGATTGTAGAGCATTAGAAAACGGATGCAAAAGGTTGTAGAGCATGATGAATTACCTTCATGGGATCGCTATCTACTGATTAGACACTTTTATTTGCCAAAATGATCAAATCCTCGACCAATGGGATACAAAAAACGAAAACACACACTCTGCTCTCCCTCTGTCAACCTGATATTGAAGGTTGTGTAACACAACCTTCATATAACAAATGTTCATTGGACACAGGCACAGACACACTCACACACACACTGATGTGATCGTCCATATCATTAGTTTTGATGCATCCCAGCACCGATATGGCATTCGCTTCATAAAATGCACACCTCTGTGAACATTTAGAGTCCACATGAGCTATAGAAAAGCATGACACAATCCTACCATAAGCCATCCAATCTTTGTGTTTGAATCTAATTAAATTCGTGGCTGTGAAGACACATGCACAACTGCTAGAAATTTATGTCATGATTATTTTTCCTAGTCCCAAGAATCATAATCTTAAAAGACATTAGCTATATTGTCAAAGGAACAATCAGACATTGCCATTTTAGTATGATTATGTGAAAAGCTTTTTTAACTATCAAATGCTATTTTTTTGATTCGAAGTTCACTTTTGTAGTGCAAATGTTGTCCTAAATTGTTAATTTGCGTATGAATTAAAAGATCCACTCTCTAAATTGGGTGTTGGCCGCGTGAAAATAAAATCCACGTTGTCCAAAGTTTGTATTCTCCACTCACTGTGAGTTGACTGAGAGAGAGGGCACTGTGTGTGTTTGGTCAATTTGTTTTTGAATCCTATTGGTCGAGGATTTGATCATTTTGGCTAATTAAAGTGTCTAATCTGTAGATACCGATCCCATGAAGGTAATTCTTCATGCTCTACCACCGTTTGCACCCGTTTTCTAATGCTCTACAATCTTTTTGTTTTCCCACTCACTCACTGTGAGTTGACTGAGGTAGAGCACATTGTGTGTTTGTTTTTTGAATCTTATTAAATTCGTGGCTGTGAAGACACATGCCCAACTGCTAGAAATTTATGTCAGGATTATTTTTCCTAGTCCCGAGAATCATAATCTTAAAAGACATTAGCTATATTGTCAAAGGAACAATCAGACATTGCCATTTTAGTATACTCAATATTCCAATCTTTGTATTTGAATCTTATTAAATTCGTGGCTGTGAAGACACATGCCCAACTGCTAGAAATTTATGTCAGGATTATTTTTCCTAGTCCCAAAAATCATAATCTTAAAAGACATTAGCTATATTGTCAAAGAAACAATCAGACATTGCCAGTTTAGTGTACTCGATATTCCAATCTTTGTATTTGAATCTTATTAAATTCGTGGCTATGAAGACATATGCACAACTGCTAGAAATACATGTCAGGATTATTTTTCCTATTCCTGAGAATCATATTCTTAAAAGACATTAGCTATATTGTCAAAGAAACAATCAGACATTGCCATTTTAGTGTACTCGAAAGCGAAAAATTAAATTGTGTGTTTGTTTTTTGAATCCTATTGGTCGAGGATTTGATCATTTTGGCTAATTAAAGTGTCTAATCAGTAGATACCGATCCCATGAAGGTATTTCATCATGCTCTACCACCTTTTGCATCCGTTTTCTAATGCTCTACAATCTTTTTGTATTCCCCCACTCACTGTGAGTTGACTGATGGAGAGAGCACATTGTGTGTTTTCGTTTTTTGAATCCCATTAGTATTTGGAAGGACATTTCAGTGTTCCATTTGGGCTAGTTTTGAAGTTAAACGGTCCAACTAAATAATGCCCAAGTAAATTCAGTAGGCCCACGCATATATTTTGCTACAGCAATGCTCGAAAGTTGTAAACAAACATATTGACTAGATGGAAATTGGCTAGATTCAACCAATTTCCATTGCCGCAACCAAATGTATAGCTCATGTGGGCTCTAAATGTTCACAGTGGTGTGCATTTTATGAAAAGATTTCCATATCGGTGCTGCGTTGCATCAAAACTAATGATATGGACAATCTACGCTTAAAATCTAATCATTTATCAATTAAAATATCAATGATTGGCTTATGGTGGGGTTGAGTGATGCTTTTGTATAGCTCATGTGGGCTCTAAATGTTCACAGTGGTGTGCATTTTATGATAATTATTCCATATCGGTGCTGGGTTGCATCAAAACTAATGATATGGACAATCTAAGCGATGGAAATTGGCTAGATTCAGCCAATTTCCATTGCCGAGATAAGCTTGTTCATCAAAATAGCCGATACAATTGGTATCGGCCATGGAAATTGGCTAATTGGAAATCATCATCACCACATCAGTTTGTGTGTGAGTGTGTGTCGAAAGAAATTCATTCCCCAACTTCTTTGTCAACTTGAGAAAAAGTTTCCGGCAATATATTTCCTCAATGTTTACGTTGGAGATTTTTGGTTTTTTGTATCCCATTGGTCGAGGATTTGATCATTTTGGCTAATAAAAGTGTCTAATCAGTAGATAGCGATCCCATGAAGGTAATTCATCATGCTCTACCACCTTTTGCACCCGTTTTCTAATGCTCTACAATCTTTTTGTTTTCCCGCACTCACTGTGAGTTGACTGATGGAGAGAGCACATTGTGTGTTTTCGTTTTTTGAATCCCATTAGTATTTGGAAGGACATTTCAGTGTTGTATGATTAGGTGAAAAGCTTTTTTACTGTCAAATGCTAGTTTTTTGATTCGATGTTCACATTTGTAGTGCAAATGTTGTCCTAAATTGTTAATTTGCGTATGAAATAAAAGATCCACTCTCTAAATTGGGTGTTGGCTGCGTGATAATAAGATCCACGTTGTCCATGAGTATCGTGTGTATTGTGTATATTGATTCGTAATAGCATTGTGTAATTTTAAAAATGTCTCTAACTAGTATTTGGCAGGCCATTTCAGTGTTCCATTTGGGCTAGTTTTGAAGTTAAACGGTCCAACTAAATAGTGCCCAAGTAAAATCAATAGTGCCACGCAGATATTTTGCTGCAGCAATGCTCGAAAGTTGAATACAAATATATTGACTCGAATTTTCAAAGATGGCTTATGGTAGGGTTGTGTGATGCTTTTGTATAGCTCATGTGGTCTCTAAATGTTCACAGAGGTGTGAATTTGATGATAATAATTCCATATCGGTTCTGGCTGCATTAAAACTAATGATATGGACGATCAATGCGAAATATCTAATCAGTTTTCAATTAAAATATCATTGATTTGCTTATGGTAAGGTTGTGTAAATCTTTTGTATGGCTGTTGTGGTCTCTAAATGTTCACAATGGTGTGAATTTGATGATAATAATTCCATATCGGTGCTGCGTTGCATCAAAACTAATGATATGGACGATCACATCAGTGTGTGTGTGAGTGTGTCTGTGCCTGTGTCCAATGAACATTTGTTATATGAAGGTTGTGTTACACAACCTTCAATGTCAGGTTGACTGAGGTAGAGCACATTGTGTGTTTGTTTTTTGAATCTTATTAAATTCGTGGCTGTGAAGACACATGCCCAACTGCTAGAAATTTATGTCAGGATTATTTTTCCTAGTCCCCAGAATCATAATCTCAAAAGACATTAGCTATATTGTCAAAAGAACAATCAGACATTGCCATTTTAGTGTACTCAATATTCCAATCTTTATATTTGTATTTTATTAAATTCGTGGCTGTGAAGACACATGCCCAACTGCTAGAAATTTATGTCAGGATTATTTTTCCTAGTCTCAAAAATCATAATCTCAAAAGACATTAGCTATATTGTCAAAGAAACAATCAGACATTGCCATTTTAGTGTACTCGATATTCCAATCTTTGTATTTGAATCTTATTAAATTCGTGGCTATGAAGACACATGCACAACTGCTAGAAATACATGTCAGGATTATTTTTCCTATTCCCGAGAATCATATTCTTAAAAGACATTAGCTATATTGTCAAAGAAACAATCAGACATTGCCATTTTAGTGTACTCGAAAGCGAAAAATTAAATTGTGTGTTTGTTTTTGGAATCCTATTGGTCGAGGATTTGATCATTTTGGCTAATAAAAGTGTCTAATCAGTAGATAGCGATCCCATGAAGGTATTTCATCATGCTCTACCACCTTTTGCATCCGTTTTCTAATGCTCTACAATCTTTTTGTATTCCCCCACTCACTGTGAGTTGACTGATGGAGAGAGCACATTGTGTGTTTTCGTTTTTTGAATCCCATTAGTATTTGGAAGGACATTTCAGTTTTCCATTTGGGCTAGTTTTGAAGTTAAACGGTCCAACTAAATAATGCCCAAGTAAATTCAGTAGGCCCACGCATATATTTTGCTACAGCAATGCTCGAAAGTTGTAAAATAACATATTGACTAGATGGAAATTGGCTAGATTCAACCAATTTCCATTGCCGCAACCAAATGTATAGCTCATGTGGGCTCTAAATGTTCACAGTGGTGTGCATTTTATGAAAAGATTTCCATATCGGTGCTGCGTTGCATCAAAACTAATGATATGGACAATCTACGCTTAAAATCTAATCATTTATCAATTAAAATATCAATGATTGACTTATGGTGGGGTTGAGTGATGCTTTTGTATAGCTCATGTGGGCTCTAAATGTTCACAGTGGTGTGCATTTTATGATAATTATTCCATATCGGTGCTGGGTTGCACAAAACTAATGATATGGACAATCTAAGCGATGGAAATTGGCTGAATCTAGCCAATTTCCATGACCGAGATAAGCTTGTTCATCAAACTGACGATACTTTTGGTATCGGCAATGGAAATTGGCTAATTGGAAATCATCATCACCACATCAGTTTGTGTGTGAGTGTGTGTCGAAAGAAATTCATTCCCCAACTTCTTTGTCAACTTGAGAAAAAGTTTCCGGCAATATATTTCCTCAATGTTTACGTTGGAGTTTTGTTGTTTTTTGTATCCCATTGGTCGAGGATTTGATCATTTTGGCTAATAAAAGTGTCTAATCAGTAGATAACGATCCCATGAAGGTAACCCATCATGCTCTACCACCTTTTGCACCCGTTTTCTAATGCTCTACAATCTTTTTGTATTCCCCACTCACTGTGTACTGACTGTGGGAGAGAGCACATTGTGTGTTTTCGTTTTTTTGAATCCCATTAGTATTTGGAAGGACATTTCAGTGTTCCATTTGGGCTAGTTTTGAAGTTAAACGGTCCAACAAAATAATGCCCAAGTAAATTCAATAAGCCCACGCATATATTTTGCTACAGCAATGCTCGAAAGTTTAATACAAACCTTTTGTGATTCCCACTCACTGTGTGTTGACTGAGAGAGAGAGAGAGCACATTGTGTGTTTGTTTTTTAAATCCTATTGGTCGAGGATTTGATCATTTTGGCTAATAGAAGTGTCTAATCAGTAGATAACGATCCCATGAAGGTAACCCATCATGCTCTACCACCTTTTGCACCCGTTTTCTAATGCTCTACAATCTTTTTGTATTCCCCACTCACTGTGTACTGACTGTGGGAGAGAGCACATTGTGTGTTTTCGTTTTTTGAATCCCATTAGTATTTGGAAGGACATTTCAGTGTTCCATTTGGGCTAGTTTTGAAGTTAAACGGTCCAACAAAATAATGCCCAAGTAAATTCAATAAGCCCACGCATATATTTTGCTACAGCAATGCTCGAAAGTTTAATACAAACCTTTTGTGATTCCCACTCACTGTGTGTTGACTGAGAGAGAGAGAGAGAGCACATTGTGTGTTTGTTTTATAAATCCTATTGGTCGAAGATTTGATCATTTTGGCTAATAGAAGTGTCTAATCAGTAGATAACGATCCTATGAAGGTAACCCATCATGCTCTACCACCTTTTGCAACCGTTTTCTAATGCTCTACAATCTTTTTGTATTCCCATACTCACAGTGAGTTGACTGATGGAGAGAGCACATTGTGTGTTTGTTTTTTGAATCCCATTGGTCGAGGATTTGATCATTTTGGCTAATAGAAGTGTCTACTCAGTAGATAACGATCCCATGAAGGTAATTCATCAAGCTCTACCGACTTTTGCACCCGTTTTCTAATGCTCTACAATCCTTTTGTATTCCCACTCTCTCACTGTGAGTTGACTGTCTGTGCCGCAACTGTTCCAATCAGTGCCGCAACTCATCCTCGTACGGATAATCGGAGTATCAGTACGAGGATAACTCATCCTATCAGTGCCGCAAATCTTCCAATCAGTGCCGCAACTCATCCTCGTACGGATACTCGGAGTATCAGTACGAGGATAACTCATCCTATCAGTGCCGCAACTGTTCCTTATGACTGCCGCAACTGTTCCTATGACTGCCGCAACTGTTCCAATCAGTGCCGCAACTTATCCTCGTACGGATACTCGGAGTATCAGTACGAGGATAACTCATCCTATCAGTGCCGCAACTATTCCTATGAGTGCCGCAACTGTTCCTATGACTGCGGCAACTGTTCCAATCAGTGCCGCAACTCATCCTCGTACGGATACTTGGAGTATCAGAACGAGGATAACTCATCCTATCAGTGCCGCAACTGTTCTAATGAGTCCCGCAACTGTTCTAATGAGTGCCGCAACTGTTCCTATGACTGCCGCAACTGTTCCAATCAGTTCCGCAACTCATCCTCGTACGGATACTCGGAGTATCAGTACGAGGATAACTCATCCTATCAGTGCCGCAACTGTTCCTATGACTGCCGCAAATGTTCCAATCAGTGCCGCAACTGTTCTAATGAGTCCCGCAACTGTTCTAATGAGTGCCGCAACTGTTCTAATGAGTGCCGCAACTGTTCCAATCAGTGCCGCAACTCATCCCCGTACGGATACTCGGAGTATCAGTATGAGGATAACTCATCCTATCAGTGCCGCAACTGTTCCTATGACTGCCGCAAATGTTCCAATCAGTGCCGCAACTCATCCTCGTACGGATACTCGGAGTATCAGTACGAGGATAACTCATCCTATCAGTGCCGCAACTGTTCCTATGACTGCCGCAACTGTTCCAATCAGTGCCGCAACTCATCCTCGTACGGATACTCGGAGTATCAGTACGAGGATAACTCATCCAATCAGTGCCGCAACTTATCCTCGTACGGATACTCGGAGTATCAGAACGAGGATAACTCATCCTATCAGTGCCGCAACTGTTCCTATGAGTGCCGCAACTGTTCCTATGACTGCCGCAACTGTTCCAATCAGTACCGCAACTCATCCTCGTACGGATACTCGGAGTATCAGTATGAGGATAACTCATCCTATCAGTGCCGCAACTGTTCTAATGAGTGCCGCAACTGTTCTAATGAGTGCCGCAACTGTTCCTATGACTGCCGCAACTGTTCCAATCAGTGCCGCAACTCATCCTCGTACGGATACTCGGAGTATCAGAACGAGGATAACTCATCCTATCAGTGCCGCAACTGTTCTAATGACTGCCGCAACTGTTCCAATCAGTTCCGCAACTCATCCTCGTACGGATACTCGGAGTATCAGTACGATGATAACTCTTCTTATCAATGCAAATGTTCACGTACGAGTTTCCTCAATGTTTATGTTGGAGATTTTTAGGTTTTGGTTTGGTATTTGAGTATTACTCTACTCACCACCCTCTTAGGTGTTTTAATTAGTTGATATGAAGTGAATCTACGAGAATTAGTGTCTTACTTGAGGATGAATAAGGTATAGCGATGTTTTTCGATGGTCGCAAATGTTCAAATTCGAGTTTCCTCAATGTTTACGTTGGAGATTTTTGGTTTTTGGTTTGTTATTTGAGTATTACTCTACGCACCACCCTCTTATGCGTTTTAATTAGTTGATATGAAGTGAATCTACGAGAATTAGTGTCTTACTTGAGGATGAATAAGGTATAGCGATTTTTTTCGATGATCGCAAATGTTCACGTACGAGTTTCCTCAATGTTTACGTTGGAGATTTTTGGTTTTTGGTTTGTTATTTGAGTATTACTCTACCCACCACCCTCTTAGGTGTTTTAATTAGTTGATATGAAGTGAATCTACGAGAATTAGTGTCTTACTTGAGGATGAATAAGGTATAGCGATTTTTTTCGATGATACTTTTTTGAGTATCAGTCCGAGGATGAGTTGCGGCACTGATATGGACATTTGCGGCACCGATATAGACAGTTGCGGCACCGATATGGACAGTTGCGGCACCGATATGGACAGTTGCGGCACCGATATGGACAGTTGCGGCACCGATATGGACAGTTGCGGCACCGATATGGACAGTTGCCGCACATATACGAACAGTTATCCTCGTACTGATACTTTTTTGAGTATCAGTCCGAGGATGAGTTGCGGCACTGATATGGACATTTGCGGCACCGATATGGACAGTTGCGGCACTGATATGGACAGTTGCCGCACATATACGAACAGTTATCCTCGTACTGATACTTTTTTGAGTATCAGTCCGAGGATGAGTTGCGGCACCGATATGGACAGTTGCGGCACCGATATGGACAGTTTCGGCACCGATATGGACGGTTGCGGCACCGATATGGACAGTTGCGGCACTGATATGGATAGTTGCGGCCCCGATATGGACATTTGCGTCACCGATATGGACAGTTGCGATACTGATATGGACAGTTGCCGCACATATACGAACAGTTATCCTCGTACTGATACTTTTTTGAGTATCAGTCCGAGGATGAGTTGCGGCACTGATATGGACATTTGCGGCACTGATATAGACAGTTGCGGCATTGATATGGACATTTGCGGCACCGATATGGACGGTTGCGGCACCGATATGGACAGTTGCGGCACTGATATGGATAGTTGCGGCCCCGATATGGACATTTGCGTCACCGATATGGACAGTTGCGGCACCGATATAGACAGTTGCGGCACCGATATGGACAGTTTCGGCACCGATATGGACGGTTGCGGCACCGATATGGACAGTTGCGGCACTGATATGGATAGTTGCGGCCCCGATATGGACATTTGCGTCACCGATATGGACAGTTGCGGCACCGATATAGACAGTTGCGGCACTGATATGGATAGTTGCGGCCCCGATATGGACGGTTGCGGCACCGATATGGACAGTTGCGGCACTGATATGGACAGTTGCGGCACCGATATGGACAGTTGCGGCACTGATATGGATAGTTGCGGCACCGATATGGACAGTTGCAACACCGATATGGACAGTTGCGGCACCGATATGGACAGTTGCGGCACCGATATGGACAGTTGCGGCATTGATATGGACATTTGCGGCACCGATATGGACGGTTGCGGCACCGATATGGACAGTTGCGGCACCGATATGGACAGTTGCGGCACAGATATGGACAGTTTCGGCACCGATATGGACGGTTGCGGCACCGATATGGACAGTTGCGGCACTGATATGGATAGTTGCGGCACCGATATGGACAGTTGCGGCACTGATATGGACAGTTGCGGCACCGATATGGACAGTTATCCTCTTACTGATACTTTTTTGAGTATCAGTCCGAGGATGAGTTACGGTACTGATATGGACATTTGCGGCAACGATATGGACATTTGCGTCACCGATATGGACAGTTGCGGCACCGATTTGTATAGTTGCGGCACCGATATGGATAGTTGCGGCACCGATATGGACATTTGCGGCACCGATATAGACAGTTGCGGCACTGTTATGGACAGTTGCGGCACCGATATGGACAGTTGCGGCACCGATATGGACAGTTGCGGCACTGATATGGACATTTGCGGCACCGATATGGACAGTTGCGGCACTGATATGGACAGTTGCGGCACTGATATGGACAGTTTCGGCACCGATATGGACGGTTGCGGCACCGATATGGACAGTTTCGGCACTGATATGGATAGTTGCGGCACCGATATGGACAGTTGCGGCACTGATATGGACAGTTGCAGCACTAATACGAACAGTTATCCTCGTACTGATACTTTTTTGAGTATCAGTCCGAGGATGAGTTACGGTACTGATATGGACATTTGCGGCACCGATATGGACATTTGCGTCACCGATATGGACAGTTGCGGCACCGATTTGTATAGTTGCGGCACCGATATGGATAGTTGCGGCACCGATATGGACATTTGCGGCACCGATATAGACAGTTGCGGCACTGTTATGGACAGTTGCGGCACCGATATGGACAGTTGCGGCACCGATATGGACAGTTGCGGCACTGATATGGACATTTGCGGCCCCGATATGGACATTTGCGTCACCGATATGGACAGTTGCGGCAACGATATGGACAGTTGCGGCACTGATATGGACAGTTGCGGCACTGATATGGATAGGTGCGGCCCGATATGGACGGTTGCGGCACCGATATGGACAGTTGCGGCACTGATATGGACATTTGCGGCACCGATATGGACAGTTGCGGCACCGATATAGACATTTGCGGCACCGATAAGGACGGTTGCGGCACCGATATGGACAGTTGCGGCACCGATATGGACAGTTGCGGCACTGATATGGATAGTTGCGGCCCCGATATGGACATTTGCGTCTTCGATATGGACAGTTTCGGCACCGATATAGACATTTGCGGCACCGATATGGACAGTTGCGGCACTGATATGGATAGTTGCGGCCCCGATATGGACATTTGCGTCTTCGATATGGACAGTTGCGGCACTGATATGGACATTTGCGGCACCGATATGGACAGTTGCGGCACTGATATGGACAGTTGCGGCACTGATATGGACAGTTTCGGCACCGATATGGACGGTTGCGGCACCGATATGGACAGTTTCGGCACTGATATGGATAGTTGCGGCACCGATATGGACAGTTGCGGCACTGATATGGACAGTTGCAGCACTAATACGAACAGTTATCCTCGTACTGATACTTTTTTGAGTATCAGTTCGAGGATGAGTTACGGTACTGATATGGACATTTGCGGCAACGATATGGACATTTGCGTCACCGATATGGACAGTTGCGGCACCGATTTGTATAGTTGCGGCACCGATATGGATAGTTGCGGCACCGATATGGACATTTGCGGCACCGATATAGACAGTTGCGGCACTGTTATGGACAGTTGCGGCACCGATATGGACAGTTGCGGCACCGATATGGACAGTTGCGGCACTGATATGGACATTTGCGGCCCCGATATGGACATTTGCGTCACCGATATGGACAGTTGCGGCAACGATATGGACAGTTGCGGCACTGATATGGACAGTTGCGGCACTGATATGGATAGGTGCGGCCCGATATGGACGGTTGCGGCACCGATATGGACAGTTGCGGCACTGATATGGACATTTGCGGCACCGATATGGACAGTTGCGGCACCGATATAGACATTTGCGGCACCGATAAGGACGGTTGCGGCACCGATATGGACAGTTGCGGCACCGATATGGACAGTTGCGGCACTGATATGGATAGTTGCGGCCCCGATATGGACATTTGCGTCTTCGATATGGACAGTTTCGGCACCGATATAGACGGTTGCGGCACCGATATGGACAGTTTCGGCACTGATATGGATAGTTGCGGCACCGATATGGACAGTTGCGGCACTGATATGGACAGTTGCAGCACTAATACGAACAGTTATCCTCGTACTGATACTTTTTTGAGTATCAGTTCGAGGATGAGTTACGGTACTGATATGGACATTTGCGGCAACGATATGGACATTTGCGTCACCGATATGGACAGTTGCGGCACCGATTTGTATAGTTGCGGCACCGATATGGATAGTTGCGGCACCGATATGGACATTTGCGGCACCGATATAGACAGTTGCGGCACTGTTATGGACAGTTGCGGCACCGATATGGACAGTTGCGGCACCGATATGGACAGTTGCGGCACTGATATGGACATTTGCGGCCCCGATATGGACATTTGCGTCACCGATATGGACAGTTGCGGCAACGATATGGACAGTTGCGGCACTGATATGGACAGTTGCGGCACTGATATGGATAGGTGCGGCCCCGATATGGACGGTTGCGGCACCGATATGGACAGTTGCGGCACTGATATGGACATTTGCGGCACCGATATGGACAGTTGCGGCACTGATATGGACATTTGCGGCACCGATATGGACAGTTGCGGCACTGATATGGACAGTTGCCGCACATATACGAACAGTTATCCTCGTACTGATACTTTTTTGAGTATCAGTCCGAGGATGAGTTGCGGCACCGATATGGACAGTTGCGGCACCGATATGGACAGTTGCGGCACTGATATGGACAGTTGCCGCACATATACGAACAGTTATCCTCGTACTGATACTTTTTTGAGTATCAATCCGAGGATGAGTTGCGGCACCGATATGGACAGTTGCGGCACCGATATGGACAGTTTCGGCACCGATATGGACGGTTGCGGCACCGATATGGACAGTTTCGGCACTGATATGGATAGTTGCGGCCCCGATATGGACATTTGCGTCACCGATATGGACAGTTGCGGCACCGATATGGACAGTTGCGGCACCGATATGGACAGTTTCGGCACCGATATGGACAGTTTCGGCACCGATATGGACAGTTGCGGCACTGATATGGATAGTTGCGGCCCCGATATGGACATTTGCGTCACTGATATGGACAGTTGCGGCAACGATATGGACAGTTGCGGCACCGATATGGACAGTTGCGGCACCGATATGGACAGTTTCGGCACTGATATGGACATTTGCGGCACCGATATAGACAGTTGCGGCACTGTTATGGACAGTTGCGATACTGATATGGACATTTGCGGCACCGATATGGACAGTTGCGGCACTGATATGGACATTTGCGGCACCGATATGGACAGTTGCGGCACTGATATGGACAGTTGCCGCACATATACGAACAGTTATCCTCGTACTGATACTTTTTGAGTATCAGTCCGAGGATGAGTTGCGGCACCGATATGGACAGTTGCGGCACCGATATGGACAGTTGCGGCACTGATATGGACAGTTGCCGCACATATACGAACAGTTATCCTCGTACTGATACTTTTTTGAGTATCAGTCCGAGGATGAGTTGCGGCACCGATATGGACAGTTGCGGCACCGATATGGACAGTTTCGGCACCGATATGGACGGTTGCGGCACCGATATGGACAGTTTCGGCACTGATATGGATAGTTGCGGCCCCGATATGGACATTTGCGTCACCGATATGGACAGTTGCGGCACCGATATGGACAGTTGCGGCACCGATATGGACAGTTTCGGCACCGATATGGACAGTTTCGGCACCGATATGGACAGTTGCGGCACTGATATGGATAGTTGCGGCCCCGATATGGACATTTGCGTCACTGATATGGACAGTTGCGGCAACGATATGGACAGTTGCGGCACCGATATGGACAGTTGCGGCACCGATATGGACAGTTTCGGCACTGATATGGACATTTGCGGCACCGATATAGACAGTTGCGGCACTGTTATGGACAGTTGCGATACTGATATGGACAGTTGCCGCACATATACGAACAGTTATCCTCGTACTGATACTTTTTTGAGTATCAGTCCGAGGATGATTTGCGGCACTGATATGGACATTTGCGGCACCGATATAGACATTTGCGGCACCGATAAGGACGGTTGCGGCACCGATATGGACAGTTGCGGCACCGATATGGACAGTTGCGGCACTGATATGGATAGTTGCGGCCCCGATATGGACATTTGCGTCTTCGATATGGACAGTTGCGGCACCGATATGGACAGTTGCGGCACTGATATGGATAGTTGCGGCCCCGATATGGACATTTGCGTCACTGATATGGACAGTTGCGGCAACGATATGGACAGTTGCGGCATTGATATGGCCAGTTGCGGCACCGATATGGACAGTTGCGGCACCGATATGGACAGTTTCGGCACTGATATGGACATTTGCGGCACCGATATAGACAGTTGCGGCACTGTTATGGACAGTTGCGATACTGATATGGACAGTTGCCGCACATATACGAACAGTTATCCTCGTACTGATACTTTTTGAGTATCAGTCCGAGGATGATTTGCGGCACTGATATGGACATTTGCGGCACCGATATAGACATTTGCGGCACCGATAAGGACGGTTGCGGCACCGATATGGACAGTTGCGGCACCGATATGGACAGTTGCGGCACTGATATGGATAGTTGCGGCCCCGATATGGACATTTGCGTCACCGATATGGACAGTTACGGCACCGATATGGACAGTTGCGGCACCGATATGGACAGTTTCGGCACCGATATGGACGGTTGCGGCACCGATATGGACAGTTGCGGCACTGATATGGATAGTTGCGGCCCCGATATGGACATTTGCGTCACCGATATGGACAGTTGCGGCAACGATATGGACAGTTGCGGCACTGATATGGACAGTTGCGGCACTGATATGGATAGGTGCGGCCCCGATATGGACGGTTGCGGCACCGATATGGACAGTTGCGGCACTGATATGGACATTTGCGGCACCGATATGGACAGTTGCGGCACTGATATGGATAGTTGCGGCCCCGATATGGACATTTGCGTCACCGATATGGACAGTTGCGGCAACGATATGGACAGTTGCGGCACTGATATGGACAGTTGCGGCACTGATATGGATAGGTGCGGCCCCGATATGGACGGTTGCGGCACCGATATGGATAGTTGCGGCACCAATATGGACAGTTGCGGCACTGATATGGACAGTTTCGGCACCGATATGGACGGTTGCGGCACCGATATGGACAGTTTCGGCACTGATATGGATAGTTGCGGCACCGATATGGACAGTTGCGGCACTGATATGGACAGTTGCAGCACTAATACGAACAGTTATCCTCGTACTGATACTTTTTTGAGTATCAGTTCGAGGATGAGTTACGGTACTGATATGGACATTTGCGGCAACGATATGGACATTTGCGTCACCGATATGGACAGTTGCGGCACCGATTTGTATAGTTGCGGCACCGATATGGATAGTTGCGGCACCGATATGGACATTTGCGGCACCGATATAGACAGTTGCGGCACTGTTATGGACAGTTGCGGCACCGATATGGACAGTTGCGGCACCGATATGGACAGTTGCGGCACTGATATGGACATTTGTGGCACCGATATGGACAGTTGCGGCACTGATATGGACATTTGCGGCACCGATATGGACAGTTGCGGCACTGATATGGACAGTTGCCGCACATATACGAACAGTTATCCTCGTACTGATACTTTTTTGAGTATCAGTCCGAGGATGAGTTGCGGCACCGATATGGACAGTTGCGGCACCGATATGGACAGTTTCGGCACCGATATGGACGGTTGCGGCACCGATATGGACAGTTTCGGCACTGATATGGATAGTTGCGGCCCCGATATGGACATTTGCGTCACCGATATGGACAGTTGCGGCACCGATATGGACAGTTGCGGCACCGATATGGACAGTTTCGGCACCGATATGGACAGTTTCGGCACCGATATGGACAGTTGCGGCACTGATATGGATAGTTGCGGCCCCGATATGGACATTTGCGTCACCGATATGGACAGTTGCGGCAACGATATGGACAGTTGCGGCACCGATATGGACAGTTGCGGCACTGATATGGATAGTTGCGGCCCCGATATGGACAGTTGCGGCACTGTTATGGACAGTTGCGGCACCGATATGGACAGTTGCGGCACCGATATGGACAGTTGCGGCACTGATATGGACATTTGTGGCACCGATATGGACAGTTGCGGCACTGATATGGACATTTGCGGCACCGATATGGACAGTTGCGGCACTGATATGGACAGTTGCCGCACATATACGAACAGTTATCCTCGTACTGATACTTTTTTGAGTATCAGTCCGAGGATGAGTTGCGGCACCGATATGGACAGTTGCGGCACCGATATGGACAGTTTCGGCACCGATATGGACGGTTGCGGCACCGATATGGACAGTTTCGGCACTGATATGGATAGTTGCGGCCCCGATATGGACATTTGCGTCACCGATATGGACAGTTGCGGCACCGATATGGACAGTTGCGGCACCGATATGGACAGTTTCGGCACCGATATGGACAGTTTCGGCACCGATATGGACAGTTGCGGCACTGATATGGATAGTTGCGGCCCCGATATGGACATTTGCGTCACCGATATGGACAGATGCGGCAACGATATGGACAGTTGCGGCACCGATATGGACAGTTGCGGCACTGATATGGACAGTTGCGGCACTAATACGAACAGTTATCCTCGTACTGATACTTTTTTGTGTATCAGTCCGAGGATGAGTTGCGGCACTGATATGGACAATTGCGATACTGATATGGATAGTTGCGGCACCGATATGGACAGTTATCCTCTTACTGATACTTTTTTGAGTATCAGTCCGACGATGATTTGCGGCACTGATATGGACATTTGCGGCACCGATATAGACATTTGCGGCACCGATAAGGACGGTTGCGGCACTGATATGGACAGTTGCGGCACTGATATGGATAGTTGCGGCCCCGATATGGACGGTTGCGGCACCGATATAGACAGTTCCGGCACTGATATGCATAGTTGCGACCCCGATATGGACATTTGCGGCACCGATATGGACAGTTGCGGCACCGATATGGACAGTTGCGGCACTGATATGGATAGTTGCGGCCCCGATATGGACATTTGCGTCACCGATATGGACAGTTGCGGCACTGATATGGACATTTGTGGCACCGATATGGACAGTTGCGGCACTGATATGGACATTTGCGGCACCGATATGGACAGTTGCGGCACTGATATGGACAGTTGCCGCACATATACGAACAGTTATCCTCGTACTGATACTTTTTTGAGTATCAGTCCGAGGATGAGTTGCGGCACCGATATGGACAGTTGCGGCACCGATATGGACAGTTTCGGCACCGATATGGACGGTTGCGGCACCGATATGGACAGTTTCGGCACTGATATGGATAGTTGCGGCCCCGATATGGACATTTGCGTCACCGATATGGACAGTTGCGGCACCGATATGGACAGTTGCGGCACCGATATGGACAGTTTCGGCACCGATATGGACAGTTTCGGCACCGATATGGACAGTTGCGGCACTGATATGGATAGTTGCGGCCCCGATATGGACATTTGCGTCACCGATATGGACAGTTGCGGCAACGATATGGACAGTTGCGGCACCGATATGGACAGTTGCGGCACTGATATGGATAGTTGCGGCCCCGATATGGACAGTTGCGGCACTGTTATGGACAGTTGCGGCACCGATATGGACAGTTGCGGCACCGATATGGACAGTTGCGGCACTGATATGGACATTTGTGGCACCGATATGGACAGTTGCGGCACTGATATGGACATTTGCGGCACCGATATGGACAGTTGCGGCACTGATATGGACAGTTGCCGCACATATACGAACAGTTATCCTCGTACTGATACTTTTTTGAGTATCAGTCCGAGGATGAGTTGCGGCACCGATATGGACAGTTGCGGCACCGATATGGACAGTTTCGGCACCGATATGGACGGTTGCGGCACCGATATGGACAGTTTCGGCACTGATATGGATAGTTGCGGCCCCGATATGGACATTTGCGTCACCGATATGGACAGTTGCGGCACCGATATGGACAGTTGCGGCACCGATATGGACAGTTTCGGCACCGATATGGACAGTTTCGGCACCGATATGGACAGTTGCGGCACTGATATGGATAGTTGCGGCCCCGATATGGACATTTGCGTCACCGATATGGACAGATGCGGCAACGATATGGACAGTTGCGGCACCGATATGGACAGTTGCGGCACTGATATGGACAGTTGCGGCACTAATACGAACAGTTATCCTCGTACTGATACTTTTTTGTGTATCAGTCCGAGGATGAGTTGCGGCACTGATATGGACAATTGCGATACTGATATGGATAGTTGCGGCACCGATATGGACAGTTATCCTCTTACTGATACTTTTTTTGAGTATCAGTCCGAGGATGATTTGCGGCACTGATATGGACATTTGCGGCACCGATATAGACATTTGCGGCACCGATAAGGACGGTTGCGGCACTGATATGGACAGTTGCGGCACTGATATGGATAGTTGCGGCCCCGATATGGACGGTTGCGGCACCGATATAGACAGTTCCGGCACTGATATGCATAGTTGCGACCCCGATATGGACATTTGCGGCACCGATATGGACAGTTGCGGCACCGATATGGACAGTTGCGGCACTGATATGGATAGTTGCGGCCCCGATATGGACATTTGCGTCACCGATATGGACAGTTGCGGCAACGATATGGACAGTTGCGGCACTGATATGGACAGTTGCGGCACTGATATGGATAGGTGCGGCCCCGATATGGACGGTTGCGGCACCGATATGGACAGTTGCGGCACTGATATGGACATTTGCGGCACCGATATGGACAGTTGCGGCACTGATATGGACATTTGCGGCACCGATATGGACAGTTGCGGCACTGATATGGACAGTTGCCGCACATATACGAACAGTTATCCTCGTACTGATACTTTTTTGAGTATCAGTCCGAGGATGAGTTGCGGCACCGATATGGACAGTTGCGGCACCGATATGGACAGTTTCGGCACCGATATGGACGGTTGCGGCACCGATATGGACAGTTTCGGCACTGATATGGATAGTTGCGGCCCCGATATGGACATTTGCGTCACCGATATGGACAGTTGCGTCACCGATATGGACAGTTGCGGCAACGATATGGACAGTTGCGGCACTGATATGGACAGTTATCCTCGTACTGATACTTTTTTGAGTATCATTCTGAGGATGATTTGCGGCACTGATATGGACATTTGCGGCACCG
Organism: Rhizoglyphus robini; assembly: GCA_023373905.1. Lineage (NCBI taxonomy): Eukaryota > Metazoa > Arthropoda > Arachnida > Sarcoptiformes > Acaridae > Rhizoglyphus > Rhizoglyphus robini. Next base: position 220,148 of record JAKIJQ010000175.1, read on the forward strand.
ATATAGACATTTGCGGCACCTATATGGACGGTTGCGGCACCGATATGGACAGTTGCGGCACCGATATGGACATTGAGGAAACTCGAATGTGAACATTTGCGACCATCGAAAAACATCGCTATACCTTATTCATCCTCAAGTAAGACACTAATTCTCGTAGATTCACTTTATATCAACTAATTAAAACACCTAAGAGGGTGGTGGGTAGAGTAATACTCAAATAACAAACCAAAAACCCAAAATCTCCAACGTAAACATTGAGGAAACTCGAATGTGAACATTTGCGACCATCGAAAAACATTGCTATACCTTATTCATCCTCAAGTAATACACTAATTCTCGTAGATTCACGTCATATCAACTAATTAAAACACATAAGAGGGTGGTGGGTAGTGTAATACTCAAATAACAAACCAAAAACCAAAAATCTCCAACGTAAACATTGAGGAAACTCGAATGTGAACATTTGCGACCATCGAAAAACATCGCTATACCTTATTCATCCTCAAGTAATACACTAATTCTCGTAGATTCACTTCATATCAACTAATTAAAACACATAAGATCGTGGTGGGTACTGTAATACTAAAATAACAAACCAAAAACCAAAAATCTCCAACGTAAACATTGAGGAAACTCGAATGTGAACATTTGCGACCATCGAAAAACATCGCTATACCTTATTCATCCTCAAGTAATACACTAATTCTCGTAGATTCACCTCAGATCAACTAATTAAAACACATAAGAGGGTGGTGGGTAGTGTAATACTGAAATAACAAACCAAAAAACCAAAAATCTCCAACGTAAACATTGAGGAAACTCGAATGTGAACATTTGCGACCATCGAAAAACATCGCTATACCTTATTCATCCTCAAGTAATACACTAATTCTCGTAGATTCACTTCATATCAACTAATTAAAACACATAAGAGGGTGGTGGGTAGAGTAATACTCAAATAACAAACCAAAAACCAAAAATCTCCAACGTAAACATTGAGGAAACTCGAATGTGAACATTTGCGACCATCGAAAAACATCGCTATACCTTATTCATCCTCAAGTAATACACTAATTCTCGTAGATTCACGTCATATCAATTAATTAAAACACATAAGAGGGTGGTGGGTAGTGTAATACTCAAATAACAAACCAAAAACCAAAAATCTCCAACGTAAACATTGAGGAAACTCGAATGTGAACATTTGCGACCATCGAAAAACATCGCTATACCTTATTCATCCTCAAGTAATACACTAATTCTCGTAGATTCACCTCAGATCAACTAATTAAAACACCTAAGAGGGTGGTGGGTAGTGTAATACTGAAATAACAAACCAAAAAACCAAAAATCTCCAACGTAAACATTGAGGAAACTCGAATGTGAACATTTGCGACCATCGAAAAACATCGCTATACCTTATTCATCCTCAAGTAATACACTAATTCTCGTAGATTCACCTCAGATCAACTAATTAAAACACCTAAGAGGGTGGTGGGTAGAGTAATACTCAAATACCAAACCAAAAACCAAAAATCTCCAACGTAAACATTGAGGAAACTCGAATGTGAACATTTGCGACCATCGAAAAACATCGCTATACCTTATTCATCCTCAAGTAAGACACTAAATCTCGTAGATTCACTTCATATCAACTAATTAAAACACATAAGAGGGTGGTGGGTAGTGTAATACTCAAATAACAAACCAAAAACCAAAAATCTCCAACGTAAACATTGAGGAAACTCGAATGTGAACATTTGCGATCATCGAAAAACATCGCTATACCTTATTCATCCTCAAGTAATACACTAATTCTCGTAGATTCACTTCATATCAACTAATTAAAACACATAAGAGGGGGGTGGGTAGTGTAATACTGAAATAACAAACCAAAAACCAAAAATCTCCAACGTAAACATTGAGGAAACTCGAATGTGTACATTTGCGACCATCGAAAAACATCGCTATACCTTATTCATCCTCAAGTAATACACTAATTCTCGTAGATTCACTTCATATCAACTAATTAAAACACATAAGAGGGTGGTGGGTAGTGTAATACTGAAATAACAAACCAAAAACCAAAAATCTCCAACGTAAACATTGAGGAAACTCGAATGTGAACATTTGCGATCATCGAAAAAAATCGCTATACCTTATTCATCCTCAAGTAAGACACTAAATCTCGTAGATTCACTTCATATCAACTAATTAAAACACATAAGAGGGTGGTGGGTAGTGTAATACTCAAATAACAAACCAAAAACCAAAAATCTCCAACGTAAACATTGAGGAAACTCGAATGTGAACATTTGCGATCATCGAAAAACATCGCTATACCTTATTCATCCTCAAGTAATACACTAATTCTCGTAGATTCACTTCATATCAACTAATTAAAACACCTAAGAGGGTGGTGGGTAGTGTAATACTGAAATAACAAACCAAAAAACCAAAAATCTCCAACGTAAACATTGAGGAAACTCGAATATGAACATTTGCGACCATCGAAAAACATCGCTATACCTTATTCATCCTCAAGTATAACACTAATTCTCGTAGATTCACTTCATATCAACTAATTAAAACACATAAGAGGGTGGTGGGTAGTGTAATACTGAAATAACAAACCAAAAACCAAAAATCTCCAACGTAAACATTGAGGAAACTCGAATGTGAACATTTGCGATCATCGAAAAACATCGCTATACCTTATTCATCCTCAAGTAATACACTAAATATCGTAGATTCACTTCATATCAACTAATTAAAACACATAAGAGGGTGGTGGGTAGAGTAATACTCAAATACCAAACCAAAAACCAAAAATCATGATGATGTGATGATGGAATTTGGATTGGGAAACCATGGAACCCAAAATGGTGGTTTGTGCTCATATCCCAAATGGAGATTCGGGTTTATCCACAATTGGTGGCTCTGGATTATCCCACAATTGGTGGTTCGGGCTCATATCCCAAATGGAGATTCGGGATTATCCATAATTGGAGGTTCGGGATTATCCCACAAATGGTGGTTCGGGTTCATATCCCAAATGGAGATTCGGGATTATCCATAATTGGAGGTTCGGGATTATCACACAAATGGTGGTTCGGGTTCATATCCCAAATGGAGATTCGGGATTATCCATAATTGGAGGTTCGGGATTATCCCACAAATGGTGGTTCGGGTTCATATCCCAAATGAAGATTCGGGATTATCCATAATTGGAGGTTCGGGATTATCACACAAATGGTGGTTCGGGCTCATATCCCAAATGGAGATTCGGGATTATCCATAATTGGTGGTTCGGGATTATCCCACAAATGGTGGTTCGGGCTCATATCCCAAATGGAGATTCGGGATTATCCATAATTGGAGGTTCGGGATTATCCCACAAATGGTGGTTCGGGCTCATATCCCAAATGGAGATTCGGGATTATCCATAATTGGTGGTTCGGGATTATCCCACAAATGGTGGTTTATGCTCATATCCCAAATGGAGATTTGGGTTTATCCACAAATGGTGGCTCTGGATTATCCCACAAATGGTGGTTCGGGTTCATATCCCAAAAGGAGATTCGGGATTATCCATAATTGGAGGTTCGGGATTATCACACAAATGGTGGTTCAGGTTCATATCCCAAATGGAGATTCGGGATTATCCATAATTGGAGGTTCGGGATTATCCCACAAATGGTGGTTCGGGTTCATATCCCAAATGGAGATTCGGGATTATTCATAATTGGAGGTTCGGGATTATCACACAAATGGTGGTTCGGGCTCATATCCCAAATGGAGATTCGGGATTATCCATAATTGGTGGTTCGGGATTATCCCACAAATGGTGGTTCGGGCTCATATCCCAAATGGAGATTCGGGATTATCCATAATTGGAGGTTTGGGATTATCACACAAATGGTGGTTCGGGTTCATATCCCAAATGGAGATTCGGGATTATCCATAATTGGTGGTTCGGGATTATCCCACAAATGGTGGTTTGTGCTCATATCCCAAATGGAGATTCGGGTTTATCCACAATTGGTGGCTCTGGATTATCCCACAATTGGTGGTTCGGGCTCATATCCCAAATGGAGATTCGGGATTATCCATAATTGGAGGTTCGGGATTATCCCACAAATGGTGGTTCGGGCTCATATCCCAAATGGAGATTCGGGATTATCCATAATTGGTGGTTCGGGATTATTCCACAAATGGTGGTTCGGGCTCATATCCCAAATGGAGATTCGGGATTATCCATAATTGGTGGTTCGGGATTATCCCACAAATGGTGGTTCGGGCTCATATCCCAAATGGAGATTCGGGATTATCCCACAAATGGTGGTTCGGGCTCATATCCCAAATGGAGATTCGGGATTATCCATAATTGGTGGTTCGGGATTATCCCACAAATGGTGGTTCGGGCTCATATCCCAAATGGAGATTCGGGATTATCCATAATTGGTGGTTCGGGATTATCCCACAAATGGTGGTTCGGGCTCATATCCCAAATGGAGATTCGGGATTATCCCCCAATTGGGTTGCTGGTTTATAACTCATAATGGGTTGATGGAACCTATTTCCAAATTTGCCAATTTTCCAAAGCCCGAACCACCAATTGTGGGATAATCCAGAGCCACCAATTGTGGATAAACCCGAATCTCCATTTGGGATATGAGCCCGAACCACCATTTGTGGGATAATCCCGAACCACCAATTGTGGGATAATCCAGAGCCACCAATTGTGGATAAACCCGAATCTCCATTTGGGATATGAGCACGAACCACCATTTGTGGGATAATCCCGAACCACCATTTAGAATATAAAGTCGAATCTCCATTTGGGTTATGCACCCAAATCTCCATTTTGGGTTCCATGGTTTCCCAATCCAAATTCCATCATCACCACTGGTTTCGCAACCCTCGGGATAGTCCATAACCCCCAAGTCCAAAAATCACTATCTCCAGTCTCCATTTTGGGTTTTAGGGTGCTCCAATCCCAAATCCAGCACCACCAGTCGATTCGCAACCCTCGGGATAGTCCATAACCCCCAAGTCCCAAAATCACCATCACCAGTCTCCATTTTGGGTTTTAGGGTGCTCCAATCCCAAATCCAGCACCACCAGTCGATTCGCAACCCTCGGGATAGTCCATAACCCCCAAGTCCCAAAATCACCATCACCAGTCGCCATTTTGGGTTTTAGGGTGCTCCAATCCCAAATCCAGCACCACCAGTAGATTCACCACCCTCGCTATAGTCCATAACCACCTAGTCTAAAAATCACCACAATTTGTGTTTGCACGGTGCAAGTCTTTTCAGTCAAATCATTGGTATGAGCTTTCATGAGCTTTCATGAGTATGAGTGAGCGAGTATGAGCGAGCGCGTATGAGCGGCGACCTTCTCGCGATTTTTTTCGATGGTCGCAAATGTTCACATTCGAGTTTCCTCAATGTTTACGTTTGATATTTTTGGTTTTTGGTTTGTTATTTGAGTATTACTCTACCCACCACCCTCTTAGGTGTTTTAATTAATTGATATGAAGTGAATCTACGAGAATTAGTGTCTTACTTGAGGATGAATAAGGTATAGCGATGTTTTTCGATGGTCGCAAATGTTCACGTACGAGTTTTCTCAATGTTTAAGTTGGAGATTTTTGGTTTTTGGTTTGTTATTTGAGTATTACTCTACCCACCACCCTCTTAGGTGTTTTAATTAGTTGATATGAAGTGAATCTACGAGAATTAGTGTCTTACTTGAGGATGAATAAGGTATAGCGATGTTTTTCGATGATACTTTTTTGAGTATCAGTCCGAGGATGAGTTGCGGCACTGATATGGACAGTTGCGGCACCGATATGGACAGTTGCGGCACCGATATGGACAGTTGCGGCACCGATATGGACATTTGCGGCACCGATATGGACAGTTGCGGCACCGATATGGATAGTTGCGGCACCGATATGGACAGTTGCGGCACTGATATGGACAGTTGTAGCACTGATATGGATAGTTGCGGCACTGATATGGACAGTTGCGGCACCGATATGGACAGTTTCGGCACTGATATGGATAGTTGCGGCCCCGATATGGACATTTGCGTCACCGATATAGACAGTTGCGGCACTGTTATGGACAGTTGCGATACTGATATGGACAGTTGCCGCACATATACGAACAGTTATCCTCGTACTGATACTTTTTTGAGTATCAGTCCGAGGATGATTTGCGGCACTGATATGGACATTTGCGGCACCGATATAGACATTTGCGGCACCGATATGGACAGTTGCGGCACCGATATGGACAGTTGCGGCACCGATATGTATAGTTGCGGCACCGATATGGATAGTTGCGGCACCGATATGGACAGTTGCGGCACCGATATGGACAGTTTCGGCACCGATATGGACGGTTGCGGCACCGATATGGACATTTGCGTCACCGATATGGACAGTTGCGGCACCGATATGGACAGTTGCGGCACGGATATGGACAGTTGCGGCACCGATATGGACAGTTGCGGCACTGATATGGATAGTTGCGGCCCCGATATGGACATTTGCGTCACCGATATAGACAGTTGCGGCACTGTTATGGACAGTTGCGATACTGATATGGACAGTTGCCGCACATATACGAACAGTTATCCTCGTACTGATACTTTTTTGAGTATCAGTCCGAGGATGATTTGCGGCACTGATATGGACATTTGCGGCACCGATATAGACATTTGCGGCACCGATATGGACGGTTGCGGCACCGATATGGACGGTTGCGGCACCGATATGGACAGTTGCGGCACTGATATGGATAGTTGCGGCCCCGATATGGACATTTGCGTCACCGATATGGACAGTTGCGGCACCGATATGGACAGTTGCGGCACTGATATGGATAGTTGCGGCCCCGATATGGACATTTGCGTCACTGATATGGACAGTTGCGGCAACGATATGGACAGTTGCGGCACCGATATGGACAGTTGCGGCACCGATATGGACAGTTGCGGCACCGATATGGACAGTTTCGGCACTGATATGGACAGTTGCGGCACCGATATGGACAGTTGCGGCACTGATATGGACAGTTGCGATACTGATATGGACAGTTGCCGCACATATACGAACAGTTATCCTCGTACTGATACTTTTTTGAGTATCAGTCCGAGGATGATTTGCGGCACTGATATGGACATTTGCGGCACCGATATAGACATTTGCGGCACCGATAAGGACGGTTGCGGCACCGATAAGGACGGTTGCGGCACCGATATGGACAGTTGCGGCACCGATATGGACAGTTGCGGCACTGATATGGATAGTTGCGGCCCCGATATGGACATTTGCGTCACCGATATGGACAGTTGCGGCACCGATATAGACATTTGCGGCACGGATATGGACGGTTGCGGCACCGATACGGACAGTTGCGGCACTGATATGGATAGTTGCGGCCCCGATATGGACATTTGCGTCACCGATATGGACAGTTGCGGCAACGATATGGACAGTTGCGGCACTGATATGGACAGTTGCGGCACTGATATGGATAGGTGCGGCCCCGATATGGACAGTTGCGGCACTGATATGGACATTTGCGGCACCGATATGGACAGTTGCGGCACTGATATGGATAGTTGCGGCCCCGATATGGACATTTGCGTCACCGATATGGACATTTGCGTCACTGATATGGACAGTTGCGGCAACGATATGGACAGTTGCGGCACTGATATGGACAGTTGCGGCACTGATATGGATAGGTGCGGCCCGATATGGACGGTTGCGGCACCGATATGGACAGTTGCGGCACTGATATGGACATTTGCGGCACCGATATGGACAGTTGCGGCACCGATATGGACATTTGCGGCACCGATATGGACAGTTGCGGCACTGATATGGACAGTTGCCGCACATATACGAACAGTTATCCTCGTACTGATACTTTTTGAGTATCAGTCCGAGGATGAGTTGCGGCACCGATATGGACAGTTGCGGCACCGATATGGACAGTTTCGGCACCGATATGGACAGTTGCGGCACCGATATGGACAGTTTCGGCACCGATATGGACAGTTGCGGCACCGATATGGACAGTTTCGGCACCGATATGGACAGTTCCGGCACCGATATGGACAGTTGCGGCACTGATATGGACAGTTGCGGCACCGATATGGACAGTTTCGGCACTGATATGGACATTTGCGGCACCGATATAGACAGTTGCGGCACTGTTATGGACAGTTGCGATACTGATATGGACAGTTGCCGCACATATACGAACAGTTATCCTCGTACTGATACTTTTTTGAGTATCAGTCCGAGGATGATTTGCGGCACTGATATGGACATTTGCGGCACCGATATAGACATTTGCGGCACCGATAAGGACGGTTGCGGCACTGATATGGACAGTTGCGGCACCGATATGGACAGTTGCGGCACTGATATGGATAGTTGCGGCCCCGATATGGACATTTGCGTCACCGATATGGACAGTTGCGGCACCGATATGGACAGTTGCGGCACCGATATGGACAGTTTCGGCACCGATATGGACGGTTGCGGCACCGATATGGACAGTTGCGGCACTGATATGGATAGTTGCGGCCCCGATATGGACATTTGCGTCACCGATATGGACAGTTGCGGCAACGATATGGACAGTTGCGGCACTGATATGGACAGTTGCGGCACTGATATGGATAGGTGCGGCCCGATATGGACGGTTGCGGCACCGATATGGACAGTTGCGGCACTGATATTGACATTTGCGGCACCGATATGGACAGTTGCGGCACTGATATGGACATTTGCGGCACCGATATGGACAGTTGCGGCACTGATATGGACAGTTGCCGCACATATACGAACAGTTATCCTCGTACTGATACTTTTTTGAGTATCAGTCCGAGGATGAGTTGCGGCACCGATATGGGCAGTTGCGGCACCGATATGGACAGTTTCGGCACCGATATGGACGGTTGCGGCACCGATATGGACAGTTTCGGCACCGATATGGACAGTTGCGGCACCGATATGGACAGTTTCGGCACCGATATGGACAGTTTCGGCACCGATATGGACAGTTGCGGCACTGATATGGATAGTTGCGGCCCCGATATGGACATTTGCGTCACTGATATGGACAGTTGCGGCAACGATATGGACAGTTGCGGCACCGATATGGACAGTTGCGGCACCGATATGGACAGTTGCGGCACCGATATGGACAGTTTCGGCACTGATATGGACATTTGCGGCACCGATATAGACAGTTGCGGCACTGTTATGGACAGTTGCGATACTGATATGGACAGTTGCCGCACATATACGAACAGTTATCCTCGTACAGATACTTTTTTGAGTATCAGTCCGAGGATGATTTGCGGCACTGATATGGACATTTGCGGCACCGATATAGACATTTGCGGCACCGATAAGGACGGTTGCGGCACCGATATGGACAGTTGCGGCACCGATATGGACAGTTGCGGCACTGATATGGATAGTTGCGGCCCCGATATGGACATTTGCGTCTTCGATATGGACAGTTGCGGCACCGATATGGACAGTTGCGGCACTGATATGGATAGTTGCGGCCCCGATATGGACATTTGCGTCACTGATATGGACAGTTGCGGCAACGATATGGACAGTTGCGGCACCGATATGGCCAGTTGCGGCACCGATATGGACAGTTGCGGCACCGATATGGACAGTTTCGGCACTGATATGGACAGTTGCAGCACTAATACGAACAGTTATCCTCGTACTGATACTTTTTTGAGTATCAGTCCGAGGATGAGTTGCGGCACTGATATGGATAGTTGCGGCACTGATATGGACATTTGCGTCACCGATATGGACAGTTGCGGCAACGATATGGACAGTTGCGGCACCGATATGGACAGTTGCGGCACTAATACGAACAGTTATCCTCGTACTGATACTTTTTTTCAGTATCAGTCCAAGGATGAGTTGCGGCACTGATATGGACAGTTGCGGCACTGATATTGACAGTTGCGGCACTGATATGGATAGGTGCGGCCCCGATATGGACGGTTGCGGCACCGATATGGACAGTTGCGGCACTGATATGGACATTTGCGGCACCGATATGGACAGTTGCGGCACCGATATGGACAGTTGCGGCACTAATATGGACAGTTGCGGCACTCATACGAACATTTATCCTCGTACTGATACTTTTTGAGTATCAGTCCGAGGATGAGTTGCGGCACTGAAATGGACATTTGCGGCACCGATATGGACAGTTGCGGCACCGATATGGACAGTTGCGGCACCGATATGGACAGTTGCGGCACTGATATGGACAGTTGCAGCACTAATACGAACAGTTATCCTCGTACTGATACTTTTTTGAGTATCAGTCCGAGGATGAGTTGCGGCACTGATATGGACAGTTGCGGCACTGATATTGACAGTTGCGGCACTGATATGGATAGGTGCGGCCCCGATATGGACGGTTGCGGCACTGATATGGATAGTTGCGGCCCCGATATGGACATTTGCGTCACCGATATGGACAGTTGCATCACCGATATGGACAGTTGCGGCACCGATATGGACAGTTTCGGCACCGATATGGACAGTTTCGGCACTGATATGGATAGTTGCGGCACTGATATGGATAGTTGCGGCCCTCATACGAACAGTTATCCTCGTACTGATACTTTTTGAGTATCAGTCTGAGGATGATTTGCGGCACTGATATGGACATTTGCGGCACCGATATAGACATTTGCGGCACCTATATGGACGGTTGCGGCACCGATATGGACAGTTGCGGCACCGATATGGACATTGAGGAAACTCGAATGTGAACATTTGCGATCATCGAAAAACATCGCTATACCTTATTCATCCTCAAGTAATACACTAATTCTCGTAGATTCACTTCATATCAACTAATTAAAACACATAAGAGGGTGGTGGGTAGAGTAATACTCAAATAACAAACCAAAAACCAAAAACTCCAACGTAAACATTGAGGAAACTCGAATGTGAACATTTGCGACCATCGAAAAACATTGCTATACCTTATTCATCCTCAAGTAATACACTAATTCTCGTAGATTCACTTCATATCAACTAATTAAAACACATAAGAGGGTGGTGGGTAGTGTAATACTGAAATAACAAACCAAAAACCAAAAATCTCCAACGTAAACATTGAGGAAACTCGAATGTGAACATTTGCAACCATCGAAAAACATCGCTATACCTTATTCATCCTCAAGTAATACACTAATTCTCGTAGATTCACTTCATATCAACTAATTAAAACACATAAGAGGGTGGTGGGTAGTGTAATACTCAAATAACAAACCAAAAACCAAAAATCTCCAACGTAAACATTGAGGAAACTCGAATGTGAACATTTGCGACCATCGAAAAACATCGCTATACCTTATTCATCCTCAAGTAATACACTAATTCTCGTAGATTCACTTCATATCAACTAATTAAAACACATAAGAGGGTGGTGGGTAGAGTAATACTCAAATACCAAACCAAAAACCAAAAATCTCCAACGTAAACATTGAGGAAACTCGAATGTGAACATTTGCGACCATCGAAAAACATCGCTATACCTTATTCATCCTCAAGTAATACACTAATTCTCGTAGATTCACTTCATATCAACTAATTAAAACACATAAGAGGGTGGTGGGTAGTGTAATACTGAAATAACAAACCAAAAACCTAAAATTTCCAACGTAAACATTGAGGAAACTCGAATGTGAACATTTGCGACCATCGAAAAACATCGCTATACCTTATTCATCCTCAAGTAATACACTAATTCTCGTAGATTCACTTCATATCAACTAATTAAAACACATAAGAGGGTGGTGGGTAGTGTAATACTCAAATAACAAACCAAAAACCAAAAATCTCCAACGTAAACATTGAGGAAACTCGAATGTGAACATTTGCGACCATCGAAAAACATTGTTATCCCTAATTTAACCTCAAGTATGACTCTAAATCTCGTAGATTTACTTAACATCTACTAATTAAAACACATTACAGGGTGTGGGATAGAGTAATACTCGAATACCAAACCAAAAACAACAAATCTCAAACGTAAACATTGAGAAAACTCTTAATTGAACATGTGACCAACCTGACAAAGGTAGTGTTACACAACCTTCATATACCAAATGTTCATTGGACACAGACACACACTCACTCACTCACTGATGTAGTGATGATGACTGTTATGCATTGTGACCAACCTGACAAAGGTAGTGTCACACAAAGCATTACACAACCCTACCATAAGCGAATCAATGATATTTTAATTGAAAACTGTATACTAAAATGGCAATGTCTGATTGTTCCTTTGACAATATAGCTAATGTCTTTTAAGATTATGATTTTTGGGACTAGGAAAAATAATCCTGGCATAAATTTCTAGCAGTTGGGCATGTGTCTTCACAGCCACAAATTTAATAAGATTCAAAAAACAAACACACAATGTGCTCTACCTCAGTCAACTCACAGTGAGTGGGGGGAAAACAAAAAGATTGTAGAGCATTAGAAAACGGGTGCAAAAGGTGGTAGAGCATGAAGAATTACCTTCATGGGATCGGTATCTTCTGATTAGACACTTTAATTAGCCAAAATGATCAAATCCTCGACCAATAGGATTCAAAAAACAAACACACAATGTGCTCTCTCTCTCTCTTTCAGTCAACTCACAGTGAGTGGGGTTAAACAAAAACATTTGCGATCATCGAAAAAAATCGCTATACCTTATTCATCCTCAAGTAAGACACTAATTCTCGTAGATTCACTTCATATCAACTAATTAAAACACATAAGAGGGTGGTGGGTAGAGTAATACTCAAATAACAAACCAAAAAAACCAAAAATCTCCAACGTAAACATTGAGGAAACTCGTACGTGAACATTTGCGACCATCGAAAAAAATCGCTATACCTTATTCATCCTCAAGTAAGACACTAATTCTCGTAGATTCACTTCATATCAACTAATTAAAACACATAAGAGGGTGGTGGGTAGAGTAATACTCAAATACCAAACCAAAAACCAAAAATGTCCAACGTAAACATTGAGGAAATATATATACTAAAATGGCAATGTCTGATTGTTCCTTTGACAATATAGCTCATGTCTGTTAAGAATATGATTCTCGGGAATAGGAAAAATAATCCTGACATGTATTTCTAGCAGTTGTGCATGTGTCTTCACAGCCACGAATTTAATAAGATTCAAATACAAAGATTGGAATATTGAGTACACTAAAATGGCAATGTCTGATTGTTTCTTTGACAATATAGCTAATGACTTTTGATATCCTTAATTTAACCTCAAGTTACACACTAAATATCGACGATTCACCTAAGATCTACTAATTAAAACACCTAAGAGGGTGGTGGGTAGAGTAATACTCAAATACCAAACCAAAAACCAAAAATCTCCAACGTAAACATTGAGGAAATATATTGCCGGAAACTTTTTCTCAAGTTGACAAAGAAGTTGGAGAATCAATTTCTTTCGACACACACTCACACACAAACTGATGTGGTGATGATGATTTCCAATTAGCCAATTTCCATGGCCGATACCGCTATGCGTGGGCCTACTGAATTTACTTGGGCATTATTTAGTTGGACCGTTTAACTTCAAAACTAGCCCAAATGGAACACTGAAATGTCCTTCATGTTAGGTTAAAAGCTTTTATTGATGGAATAAATAAAAAGATACACGAGAATCAGATCTTCGTGGTGAGAGTACACGAGAATCAAATCTTCGTGTCCAACATAGAAAATGGTGATCGGGCTTGATGATGAGAGACAGGCTTGAGTAGGTGACAGTTGTCCAAACAACTGAGGAGAGAGACCAGTAAAAGGTTTCGGTAATTACCTACAAAAGAAGAGATCACTAAGTAAAATAGAACATCATCCTAAACATACAAAGCACACGATGACAGACTGCTTCAGTCCACAGACTTATATAGTGAGAGAAAGCAGTAATGCTGAGTCACTCCATGTGATGATTGTCGGCTATGTGCACACTAGTTGATGACCAAGTGATGAGTAGTGCATGGCCGTGATTGGTTGAGTAGAGAGGGAGCAACTATTCTGACACTCCCCCTGGTCCCGAGCTACTTGACCATCTGGTCCCAGGAGTATCCGTTGAACATGATTGACATTGTTCATTGGCTTCGTCAGACTGTCAGCCAGCTGTTCTTGTGTCCGAATATGCTTGATCTCGATGTACCGTTTGAGGCAGTAATCTCGTATAAAATGCATCTTCACATCTATATGTTTGGTGTCTGACAGGCTTCGTTGAGAATGGGCAATTTGGATTGCAGGAATGTTGTCTTCGTAAATAGTGGTAGGAATTTGTACTTGGTATGACAGTTCATGTAGTAGTTGCTGCATCCATAATACTTCCTTACACGCCATAGCCATAGCAGTGTACTCTGCTTCAGTAGTCGATGTGCTGACTGTTTTCTGTTTACGGCTAAACCAACTGATAGTACTTCCGTTAAGTTGAAGTAGAGAGCCTGATTGAGACTTTCGATCACCTTCTGTAGCATAGTTGGCATCGACATAACAAATCAAATTTGAGTCATCGAACTTTCCAAGGTTGAGCGTCAGACCTTTCGTGTACTTGAGATATGCGAGAACTTGTTTACTATAGGTCCAAACAGTTTGGGTTGGTTCATGAAGATGTCGGGATAGTAAGTTTACCACAGCAGCGATGTCTGGCCTGGTCAGATTGGCGAGATATAACAGACTTCCAACAAGGCTTCTTATTGGTAGGGAGTGATCAATTTGGCCCTTTGATAGGTCGATCTTATCTAGTTGAGGTATAGATCGAATTCGGTTTGCGTCTTCTAGGTTGAACCGGTTAAGTAAATCGTTGATGTATGTTTCTTGAGAAAGTGAAAAATGTCCTGATTCATTAAGAGTGAAGTTGACGCCTAAGAACCGATTTACCAAGCCAAGATCACGAAGTTCCAATTTCTGTTTCAATTGTTCTTTGATCACATGCATCTGCTCACTTGTTTCAGTAAAGATGAGGATATCATCAACCCATACGAGTAGAAAAGTGTTTTCTTTTACATAGAGACATTGATCAGATCTAATGGCTCGATATCCAAGACGTTCCAAGACGGTGTTCATCTTTTCGTTCCAGCACTTTGGGGCTTGCTTGAGACCATACATGGCCTTGTCGACTCTCCAGACCATGTTTGGATCGTGGAAACCTTCTGGTGGATTGACGTATACGACTGTATCGAGGTCACCATTCAGGAAAGCTGTCTTTATGTCGATTTGGTGAACAAGAAGTTTTCTTTGACTTGCTATTACCATCATTACTCTAATAGCAGTAAACGATACGACGGGACTGAAAGTTTCCTCATAGTCGATTCCTTTTCTTTGATTGAATCCTCTGGCTACAAGTCTAGCCTTAAAACGAACAATTGCTCCAATAGAGTTCTTCTTAATGTCAAAGACCCATCTGGTTGATATCAACTTCCGTTCGCCCACTCGGCTTTGGTCCACTATTTGGTAAACATTGTGAGCATTCAGTGAGGCAATCTCGTCAGTCATAGCTTCAATCCAATATTCCTTCTCGGGTGACCTGAGTGCTTCAGAGTAACTAGTTGGGACAGATACGTGTTCAGGTAAAGTTTGATTGACCACTAGACCTTGTTCTCCAGGACCAACATAGTTCAGGCGTTGAGGTGGTCTCACATTACGTTGTGGTCTATCGTTCTGAAGAGGCAGTTGATTGTTATCTTGTGGTGCATCATTGGCTGGATTTCCACCATCAGGCACAGAGTTCAAATCTTGTGCTGGACCACCTCCCACTCGTTGTTCATATTCGTCTATTACTTGTACAATTGCTTGTGGATTCATTCCTGGGCCTTCTGCTTCAACTGGTTGAACGACTATTGGTTGTTGAAGTAGTGGTCGGATCTGAATTGTTGGCTGTTGATCCACTGGTGGTTGATTCACTGGTGGTTGATTCACTGGTGGTTGATTCACTGGTTGAGGAGGAGGCTGTGGGATCACTGGAGGTAAAGGTGGAGAATTCATTGGTTGAAGCACTAATGATTGCATCACTGGTGGTAAAGTTGGAGGAACCGTCGGTTGATCAGTAGGCTCACCTCTTGCCTCTGGGCCTGCTTCACTTGGTACCTGAGGATCAACTGTAGATTCTGTTTGAGATTCCGTTGAAGTTAGTTGTGAGTTTCTGGTTTGAGGTTGTGTTACTTCAGGTTCAGCCCTTGGTTCAGTGTTAGATGGTTCATCGCACAATTCCGGAAGAGAATCAAAATCTTCTTCCTCACATTCTCTGTTGTTGCTTACGTCAACACCGAATATTATCCTAGGCGATTGTTCTTCTTTGCTGGTTTCACACTCACACTTGTTTTCTTTTTGCTGTTTCATTGACTTGATACACATCGGAAACACACCATTCCACACATCACAGTTCCGTTGGTTGATTACTTTGTTGGTGGATGGATTCAGCAGCCGATAGCCTTTAGCGTTGTATGAGTAACCAACAAAGATTAGTTCCTCAGATGTAGGGTCAAATTTTCTTCTTTTCTCATGTGGTATCCAACTGTAAGCCACGGATCCGAATGTTCGCATTTTCTCAAATTCAGGTTCTTGATTGAACATCTTCTTGCACGGGAGTTCATCATTGATTGAAGCATGAGGTAATCTATTAGCGATGTAGCATGCAGTTCTAATCGCTTCCGGCCAGAAACGGATAGGCATACAACTTTCAAATAACATAGTTCGGGCCATTGTCTGAATTTTCTGGATCGTTCGTTCAGCTACACCATTTTGTTGATGACAGTATGGGACTGTTAATTGACGATAAATGCCTTCATCCTTGAGTAACTCACTAAATTCATTTGAAGTATATTCCCCTCCATTATCAGTTCTCAATGCTCCAATTCCAATCGGGAATTGTTTCTCCATTCGTGCCACATATTCACGAAAACATTCAATAGCTTCTGACTTGGTCTTCAAAAGAAATACTTCGACAAATCGAGAGAAGTCATCAATGAAGATGAGAAAATAGAGTGAACCGTCATAACCCACTGGCATATTGACAACACCAACATCAGAGTGAATTAGTTGTAGAGGACGTGAGGACCGAGTTGTAGATGCTGGGTAAGGTAACTGTTTTGACTTACAGCGAGCACATGTCACACATTGGTCATGTACATCAAGTAGTAGATTGTAGGCTTGCTTCAGTTTAGTCAGCTTGTCCTTTCCAGCATGTGCCAACACACTGTGCCAATCGATAGCACGTTTTGAAGATACCAGAAAAGCACGTTCTTCATGAAACTTGTAAAGATTGCCACTTCGGTTTGCCTTTAAGTATATTTTCCCATCCTTGGTGACAATCGCCTCCTTTGCACTGAATTCCACTTTAAATCCATCATTTGTTAACTTATTGACAGAAAGGAGATTGGCACTAAATTCAGGTGCGAGTTTCACATCTTTAAGCCGTAAGGTTTCAGGACCAGTGACCAGAACGTAGTCCCCTTGGCGATAGATTCTGCACTGT
Source organism: Rhizoglyphus robini (assembly GCA_023373905.1). NCBI lineage: Eukaryota > Metazoa > Arthropoda > Arachnida > Sarcoptiformes > Acaridae > Rhizoglyphus > Rhizoglyphus robini. The sequence goes on from JAKIJQ010000175.1 coordinate 237,750, forward strand.
TGATTGCTTGCTGTGTTGACTGACTGACTTATTGAGATAGCGTTGAGTAAATGTCTGTCCGTTGTTATAAAATGACTTGAGGCTCCAGAGTCAACAATCCACTCAACAACGTACTGATTAAAATCATTTATTACAGCTTTAGCATTAGTATTAAGAGAAGTTGACTGAGAAGTAGATTTACCACCATTGCGTTCCATGTCAGCCTTCTTCTTGTAGCATTTGACCTCGATATGTCCAATTCGGCCACAGTAGAAACATTTCGGTCGTCTTTGATAAAATTCATTGCTTGATAAAGATTTACGAGTTTCCTTGCAAGAAAGAGCTTGTTCAGATTTGCCTTCATTCAACATACCACAGTATTGAATTAAATTCAGATGAACTTGTTCTTTGGTTAAAGTTTGTAATTGCTGATAAGTAGAAGACTTGAAAGGGATCAGTTCCTTAGGCAGGTTATCAACATAAAAACACAGTTCCTTTTCGTGAGTAAATTCTGCTCCTGCCATACGTAGTTCGTCCACCTTCTGTCCAATAGCTTTAGTATATTCTTGAACTTTGATGATAGAAAATCCTTCGAGTTTAATACGCCTCAGATCTCCTTCCAGTAGGGCTTGCTTTACAACGTCATTAGTAACGTACTCGTTGCTTATCTTCACGAAAGCGCCATGTGCAGACGTAATATCACGAACCAAAGATATGTGACGGTCATCAAGAGAACTTAAAAGTTTGCCCAATGCGATCTGATTAGCGTCAGAGTTAATAGGTTGAGGACTTTTGATTGCATGTTCTATTTTCATCCGTCGTAGACTCATCCGGAGCATAAATTGCCAATTCGAGAAGTTGGTGCCATTTAGACGAGTAATTTCATTTTCTTGATAGCTTCTTCTTTCGGGTAACGGTGGATTAACATTTGAACCTTGACCAAAACCGAGAACCGCCCAGAAGAGAAAACAGACACCCAAACTGATGAGGACACAAATTAGTATGCTGACGAATTCCATCATAGAGCTTCGTGCTGATAACGTGTTAGGTTAAAAGCTTTTATTGATGGAATAAATAAGTAAAATACACGAGAATCAGATCTTCGTGGCGGGAGTACACGAGAATCAAATCTTCGTGTCCAACATAGAAAATGGTGATCGGGCTTGATGATGAGAGACGGGCTTGAGTAGGTGACAGTTGTCCAAACAACTGAAGAGAGAGACCAGTAAGAGGTTTCGGTAGTTACCTACAAAAGAAGAGATCACTAAGTAAAATAGAACATCATCCTAAACATACAAAGCACACGATGATAGACTGCTTCAGTCCACAGACTTATATAGTGAGAGAAAGCAGTAATGCTGAGTCACTCCATGTGATGATTGTCGGCTATGTGCACACTAGTTGATGACCAAGTGATGAGTAGTGCATGGCCGTGATTGGTTGAGTAGAGAGGGAGCAACTATTCTGACACTTCCAAATACTAATGGGATTCAAAAAACGAAAACACACAATGTGCACTCTCCATCAGTCAACTCACAGTGAGTGGGGGAATACAAAAAGATTGTAGAGCATTAGAAAACGGATGCAAAAGATTGTAGAGCATGATGAATTACCTTCATGGGATCGCTATCTACTGATTAGACACTTTTACTAGCCAAAATGATCAAATCCTCGACCAATAGGATACAAAAACAAATTGACCAACCATATAGAGTGCCCTCTCTCAGTCAACTCACAGTGAGAGAGTGGGAATACAAAAGGATTGTAGAGCATTAGAAAACGGGTGCAAAAGGTGGTAGAGCATGATGGGTTACCTTCATGGGATCGGTATCTACTGATTCGAAACTTTTATTAGCCAAAATGATCAAATCTTCGACCAATGGGATTCAAAAAACAAACACACACAACGACACACACGCTGACATTGAAGGTTGTGTAACACAACCTTCATATATCAAATGCTCATTAGACACAGACACACACTCACTCACTCACATATTCAACCATGATGAAACAATTCAATCCATTTTTTGCAGTGACCACTACAACACGTGACAGACCGAGTGGAGAACTGCTTGCGTAATGGCACAATTTGAAACAATTCAATCCATATTTTGCAGTGACCACTACAACACGTGACAGACCGAGTGGAGAACTGCTTGCGTAATGGCACAATTTGAAACAATTCAATCCATATTTTGCAGTGACCACTACAACACGTGACAGACCGAGTGGAGAACTGCTTGCGTAATGGCACAATTTAAAACAATTCAATCCATATTTTGCAGTGACCACTACAACACGTGACAGACCGAGTGGAGAACTGCTTGCGTAATGGCACAATTTGAAACAATTCAATCCATATTTTGCAGTGACCACTACAACACGTGACAGACCGAGTGGAGAACTGCTTGCGTAATGGCACAATTTGAAACAATTAAATCCATATTTTGAAGTGACCACTACAACACGTGACAGATCGAGTGAAGAACTGCCTGCGCACTGGCACAATTTGAAACAATTCAATCCATATTTTGCAGTGACCACTACAACACGTGACAGACCGAGTGGAGAACTGCTTGCGTAATGGCACAATTTGAAACAATTCAATCCATATTTTGCAGTGACCACTACAACACGTGACAGACCGAGTGGAGAACTGCTTGCGTAATGGCACAATTTGAAACAATTAAATCCATATTTTGCAGTGACCACTACAACACGTGACAGACCGAGAGGAGAACTGCTTGCGTAATGGCAAAATGTTATTAATTCAATCCATACACACACAATACACACAATACACACGATACTCATGGACAACGTGGATCTTATTTTTACGCAGCCAACGCCCAATTTAGAGAGTGGATCTTTTATTTCATACGCAAATTAACAATTTAGGACAACATTTGCACTACAAATGTGAACATCGAATCAAAATACTAGCATTTGACAGTTAAATACTTTGTCTACCTAATCATACTAAAATGGCAATGTCTGATTGTTCCTTTGACAATATAGCTAATGTCTTTTAAGATTATGATTCTCGGGACTAGGAAAAATAATCCTGACATGTATTTCTAGCAGTTGTGCATGTGTCTTCATAGCCACGAATTTAATAAGATTCAAATACAAAGATTGGAATATCGAGTACACTAAAATGGCAATGTCTGATTGTTTCTTTGACAATATAGCTAATGTCTTTTGAGATTATGATTCTCGGGACTATGAAAAATAATCCTGACATGTATTTCTAGCAGTTGTGCATGTGTCTTCATAGCCACGAATTTAATAAGATTCAAATACAAAGATTGGAATATTGAGTACACTAAAATGGCAATGTCTGATTGTTTCTTTGACAATATAGCTAATGTCTTTTGATATCCTTAATTTAACCTCAAGTAACACACACTAAATATCGACGATTCACCTAAGATCTACTAATTAAAACACCTAAGAGGGTGGTGGGTAGAGTAATAATCAAATACCAAACCAAAAAACCAAAAATCTCCAACGTAAACATTGAGGAAATATATTGCCAGAAACTTTTTCTCAAGTTGACAAAGAAGTTGGGGAATGAATTTCTTTCGACACACACTCACACACAAACTGATGTGGTGATGATGATTTCCAATTAGCCAATTTCCATGGCCGATACCAATTGTATTCTTCTTTCAATTATAATCTTTCTTCTACCAATATTAACTTCAAAACTAGCCCAAATGGAACACTGAAATGTCCTTCCAAATACTAATGGGATTCAAAAAACGAAAACACACAATGTGCTCTCTCCATCAGTCAACTCACAGTGAGTGCGGGAAAACAAAAAGATTGTAGAGCATTAGAAAACGGGTGCAAAAGGTGGTAGAGCATGATGAAATACCTTCATGGGATCGCTATCTACTGATTAGACACTTTTATTAGCCAAAATGATCAAATCCTCGACCAATGGGATACAAAAAACAAACACACACAACGACACACACGCTGACATTGAAGGATGTGTAACACAACCTTCATATACCAAATGCTCATTGGACACAGGCACAGACACACTCACACACACACTGATGTGATTGTCCATATCATTAGTTTATTGCAACGCAGCACCGATATGGAAATCTTTTCATAAAATGCACACCACTGTGAACATTTAGAGCCCACATGAGCAATAGAAAATCATGGAAATATGATGAATCTAACCTATTTCCATGGAATAGATAAGCTTGTTCATCAAACAGCCGATACTTTTGGTATCTATACAGCGAAAAAGATTGTAGAGCATTAGAAAACGGGTGCAAAAGGTGGTAGAGCATGATGAAATACCTTCATGGAATCCTCGACCAATGGGATACAAAAAACAACAAAACTCCACGTAAACATTGAGGAAATATATTGCCGGAAACTTTTTCTCAAGTTGACAAAGAAGTTGGGGAATGAATTTCTTTCGACACACACTCACACACAAACTGATGTGGTGATGATGATTTCCAATTAGCCAATTTCCATGGCCGATACCAATTGTATCGGCTATTTTGATGAACAAGCTTATCTCGGTCATGGAAATTGGCCAGATTCAGCCAATTTCCATTGCCGATACTTTGGAAATTGGCTAGATTCAGCCAATTTCCATCGCTTTGATTGTCCATATCATTAGTTTTGATGCAACGCAGCACCGATATGGAATTATTAACATCTAATTCACACCTTTGTGAACATTTAGAGCTCACATGTGCAATACAAAAGCATTACACAACCCTACCATAAGCCATCCAATCTTTGTGTTTGAATCTTATTAAATTCGTGGCTGTGAAGACACATGCCCAACTGCTAGAAATTTATGTCAGGATTATTTTTCCTAGTCCCCAGAATCATAATCTTAAAAGACATTAGCTATATTGTCAAAAGAACAATCAGACATTGCCATTTTAGTGTACTCAATATTCCAATCTTTATATTTGTATTTTATTAAATTCGTGGCTGTGAAGACACATGCCCAACTGCTAGAAATTTATGTCAGGATTATTTTTCCTAGTCCCGAGAATCATAATCTTAAAAGACATTAGCTATATTGTCAAAGGAACAATCAGACATTGCCATTTTAGTGTACTCGAAAGCGAAAAATTAAAAGTGTTTGTTTTTTGTATCCCATTGGTCGAGGATTTGATCATTTTGGCTAATAAAAGTGTCTAATCAGTAGATAGCGATCCCATGAAGGTATTTCATCATGCTCTACCACCTTTTGCATCCGTTTTCTAATGCTCTACAATCTTTTTGTATTCCCCCACTCACTGTGAGTTGACTGATGGAGAGAGCACATTGTGTGTTTTCGTTTTTTTGAATCCCATTAGTATTTGGAAGGACATTTCAGTGTTCCATTTGGGCTAGTTTTGAAGTTAAACGGTCCAACTAAATAATGCCCAAGTAAATTCAGTAGGCCCACGCATATATTTTGCTACAGCAATGCTCGAAAGTTGTAAACAAACATATTGACTAGATGGAAATTGGCTAGATTCAACCAATTTCCATTGCCGCAACCAAATGTATAGCTCATGTGGGCTCTAAATGTTCACAGTGGTGTGCATTTTATGAAAAGATTTCCATATCGGTGCTGCGTTGCATCAAAACTAATGATATGGACAATCTACGCTTAAAATCTAATCATTTATCAATTAAAATATCAATGATTGGCTTATGGTGGGGTTGAGTGATGCTTTTGTATAGCTCATGTGGGCTCTAAATGTTCACAGTGGTGTGCATTTTATGATAATTATTCCATATCGGTGCTGGGTTGCATCAAAACTAATGATATGGACAATCTAAGCGATGGAAATTGGCTGAATCTAGCCAATTTCCATTGCCGAGATAAGCTTGTTCATCAAAATAGCCGATACAATTGGTATCGGCCATGGAAATTGGCTAATTGGAAATCATCATCACCACATCAGTTTGTGTGTGAGTGTGTGTCGAAAGAAATTCATTCCCCAACTTCTTTGTCAACTTGAGAAAAAGTTTCCGGCAATATATTTCCTCAATGTTTACGTTGGAGTTTTGTTGTTTTTTGTATCCCATTGGTCGAGGATTTGATCATTTTGGCTAGTAAAAGTGTCTAATCAGTAGATAGCGATCCCATGAAGGTATTTCATCATGCTCTACCACCTTTTGCACCCCTTTTCTAATGCTCTACAATCTTTTTGTGTTCCCCACTCACTGTGAGTTGACTGATGGAGAGAGCACATTGTGTGTTTTCGTTTTTTGAATCCCATTAGTATTTGGAAGGACATTTCAGTGTTCCATTTGGGCTAGTTTTGAAGTTAAACGGTCCAACTAAATAATTCCCAAGTAAATTCAATAGGCCCACGCATGTATTTTGCAACAGCAATGCTCGAAAGTTGTATACAAACATATTGACTAGATGGAAATTGGCTAGATTCAACCAATTTCCATTGCCGCAACCAAATGTATACCTCATGTGGGCTCTAAATGTTCACAGTGGTGTGCATTTTATGAAAAGATTTCCATATCGGTGCTGCGTTGCATCAAAACTAATGATATGGACAATCTACGCTTAAAATCTAATCATTTATCAATTAAAATATCAATGATTGGCTTATGGTTGGGTTGTATAATGCTTTTGTAGGGCACATGTGGGCTCTAAATGTTCACAGTGGTGTGCATTTGATGATAATTATTCCATATCGGTGATGCGTTGCGATAAACTAATGATATGGACAATCTAAGCGATGGAAATTGGCTGAATCTAGCCAATTTCCATTGCCGAGATAAGCTTGTTCATCAAATAGCCGATACAATTGGTATCGGCCATGGAAATTGGCTAATGCTCTACAATCTTTTTGTGTTCCCCACTCACTGTGAGTTGACTGATGGAGAGAGCACATTGTGTGTTTTCGTTTTTTGAATCCCATTAGTATTTGGAAGGACATTTCAGTGTTGTATGATTAAGTGACAAAGTTTTTTACTGTCAAATGCTAGTTTTTTGATTCGATGTTCACATTTGTAGTGCAAATGTTGTCCTAAATTGTTAATTTGCGTATGAAATAAAAGATCCACTCTCTAAATTGGGTGTTGGCTGCGTGATAATAAGATCCACGTTGTCCATGAGTATCGTGTGTATTGTGTGAATTGATTCGTAATAGCATTGTGTAATTTTAAAAATGTCTCTAACTAGTATTTGGCAGGCCATTTCAGTGTTCCATTTGGGCTAGTTTTGAAGTTAAACGGTCCAACTAAATAGTGCCCAAGTAAAATCAATAGTGCCACGCAGATATTTTGCTGCAGCAATGCTCGAAAGTTGAATACAAATATATTGACTCGAATTTTCAAAGATGGCTTATGGTAGGGTTTTGTGATGCTTTTGTATAGCTCATGTGGTCTCTAAATGTTCACAGAGGTGTGAATTTGATGATAATAATTCCATATCGGTTCTGGCTGCATTAAAACTAATGATATGGACGATCAATGCGAAATATCTAATCAGTTTTCAATTAAAATATCATTGATTTGCTTATGGTAAGGTTGTGTAATGCTTTTTGTATGGCTGTTGTGGTCTCTAAATGTTCACAATGGTGTGAATTTGATGATAATAAGTCCATATCGGTGCTGCGTTGCATCAAAACTAATGATATGGACGATCACATCAGTGTGTGTGTGAGTGTGTCTGTGCCTGTATCCAATGAACATTTGTTATATGAAGGTTGTGTTACACAACCTTCAATGTCAGATTGACTGAGGTAGAGCACATTGTGTGTTTGTTTTTTGTATCCCATTGGTCGAGGATTTGATCATTTTGGCTAATTAAAGTGTCTAATCAGTAGATACCGATCCCATGAAAGTAATTCATCATGCTCTACCACCTTTTGCACCCGTTTTCTAATGCTCTACAATCTTTTTTGTATTCCCCTCTCACTGTGAGTTGACTGAGGTAGAGCACATTGTGTGTTTTATTCAATACTGTCTTGTTTGTGGCTTATGGTTGGGTTGTGTAATGCTTTTGTAGGGCACATGTGGGCTCTAAATGTTCACAGAGGTGTGCATTTTATGAAAAGATTTCCATATCGGTGCTGCGTTGCATCAAAACTAATGATATGGACAATCTAAGCGAAATATCTAATTAGTTTTCAATTAACATATCAATGATTGGCTTATGGTATTGTTGTGTAATACCTTTGTATGGCTTATGTGGGCTCTAAATGTTCACAGTGGTGTGCAATTGATGATAATTATTCCATATCGGTGCTGCGTTGCGATACACTAATGATATGGACAATCTAAGCGATGGAAATTGGCTGAATCTAGCCAATTTCCATTGCCGAGCTAAGCTTGTTCATCAAAATAGCCGATACAATTGGTATCGGCCATGGAAATTGGCTGAATCAAGCCAATTTCCAATGTATCGGCAATGGAAATTGGCTGAATCTAGCCAATTTCAAAGGTATCGGCAATGGAAATTGGCTAATTGGAAATCATCATCACCACATCCACATCAGTTTGTGTGTGAGTGTGTGTCTGTGTCCAATGAGCATTTGGCATATGAAGTTTGTGTAACACTACATTTGTCAAGTTGGTCACAATGTACAACAGTCATCATCACCACATCAGTGAGTGAGTGAGTGTGTGTCTGTGTCCAATGAGCATTTGGTATTTGGTATTTCACTTTTATAGTGCAAATGTTGTCCTAAATTGTTAATTTGCTTATAAAATTAAAAGATCCACTTTCTAAATTGGGTGTTGGCCGCGTGAAAATAAGGTCCACGTTGTCCAAAGTTTTCCACACCCAGGGCACCGTGTATGATTAGGTGAGCAGAGTGTGTGTTTTTGTTTTTTGAATCCTATTGGTCGAGGATTTGATCATTTTGGCTAATAAAAGTGTCTAATCAGTAGATACCGATACCATGAAGGCAATTCTTCATGCTTTACCACCGTTTGCACCCGTTTTCTAATGCTCTACAATCTTTTTTTTTTTCCCCACTCACTGTGTGCTGACTGAGGGAGAGAGCACATTGTGTGTTTTCGTTTTTTGAATCCCATTAGTATTTGGAAGGACATTTCAGTGTTCCATTTGGGCTAGTTTTGAAGTTAAACGGTCCAACAAAATAATGCCCAAATAAATTCAATAAGCCCACGCATATATTTTGCTACAGCAATGCTCGAAAGTTTAATACAAACCTTTTGTTTAACCCCACTCACTGTGAGTTGACTGAGGTAGAGCACATTGTGTGTTTGTTTTTTGAATCTTATTAAATTCATGGCTGTGAAGACACATGCCCAACTGATAGAAATTTATGTCAGGATTATTTTTCCTAGTCCCAAAAATCATAATCTTAAAAAACATTAGTTATATTGTCAAAGGAACAATCAGACATTGCCATTTTAGTGTACTCAATATTCCAATCTTTATATTTGAATCTAATTAAATTCTTGGCTGTGAAGACACATTCCCAACTGCTAGAAATTTATGTCAGGATTATTTTTCCTAGTCCCAAGAATCATAATCTTAAAAGACATTAGCTATATTGTCAAAGGAACAATCAGACATTGCCATTTTAGTGTACTCAATGTTCCAAACTATTGTATTTGAATCTTATTAAATTCGTGGCTGTGAAGACACATGCCCAACTGCTAAAAATTTATGTCAGGATTATTTTTCCTAGTCCCAAGAATCATAATCTTAAAAGACATTAGCTATATTGTCAAAGGAACAATCAGACATTGCCATTTTAGTGTACTCAATGTTCCAAACTATTGTATTTGAATCTTATTAAATTCGTGGCTGTGACGACACATGCCCAACTGCTAGAAATTTATGTCAGGATTATTTTTCCTAGTCCCAAGAATCATAATCTTAAAAGACATTAGCTATATTGTCAAAGGAACAATCAGACATTGCCATTTTAGTATGATTAGGTGATAAAGTTTTTAACTGTCAAATGCAAGTTTTTTGATTCGATGTTCACATTTGTAGTGCAAATGTGTTGTCCTAAATTGTTAATTTGCGTATGAAATAAAAGATCCACTCTCTAAATTGGGTGTTGGCTGCGTGATAATAAGATCCACGTTGTCCATCAGTATCGTGTGTATTGTGTGTGTGAGTGTGTGCCTGTGTCCAATGAGCATTTGGTATATGAAGGTTGTGTAACACAACCTTCAATGTCAGGTTGACTGTGGTAGAGCACATTGTGAGTTTGTTTTTTGAATCCTATTGGTCGAGGATTTGATCATTTTGGCTAATAGAAGTGTCTAATCAGTAGATAACGATCCCATGAAGGTAACCCATCATGCTCTACCACCTTTTGCACCCGTTTTCTAATGCTCTACAATCTTTTTGTATTCCCCACTCACTGTGTGCTGACTGTGGGAGAGAGCACATTGTGTGTTTTCGTTTTTTTGAATCCCATTAGTATTTGGAAGGACATTTCAGTGTTCCATTTGGGCTAGTTTTGAAGTTAAACGGTCCAACAAAATAATGCCCAAGTAAATTCAATAAGCCCACGCATATATTTTGCTACAGCAATGCTCGAAAGTTTAATACAAACCTTTTGTGATCCCCACTCACTGTGTGTTGACTGAGAGAGAGAGAGAGCACATTGTGTGTTTGTTTTTTTAACCCCATTGGTCGAGGATTTGATCATTTTGGCTAATAGAAGTGTCTAATCAGTAGATAACGATCCCATGATGGTAACCCATCATGCTCTACCAACTTTTGCACCCGTTTTCTAATGCTCTACAATCTTTTTGTATTCCCCACTCACTGTGTACTGACTGTGGGAGAGAGCACATTGTGTGTTTTCGTTTTTTGAATCCCATTAGTATTTGGAAGGACATTTCAGTGTTCCATTTGGGCTAGTTTTGAAGTTAAACGGTCCAACAAAATAATGCCCAAGTAAATTCAATAAGCCCACGCATATATTTTGCTACAGCAATGCTCGAAAGTTTAATACAAACCTTTTGTGATCCCCACTCACTGTGTGTTGACTGAGAGAGAGAGAGAGAGAGAGCACATTGTGTGTTTGTTTTTTGAACCCCATTGGTCGAGGATTTGATCATTTTGGCTAATAGAAGTGTCTAATCAGTAGATAACGATCCCATGAAGGTAACCCATCATGCTCTACCACCTTTTGCACCCGTTTTCTAATGCTCTACAATCTTTTTGTATTCCCCACTCACTGTGTGCTGACAGTGGGAGAGAGCACATTGTGTGTTTTCGTTTTTTGAATCCCATTAGTATTTGGAAGGACATTTCAGTGTTCCATTTGGGCTAGTTTTGAAGTTAAACGGTCCAACAAAATAATGCCCAAGTAAATTCAATAAGCCCACGCATATATTTTGCTACAGCAATGCTCGAAAGTTTAATACAAACCTTTTGTGATCCCCACTCACTGTGTGTTGACTGAGAGAGAGAGAGAGAGAGCACATTGTGTGTTTGTTTTTTGAACCCCATTGGTCGAGGATTTGATCATTTTGGCTAATAGAAGTGTCTAATCAGTAGATAACGATCCCATGAAGGTAACCCATCATGCTCTACCAACTTTTGCACCCGTTTTCTAATGCTCTACAATCTTTTTGTATTCCCCACTCACTGTGTACTGACTGTGGGAGAGAGCACATTGTGTGTTTTCGTTTTTTGAATCCCATTAGTATTTGGAAGGACATTTCAGTGTTCCATTTGGGCTAGTTTTGAAGTTAAACGGTCCAACAAAATAATGCCCAAGTAAATTCAATAAGCCCACGCATATATTTTGCTACAGCAATGCTCGAAAGTTTAATACAAACCTTTTGTGATCCCCACTCACTGTGTGTTGACTGAGAGAGAGAGAGAGCACATTGTGTGTTTGTTTTTTAAACCCCATTGGTCGAGGATTTGATCATTTTGGCTAATAGAAGTGTCTAATCAGTAGATAACGATCCCATGAAGGTAACCCATCATGCTCTACCAACTTTTGCATCCGTTTTCTAATGCTCTACAATCTTTTTGTATTCCCCACTCACTGTGTACTGACTGATGGAGAGAGCACATTGTGTGTTTGTTTTTTGAATCCCATTGGTCGAGGATTTGATCATTTTGGCTAATAGAAGTGTCTACTCAGTAGATAACGATCCCATGAAGGTAATTCATCATGCTCTACCGACTTTTGCACCCGTTTTCTAATGCTCTACAATCTTTTTGTATTCCCAACTCACTGAGTGTTGACTGTCTGTGCCGCAACTGTTCCAATCAGTGCCGCAACTCATCCTCGTACGGATACTCGGAGTATCAGTACGAGGATAACTCATCCTATCAGTGCCGCAACTGTTCCTATGACTGCCGCAAATGTTCCTATCAGTTCCGCAACTCATCCTCGTACGGATACTCGGAGTATCAGTACGAGGATAACTCATCCTATCAGTGCCGCAACTGTTCCTATGACTGCCGCAAATGTTCCAATCAGTGCCGCAACTGTTCTAATGAGTCCCGCAACTGTTCTAATGAGTCCCGCAACTGTTCCTATGACTGCCGCAAATGTTCCTATCAGTTCCGCAACTCATCCTCGTACGGATACTCGGAGTATCAGTACGATGATAACTCTTCTTATCAGTGCCGCAACTGTTCCTATGACTGCCGCAAATGTTCCTATCAGTTCCGCAACTCATCCTCGTACGGATACTCGGAGTATCAGTACGATGATAACTCATCCTATCGGTGCCGCAATTGTTCCTATGACTGCCGCAACTGTTCCAATCAGTGCCGCAACTCATCCTCGTACGGATATTCGGAGTATCAGTACGAGGATAACTCATCCAATCAGTGCCGCAACTTATCCTCGTACGGATACTCGGAGTATCAGTACGAGGATAACTCATTCTATCAGTGCCGCAACTGTTCCTATGAGTGCCGCAACTGTTACTATGACTGCCGCAACTGTTCCAATCAGTACCGCAACTCATCCTCGTACGGATACTCGGAGTATCAGTATGAGGATAACTCATCCTATTAGTGCCGCAACTGTTCTAATGAGTGCCGCAACTGTTCTAATGAGTGCCGCAACTGTTCTAATGAGTGCCGCAACTGTTCATATGACTACCGCAACTGTTCCAATCAGTGCCGCAACTCATCCTCGTACGGATACTCGGAGTATCAGAACGAGGATAACTCATCCTATCAGCGCCGCAACTGTTCTAATGAGTGCCGCAACTGTTCTAATGAGTGCCGCAACTGTTCCTATGACTGCCGCAACTGTTCCAATCAGTACCGCAACTCATCCTCGTACGGATACTCGGAGTATCAGTATGAGGATAACTCATCCTATTAGTGCCGCAACTGTTCTAATGAGTGCCGCAACTGTTCTAATGAGTGCCGCAACTGTTCATATGACTACCGCAACTGTTCCAATCAGTGCCGCAACTCATCCTCGTACGGATACTCGGAGTATCAGAACGAGGATAACTCATCCTATCAGTGCCGCAACTGTTTTAATGAGAGCCGCAACTGTTCTAATGAGTGCCGCAACTGTTCCTATGACTGCCGCAACTGTTCCAATCAGTGCCGCAACTCATCCTCGTACGGATACTCGGAGTATCAGTACGATGATAACTCTTCTTATCAATGCAAATGTTTACGTACGAGTTTTCTCAATGTTTACGTTGGAGATTTTTGGTTTTTGGTTTGGTATTTGAGTATTACTCTACCCACCACCCTCTTAGGTGTTTTAATTAGTTGATATGAAGTGAATCTACGAGAATTAGTGTCTTACTTGAGGATGAATAAGGTATAGCGATTTTTTTCGATGATCGCAAATGTTCACATTCGAGTTTCCTCAATGTTTACGTTGGAGATTTTTGGTTTTTGGTTTGGTATTTGAGTATTACTCTACCCACCACCCTCTTAGGTGTTTTAATTAGTTGATATGAAGTGAATCTACGAGAATTAGTGTCTTACTTGAGGATGAATAAGGTATAGCGATGTTTTTCGATGATACTTTTTTGAGTATCAGTCCGAGGATGATTTGCGGCACCGATATGGACAGTTGCGGCACCGATATGGACAGTTGCGGCACCGATATGGACAGTTGCGGCACCGATATGGACAGTTGCGGCACCGATATGGACAGTTGCGGCACCGATATGGATAGTTGCGGCACCGATATGGACAGTTGCGGCACTGATATGGACAGTTGCGGCACCGATATGGACAGTTTCGGCACTGATATGGATAGTTGCGGCCCCGATATGGACAGTTGCGTCACCGATATAGACAGTTGCGGCACTGTTATGGACAGTTGCGATACTGATATGGACAGTTGCCGCACATATACGAACAGTTATCCTCGTACTGATACTTTTTTGAGTATCAGTCCGAGGATGATTTGCGGCACTGATATGGACATTTGCGGCACCGATATGGACATTTGCGGCACCGATATGGACGGTTGCGGCACCGATATGGACAGTTTCGGCACCGATTTGTATAGTTGCGGCACAGATATGGATAGTTGCGGCACCAATATGGACAGTTGCGGCACTGATATGGACAGTTGCGGCACCGATATGGACAGTTGCGGCACCGATATGGACAGTTTCGGCACCGATATGGACAGTTGCGGCACTGATATGGATAGTTGCGGCACTCATACGAACAGTTATCCTCGTACTGATACTTTTTTGAGTATCAGTCCGAGGATGAGTTGCGGCACTGATATGGACATTTGCGGCACCGATATGGACATTTGCGTCAAAAATATGGACAGTTGCGGCACCGATATGGACAGTTGCGGCACCGATATGGACAGTTGCGTCACCGATATAGACAGTTGCGGCACTGTTATGGACAGTTGCGATACTGATATGGACAGTTGCCGCACATATACGAACAGTTATCCTCGTACTGATACTTTTTTGAGTATCAGTCCGAGGATGATTTGCGGCACTGATATGGACATTTGCGGCACCGATATAGACATTTGCGGCACGGATATGGACGGTTGCGGCACCGATATGGACAGTTGCGGCACTGATATGGATAGTTGCGGCCCCGATATGGACATTTGCGTCACCGATATGGACAGTTGCGGCACCGATATGGACAGTTGCGGCACCGATATGGACAGTTTCAGCACCGATATTGACAGTTGCGTCACTGATATGGATAGTTGCGGCACCGATATGGATAGTTGCGGCACCGATATGGATAGTTGCGGCACCGATATGGACAGTTTCGGCACCGATATGGACAGTTGCGTCACCGATATAGACAGTTGCGGCACTGTTATGGACAGTTGCGATACTGATATGGACAGTTGCCGCACATATACGAACAGTTATCCTCGTACTGAAACTTTTTTGAGTATCAGTCCGAGGATGATTTGCGGCACTGATATGGACATTTGCGGCACCGATATAGACATTTGCGGCACCGATATGGACTGTTGCGGCACCGATATGGACAGTTGCGGCACCGATTTGTATAGTTGCGGCACCGATATGGATAGTTGCGGCACCAATATGGACAGTTGCGGCACTGATATGAACAGTTTCGGCACCGATATGGACGGTTGCGGCACCGATATGGACAGTTTCGGCACTGATATGGATAGTTGCGGCACTGATATGGATAGTTGCGGCCCTCATACGAACAGTTATCCTCGTACTGATACTTTTTGAGTATCAGTCCGAGGATGAGTTGCGGCACTGATATGGACATTTGCGGCACCGATATGGACATTTGCGTCAAAAAATATGGACAGTTGCGGCACCGATTTGTATAGTTGCGGCACCGATATGGACAGTTGCGGCACCGATATGGCTCTACCTCAGTCAACTCACAGTGAGTGGGGAATGTTAAAGTGGGCGTATCGTCATCCACTTAGTCTCGTGTTCTCCATCGAACATCGAATGTTCTATATAGTATTAGTAGACAGAGAAACGATCAACTCTGTGTATTGGCTTACTCCAATAAAGATCTTCTTTGTGATCATCTTGTCTGGTTCTCTCTGTGATTTCCAGTGTTCGTTAACACGTTATCAGCACCGTCTCTACCAAAAGCCATGGCTAACTGGTTTCTTGGCCAAGTGGAACAGATGTTGCCGACTACCTCTGTGGTGGTGATTTCCGTATTGGCCGCGGTCTTATATGCACTGGTGTCCACAGTCGTCTTCAAGCTGTTCTCGAGTGAGTCCCGAGGTGGTCCGTCCGGCTCGTCGCCATCGATTGGTCGGGTTCGAGTCGAACAAGACCTAAAGCTGCCTATTCTGTCAGACTACAACTTCAAGTTGTGGTACCGTACTCTGTCGGTTGCCCTTAGCCAAAATGAGGCTGCCATTGCTATCTTGGAAGCTCTACCATCAGAAGACGCTCGGAACACTCTTGCGCTGGCCAAGATCCATGACTCGGTGAGCGAATCGAACAAGTTTGCGGTTCTGAACGCCACGTCAGCATATGAAGCCGTGATTGTGCTAAAGGCAAAGTTCGACAACAATCACGAGGACAAACGGGCGATGTTATTGGAAAAGATTGGAGAATTGAAGCTACGCGACTACTCCACCGTGGATGACCATGTGGAGAAGCTGAAGATTCTGGTCCAGCAATACCGAATGATGGAAGGTGAAGCTACCCCACGAATGCATGTGAAGTGGCTGGCTGACTCGATCACTGGCAAGCTGGCAGATCAGTGCAAAGACGCTCTGCTCACATATCGGAATGTTGAAGACGCGGTACATCATCTCAAGAGTCGAGCCCGTGAGTTCAAGAATGATGTGGCCATGTATGCTCACAAGAAAGGTCCTGTTCGCCTATGCTACAATTGTCGCAAGCCAGGCCACTTGAAGCGCGATTGCAAAGCGCCAACTGTATTTCCATCTGCACCAAATGGAAATAAAGATAATTTGGTTTATTCCTCTTGTCCTGTAAAAGATAGAACTTGGGTACTTGACTCGGGGGCAAAGCCACACTACACCAACTCTGGCCATAAACTGACGTCGGTGCGCGAAACGGATAACTCTTCGGTATCTCTGGCTGATGGCTCGATCTGCAAGATCTATGGCACCGGTGAACTGTTTCTGCACACCGAGTGGGAGCCGCTGAAACTGTCCAAGGTCAAGCTTGCGCCAGAATTTAAAGCCAATCTCATGTCGGTCAGCGAGCTCACTGCCCAGGGATACAAGGTGCTGTTTGAAGAACACGAGGCTACGGTGTACAAGGACGAGTTGGTGTATCTCAAGGCCAAGCGCATTGACGATTTGTACCGCTACATCGAACCAAGTGACGACTTTGCTCTGAGTGCCAATTCGGTCAAGTGGCATAGTCGCTTTGGCCATCCATGTGAACAGAAATCGAATGAACTGAAGAAGTTATATCCCAACATCCAGTTCTCGCATCCGGCGCATTGTGAAACGTGTGTGATGGCCAAACAGAGACAGTTACCATACAAGTCATCCACCTATGAGAGTGCCACTGCTCCACTCGAACTCATCCACACTGACATCTGTGAATCAAAGTGCATGGGTTTTGATGACGCCCGTTACTTTGTGCTGTTCGTGGACGACTTCACCAAGTTCACCGAGGTGTACACTCTGGCGAGCAAGTCTTCGAACGAGGCATTAAAGGCGTTCATCGATTTCAAGACTCGTTTGGAGAAACAGTTCAAGAGAGACAAGAGGGAAATTCTGAGAGTACGCAGTGACAATGGTGGAGAGTTCAAAGGTGACTTTGAGAACTATCTGAACAACCAAGGCATCAAGCCAGAACTGTCCGTGGAATATTGTCACCAACAGAACGGAACAGCTGAACGCACTATTGAGACAATAGTTGGCAAGACAAGGAGCCTGATGTTCGAAAGTTGCATGCCCGAACGGTATTGGCCTTTGGCGGTGAAAACAGCTGCGTTTCTGTACAACCTCTCGCCTCATGCTGCACTGGACGAAAAGTCGCCGGTCAAAGCTATGTTTCCCGGTCAGCGAGATCATATCGAGCGCGGCAAGCACCTATACGTGTTTGGTTCGGCTGCTTATCGCTGGCTCCACCACGAGAGAAGGACCCGACTGCGAGCCAGTAAGTTTGATCCCACTTCCGAAAAGATGGTTTTTGTTGGCTATGCACCAAACGCTGATGCATATCTACTTCTTGATCCTGAAACTGACCGAGTCGTCAAGGAAAGAAACCTGAAGGTGGTTGAGGACATTTTTCCATTCTGCGAATTGAAGAACAAGTGCAAATGCAGTGGTCAAAACGAAAAGGTGAAACAAGAGCCTGACCACACTGTTATGGACTTGTTCATATATGGCAATATCAGAAGTGGCAACGTGTCGAGCGCTGGCGAAGGGGAGGCACCTGGTACAACGGAACAAGTGGATGCACCAGAGCAAGCCCAAGAAGAAAGTGCCAACAGTATGACTGATGAGACCAGTCCAAGCGAATCATATGAGGAAGTGAGCTCAGCACCTCAAGAAGTTATGCCTTGTGAAAAGAGTTCTGAATGCGAATCGACCACAACTGAGATCAACGTGTACACTAGTTCAAAACTATCACAAGCAACTGAACCCTCTCCACCGGAGGAAAGCAAGCTCGAACCAGAAGAGCCATCCGAGAGTATCCCAGATAACGATGTGAATAGTGACTTGGAGTCTTGTTCCATGGGGGAGAATGAAGAAGTGGAACAAGTCGAGGGGGAACAGTCAAGTGGTATTGAACTACGAAGGTCAACTCGTGTGAACAAGGGCAAACCTCCGGAACGCTATGGCAACCAGATCTACTTTAAAGATGATTCAGACTCGGATGATGATCTAGCACTCCTGGTGTCTGCCGAAGTCAATGTTCCACAGAGCTATGCTGAAGCTATGAAGTCAAAACATAAGGAATACTGGGGAGAAGCAATGCTAGCCGAATGGAGATCCCTTCAAGAGAAGAAAGTGTTCAGAGTGATAAAGGAGGGCGATGCACCTAAAGGAACAAAAGTGATTTCGACCAAGTGGGTCTATGATGTGAAGATCAGCCCGAAGGACCTAACGGTGGAACATTTCAAGGCTCGAATTGTGGCCCGTGGCTTCATGCAGCAATCTTTACATTGATTTTGAGGACATATTCGCGCCTGTTGTCTCGCACACGACAATTCGATGTTTTCTCACTTCTGCCGCAGCACAACGCATGCCTGTCTACCATATTGATATAAAGAATGCATTCTTGAACTGCGACCTTGACTAAGAGGTTATGGTGAAACCACCACCTGGCATCGGACTGGATGGCAGTGTTCTCGTTCTAGACAAGGCTCTTTATGGTCTTCATCAATCACCAAAGTGTTGGAATGAACATTTCACAAAGATACTGACAGAACTGGGTTTCCAACAACTGAGTGTGGATCAGTGTGTGTTTGTTAACAAGTCCAACGGTGCAGACACTTTCCTGCTGCTTTATGTAGACGATTGTTTACTAGCATCCGTGGACGAGAACCGAATCAGCCACTTCAAAACCGAGATTGCCAAACGACTGGAAATGCGGGACCTGGGGGAGGTACAGAAGTTTAATGGTTTAAACATCTCCCGAGATCCAAATGATGGCCATTTCGTCGTTTCTCAAGAACAATACATAAAGGAATGCATCGAGAACTTTGGTTTGAAGAACGCAAAGAAAGTCCTCAGATTGCCCCCAGTCAAGACGATCATCAATGTGCCCACATCAAAATCGACAAAGGAGTGGCACAAGCTGAATGATGTGCAAGCAAGATACTATCGAGGTCTGGTCGGTAGTCTTCTCTATATCAGCAACATCACAAGATCAGATGTGTGCTTCTCTGTAAATTTCCTTTCCCGTTTCATGAAAGAACCGACTAAACAACATTGGCTGTATGCAAAACAAGTGCTAAACTACCTGAACTCGACAGTATACAGAAAACTGCATCTTGGCAAATTTGACAACTCACTGTTGATCGGTTATGCTGACGCGAGCTATGGAAAGTCATCTGACCAGCGGTCCCAGTCCGGCATGATCTTCACGTTGTTCGGCAGTATCGTCGCATGGGCAAGCCGAAAGCAAGACACAGTTAGCAAATCCACAACTGAGGCCGAATATTTATCACTGTCAACAGCCACCGACGAATGCCTTTGGATCAAACAACTGCTGATGGACTGGGGAATGAAATTCAATGAGCCCACTCCCATATTCGAGGACAATCAAGCAGTAATCAAGTTGGTACACAATGGTCAAGTCAATACAAGAGCCAAGTATTTGAGCACCAAGTTGCGTTTCGTTCACAACTACATCATGAGAGGACATGTTGATGTAAAGTATATTGCATCAAGTGGTCAGTGGGCAGACATGTTGACCAAGTCAAAGATTCCCTTAGACGTGGACCAACTCTTCTTTGGATCCGGTGACGCTACGACCAGGGGGAGTGTTAAAGTGGGCGTATCGTCATCCGTTAAGTCTCGTACTCTCCATCGAACATCGAATGTTCTATTTAGTATTATAGTATTAGTAGACAGAGAAACGATCAACTCTGTCACTCTGTGTATTGGCTTACTCCAATAAAGATCTTCTTTGTGATCATCTTGTCTGGTTCTCTTTGTGATTTCCAGTGTTCGTTAACAGGGAAAAACAAAAACACACAATGTGCTCTACCTCAGTCAACTCACAGTGAGTGGGGAAAAACAAAAAGATTGTAGAGCATTGGAAAAAGGGTGCAAAAGGTGGTAGAGCATGATGAACTAACTTCATGGGATCGGTATCAACTGATTAGACACTTTAATTAGCCAAAATGATCAAATCCTCGACCATCGAAAAACATCGCTATACCTTATTCATCCTCAAGTAATACACTAATTCTCGTAGATTCACTTCATATCAACTAATTAAAACACATAAGAGGGTGGTGGGTAGTGTAATACTCAAATAACAAACCAAAAACCAAAAAACTCCAACGTAAACATTGAGGAAACTCGAATGTGAACATTTGCGACCATCGAAAAACATCGCTATACCTTATTCATCCTCAAGTAATACACTAATTCTCGTAGATTCACTTCATATCAACTAATTAAAACACATAAGAGGGTGGTGGGTAGTGTAATACTGAAATAACAAACCAAAAACCAAAAATCTCCAACGTAAACATTGAGGAAACTCGAATGTGAACATTTGCGACCATCGAAAAACATCGCTATACCTTATTCATCTTCAAGTAATACACTAATTCTCGTAGATTCACTTCATATCAACTAATTAAAACGCATAAGAGGGTGGTGGGTAGTGTAATATTGAAATAACAAACCAAAAAAAAATCTCCAACTTAAACATTGAGGAAACTCGAATGTGAACATTTGCGACCATCGAAAAACATCGCTATACCTTATTCATCCTCAAGTAATACACTAATTCTCGTAGATTCACCTCAGATCAACTAATTAAAACACCTAAGAGGGTGGTGGGTAGAGTAATACTCAAATACCAAACCAAAAACCAAAAATCTCCAACGTAAACATTGAGGAAACTCGAATGTGAACATTTGCGACCATCGAAAAAACATCGCTATACCTTATTCATCCTCAAGTAATACACTAATTCTCGTAGATTCACTTCATATCAACTAATTAAAACACCTAAGAGGGTGGTGGGTAGAGTAATACTCAAATACCAAACCAAAAACCAAAAATCTCCAACGTAAACATTGAGGAAACTCGAATGTGAACATTTGCGACCATCGAAAAACATCGCTATACCTTATTCATCTTCAAGTAATACACTAATTCTCGTAGATTCACTTCATATCAACTAATTAAAACGCATAAGAGGGTGGTGGGTAGTGTAATATTGAAATAACAAACCAAAAACATAAAAAATCTCCAACTTAAACATTGAGGAAACTCGAATGTGAACATTTGCGACCATCGAAAAACATCGCTATACCTTATTCATCCTCAAGTAATACACTAATTCTCGTAGATTCACTTCATATCAACTAATTAAAACACATAAGAGGGTGGTGGGTAGTGTAATACTGAAATAACAAACCAAAAAAAAAATTTCCAACGTAAACATTGAGGAAACTCGAATGTGAACATTTGCGACCATCGAAAAACATCGCTATACCTTATTCATTTTCAAGTAATACACTAATTCTCGTAGAATCACCTCAGATCAACTAATTAAAACACCTAAGAGGGTGGTGGGTAGAGTAATACTCAAATACCAAACCAAAAACCAAAAATCTCCAACGTAAACATTGAGGAAACTCGAATGTGAACATTTGCGACCATCGAAAAACATCGCTATACCTTATTCATCTTCAAGTAATACACTAATTCTCGTAGATTCACTTCATATCAACTAATTAAAACACATAAGAGGGTGGTGGGTAGTGTAATACTGAAATAACAAACCAAAAACCAAAAATCTCCAACGTAAACATTGAGGAAACTCGAATGTGAACATTTGCGACCATCGAAAAACATCGCTATACCTTATTCATCCTCAAGTAATACACTAATTCTCGTAGATTCACTTCATATCAACTAATTAAAACACCTAAGAGGGTGGTGGGTAGAGTAATACTCAAATACCAAACCAAAAACCAAAAATCTCCAACGTAAACATTGAGGAAACTCGAATGTGAACATTTGCGATCATCGAAAAACATCGCTATACCTTATTCATCCTCAAGTAATACACTAATTCTCGTAGATTCACTTCATATCAACTAATTAAAACACATAAGAGGGTGGTGGGTAGTGTAATACTCAAATAACAAACCAAAAACCAAAAATCTCCAACGTAAACATTTAGGAAATATATTGCCGGAAACTTTTTCTCAAGTTGACAAAGAAGTTGGGGAATGAATTTCTTTCATTGAAATTTTAATTGATAAATGATTAGATTTTACGCGTAGATTGTCCATATCATTAGTTTTGATGCAACGCAGCACCGATATGGAAATCTTTTCATAAAATGCACACCTCTGTGAACATTTAGAGCCCACATGTGCCCTACAAAAGCATTACACAACCCTACCATAAGCCATAAACATGACAGTATTGACCAAACACACAATGTGCTCTACCTCAGTCAACTCACAGTGAGTGAGTGGGAATACAAAAAGATTGTAGAGCATATGAAAGCTTGTTCAAAAGGTGGTAGAGCATGATGAACTAACTTCATGGAATCGGTATCTTCTGATTAGACACTTTTATTAGCCAAAATGATCAAATCCTCGACCAATAGGATTCAAAACATATTGACCAAACACACACAGTGCCCTCTCTATCAGTCAACTCACAGTGAGTGGAGAATACAAACTTTGGACAACGTGGATCTTATTATCACGCAGCCAACACCCAATTTAGAGAGTGGATCTTTTATTTCATACGCAAATTAACAATTTAGGACAACATTTGCACTAGAAAAGTGAACTTCGAATCAAAAAACTAGCATTTGATAGTTAAAAAGTATTTCACCTAATCATACTAAAATGGCAATGTCTGATTGTTCCTTTAACAATATAGCTAATGTCTTTTAAGATTATGATTCTTGGGACTAGGAAAAATAATCCTGACATAAATTTCTAGCAGTTGGGCATGTGTCTTCACAGCCACGAATTTAATAAAATACAAATACAAAGATTGGAATATTGAGTACACTAAAATGGCAATGTCTGATTGTTCTTTTGACAATATAGCTAATGTCTTTTAAGATTATGATTTTTGGGACTAGGAAAAATAATCCTGACATAAATTCCTAGCAGTTGGGCATGTGTCTTCACAGCCACGAATTTAATAAGATTCAAAAAACAAACACACAATGTGCTCTACCTCAGTCAACTCACAGTGAGTGGGGAAAAAACAAAAAGATTGTAGAGCATTAGAAAACGGGTGCAAACGGTGGTAGAGCATGAAGAATTACCTTCATGGGATCGGTATCTACTGATTAGACACTTTTATTAGCCAAAATGATCAAATCCTCGACCAATGGGATACAAAAAACGAAAACACACAATGTGCTCTCCCTCAGCCAACAAACAGTGAGTGGGGAGTACAAAAAGATTGTAGAGCATTGGAAAAAAGGGTGCAAAAGGTGGTAGAGCATGATGGGTTACCTTCATGGGATCGATATCTACTGATTAGACACTTTTACTAGCCAAAATGATCAAATCCTCGACCAATGGGATACAAAAAACGAAAACACACAATGTGCTCTCCCTCAGTCAACACACAGTGAGTGGGGAGTACAAAAAGATTGTAGAGCATTGGAAAACGGGTGCAAAAGGTGGTAGAGCATGATGGGTTACCTTCATGGGATCGATATCTACTGATTAGACACTTTTACTAGCCAAAATGATCAAATCCTCGACCAATGGGATACAAAAAACGAAAACACACAATGTGCTCTCCCTCAGTCAACACACAGTGAGTGGGGAGTACAAAAAGATTGTAGAGCATAAGAAAACTTGTTCAAAAGGTGGTAGAGCATGATGAACTAACTTCATGGGATCGGTATCTTCTGATTAGACACTTTTATTAGCCAAAATGATCAAATCCTCGACCAATAGGATTCAAAAACAAATTGATCAACCACACACGGTGTCCTCTCTCCCTCAGTCAACACACAGTGAGTGGGGAGTACAAAAAGATTGTAGAGCATGATAACTCTTCCTATGAGTGCTGCAACTGTTCCAATGAGTGCCGCAACTGTTCTAATGATGCCGCAACTGTTCTAATTAGTTCCGCAACTGTTCCAATGAGTGCCGCAACTGTTCCATTGAGTGCCGCAACTGTTCCAATGAGTGCCGCAACTGTTCTAATCAGTGCCACAACTCATCCTCGTACTGATACTCCGAAATAAAAGTATCAGTACAATGATAACTCTTCCTATCAGTTCCGCAACTGTTCCAATGAGTGCCGCAACTGTTCTACCAGTCACAAAGTACTAGACCCGAGTTAATTGTCATTTACAATGTGCAATATATCAAATCGACATGAGACAACAGTGGACATTGGAAGGGAAAATGTAATTTATATTCATTTTCAATTGAACAACCAGTCACAAAGTACTAGACCCGAGTTAATTGTCATTTACAATGTGCAATATATCAAATCGACATGAGACAACCGTGAACATTGGAAGGAAAAATGTAATTTATATTCATTTTCAATTGAACAACCAGTCACAAAGTACTAGACCCGAGTTAATTGTCATTTACAATGTGCAATATATCAAATCGACATGAGACAACCGTGAACATTGGAAGGAAAAATGTAATTTATATTCATTTTCAATTGAACAACCAGTCACAAAGTACTAGACCCGAGTTAATTGTCTTCTGTACTGTGCAATATATCAAATCGACATGAGACAACAGTGGACATTGGAAGGGAAAATGTAATTTATATTAACTTTCAATTGAACAACCAGTCACAAAGTACTAGACCCGAGTTAATTGTCATTTACAATGTGCAATATATCAAATCGACATGAGACAACCGTGAACATTGGAAGGAAAAATGTAATTTATATTCATTTTCAATTGAACAACCAGTCACAAAGTACTAGACCCGAGTTAATTGTCATTTACAATGTGCAATATATCAAATCGACATGAGACAACCGTGAACATTGGAAGGAAAAATGTAATTTATATTCATTTTCAATTGAACAACCAGTCACAAAGTACTAGACCCGAGTTAATTGTCATTTACAATGTGCAATATATCAAATCGACATGAGACAACCGTGAACTTTGGAATGAAAAATATAATTTATAATAATTTTCAATTGAACAACCAGTCACAAAGTACTAGACCCGAGTTAATTATCTTCTGTACTGTGCAATATATCAAATCGACATGAGACAACCGTGAACATTGGAAGGAAAAATGTAATTTATATTAATTTTCAATTGAACAACCAGTCACAAAGTACTAGACCCGAGTTAATTGTCATTTACAATGTGCAATATATCAAATCGACATGAGACAACCGTGAACATTGGAAGGAAAAATGTAATTTATATTCATTTTCAATTGAACAACCAGTCACAAAGTACTAGACCCGAGTTAATTATCTTCTGTACTGTGCAATATATCAAATCGACATGAGACAACCGTGAACATTGGAAGGAAAAATGTAATTTATATTAATTTTCAAGTGAACAACCAGTCACAAAGTACTAGACCCGAGTTAATTGTCATTTACAATGTGCAATATATCAAATCGACATGAGACAACCGTGAACATTGGAAGGAAAAATGTAATTTATATTAATTTTCAATTGAACAACCACACACGGTGCCCTCTCTCTCTCAGTCAACTCACAGCGAGTGAGTGGGAATACAAAAAGATTGTAGAGCATGATAACTCTTCCTATGAGTTCCGCAACTGTTCCAATGAGTGCCGCAACTGTTCTAATGAGTTCCGCAACTGTTCCAATGAGTTCCGCAACTGTTCTAATGAGTTCCGCAACTGTTCTAATGAGTCCGCAACTGTTCCAATGGGTGCCGCAACTGTTCTAATGAGTGCCGCAACTGTTCCAATGAGTGCCGCAACTGTTCCAATGAGTGCCGCAACTGTTCTAATCAGTGCCGCAACTCATCCTCGTACTGATACTCCGAAATAAAAGTATCAGTACAATGATAACTCTTCCTATCAGTTCCGCAACTGTTCCAATGAGTGCCGCAATACATTTGGTTGCGGCAATGGAAATTGGCTAGATTCAACCAATTTCCATCGCTTAGATTGTCCATATCATTAGTTTATCGCAACGCATCACCGATATGGAATAATTATCATCAAATGCACACCACTGTGAACATTTAGAGCCCACATGTGCCCTACAAAAGCATTACACAAACCAACCATAAGCCAATCATTGATATTTTAATTGATAAATGATTAGATTTTAAGCGTAGATTGTCCATATCATTAGTTTTGATGCAACGCAGCACCGATATGGAAATCTTTTCATAAAATGCACACCACTGTGAACATTTAGAGCCCACATGAGCTATACATTTGGTTGCGGCAATGGAAATTGGTTGAATCTAGCCAATTTCCATCTAGTCAATATGTTTGTATACAACTTTCGAGCATTGCTGTAGCAAAATATATGCGTGGGCCTATTGAATTTACTTGGGCATTATTTAGTTGGACCGTTTAACTTCAAAACTAGCTCAAATGGAACACTGAAATGTCCTTCCAAATACTAATGGGATTCAAAAAACGAAAACACACAATGTGCTCTCTCCATCAGTCAACTCACAGTGAGTGGGGAACACAAAAGGTTTGTATACAACTTTCGAGCATTGCTGTAGCAAAATATATGCGTGGGCCTATTGAATTTACTTGGGCATTATTTAGTTGGACCGTTTAACTTCAAAACTAGCCCAAATGGAACACTGAAATGTCCTTCCAAATACTAATGGGATTCAAAAAACGAAAACACACAATGTGCTCTCTCCATCAGTCAACTCACAGTGAGTGGGGGAAAACAAAAAGATTGTAGAGCATTAGAAAACGGATGCAAAAGTTGGTAGAGCATGATGGGTTACCTTCATGGGATCGGTATCTACAGATTAGACACTTTAATTAGCCAAAATGATCAAATCTTCGACCAATAGGATTCAAAAAACAAACACACAATTTAATTTTTCGCTTTCGAGTACACTAAAATGGCAATGTCTGATTGTTCCTTTGACAATATAGCTAATGTCTTTTAAGATTATGATTCTGGGGACTAGGAAAAATAATCCTGACATGTATTTCTAGCAGTTGGGCATGTGTCTTCACAGCCACGAATTTAATAAGATTCAAATACAAAGATTGGAATATTGAGTACACTAAAATGGCAATGTCTGATTGTTCCTTTGACAATATAGCTAATGTCTTTTAAGATTATGATTCTGGGGACTAGGAAAAATAATCCTGACATGTATTTCTAGCAGTTGTGCATATGTCTTCACAGCCACGAATTTAATAAGATTCAAATACAAAGATTGGAATATTGAGTACACTAAAATGGCAATGTCTGATTGTTCCTTTGACAATATAGCTAATGTCTTTTAAGATTATGATTCTTGGGACTAGGAAAAATAATCCTGACATGTATTTCTAGCAGTTGTGCATATGTCTTCACAGCCACGAATTTAATAAGATTCAAATACAAAGATTGGAATATCGAGTACACTAAAATGGCAATGTCTGATTGTTCCTTTGACAATATAGCTAATGTCTTTTGATATCCCTAATTTAACCTCAAGTAACACACTAAATATCGTAGATTCACTTCATATCAACTAATTAAAACACCTAAGAGGGTGGTGGGTAGTGTAATACTCAAATACCAAACCAAAAACCAAAAATCTCCAACGTAAACATTGAGGAAACTCGAATGTGAACATTTGCGATCATCGAAAAACATCGCTATACCTTATTCATCCTCAAGTAATACACTAATTCTCGTAGATTCACTTCATATCAACTAATTAAAACACCTAAGAGGGTGGTGGGTAGTGTAATACTCAAATAACAAACCAAAAACCAAAAATCTCCAACGTAAACATTGAGGAAACTCGTACGTGAACATTTGCGATCATCGAAAAACATCGCTATACCTTATTCATCCTCAAGTAATACACTAATTCTCGTAGATTCACTTCATATCAACTAATTAAAACACATAAGAGGGTGGTGGGTAGAGTAATACTCAAATAACAAACCAAAAACCAAAAATCTCCAACGTAAACATTGAGGAAATATATTGCCGGAAACTTTTTCTCAAGTTGACAAAGAAGTTGGGGAATCAATTTCTTTCGACACACACTCACACACAAACTGATGTGGTGATGATGATTTCCAATTAGCCAATTTCCATGGCCGATACCGCTATGCGTGGGCCTACTGAATTTACTTGGGCATTATTTAGTTGGACCGTTTAACTTCAAAACTAGCCCAAATGGAACACTGAAATGTCCTTCCAAATTTAATACTAATTTAAATACTAATGGGATTCAAAAAACGAAAACACACAATGTGCTCTCTCCATCAGTCAACTCACAGTGAGTGGGGGAATACAAAAAGATTGTAGAGCATTAGAAAACGGATGCAAAAGGTTGTAGAGCATGATGAATTACCTTCATGGGATCGCTATCTACTGATTAGACACTTTTATTAGCCAAAATGATCAAATCCTCGACCAATGGGATACAAAAAACGAAAACACGCACTCTGCTCTCCCTCTGTCAACCTGACATTGAAGGTTGTGTAACACAACCTTCATGCCATGAAGTAAAAGTGTCTAATCAGTAGATAGCGATCCCATGAAGGTATTTCATCATGCTCTACCACCTTTTGCATCCGTTTTCTAATGCTCTACAATCTTTTCGCTGTATAGATACCAAAAGTATCGGCTGTTTGATGAACAAGCTTATCAGACATTGCCATTTTAGTGTACTCAATATTCCAATCTTTGTATTTGAATCTTATTAAATTCGTGGCTGTGAAGACACATGCACAACTGCTAGAAATACATGTCAGGATTATCTTTCAACGTCCCTAGAATCATAATCTCAAAAGACATTAGCTATATTGTCAAAGAAACAATCAGACATTGCCATTTTAGTGTACTCGATATTCCAATCTTTGTATTTGAATCTTATTAAATTCGTGGCTATGAAGACACATGCACAACTGCTAGAAATACATGCCAGGATTATTTTTCCTAGTCCCGAGAATCATAATCTTAAAAGACATTAGCTATATTGTCAAAGGAACAATCAGACATTGCCATTTTAGTATGATTAGGTGACAAAGTATTTAACTGTCAAATGCTAGTATTTTGATTCGATGTTCGCATTTGTAGTGCAAATGTTGTCCTAAATTGTTAATTTGCGTATGAAATAAAAGATCCACTCTCTAAATTGGGCGTTGGCTGCGTAAAAATAAGATCCACGTTGTCCATGAGTATCGTGTGTATTGTGTGTATTGTGTGTGTATGGATTGAATTAATAACATTTTGCCATTACGCAAGCAGTTCTCCTCTCGGTCTGTCACGTGTTGTAGTGGTCACTTCAAAATATGGATTTAATTGTTTCAAATTGTGCCATTACGCAAGCAGTTCTCCACTCGATCTGTCACGTGTTGTAGTGGTCACTGCAAAATATGGATTGAATTGTTTCAAATTGTGCCATTACGCAAGCAGTTCTCCACTCGGTCTGTCACGTGTTGTAGTGGTCACTGCAAAATATGGATTGAATTGTTTCAAATTGTGCCATTACGCAAGCAGTTCTCCACTCGGTCTGTCACGTGTTGTAGTGGTCACTTCAAAATATGGATTTAATTGTTTCAAATTGTGCCATTCCGCAAGCAGTTCTCCACTCGGTCTGTAACGTGTTGTAGTGGTCACTGCAAAATATGGATTGAATTGTTTCAAATTGTGCCATTACGCAAGCAGTTCTCCACTCGGTCTGTCACGTGTTGTAGTGGTCACTGCAAAATATGGATTGAATTGTTTCAAATTGTGCCATTACGCAAACAGTTCTCCACTCGTTCTGTCACGTGTTGTAGTGGTCACTGCAAAATATGGATTGAATTGTTTCAAATTGTGCCATTACGCAAGCAGTTCTCCACTCGATCTGTCACGTGTTGTAGTGGTCACTGCAAAAAATGGATTGAATTGTTTCAAATTGTGCCATTACGCAAGCAGTTCTCCACTCGGTCTGTCACGTGTTGTAGTGGTCACTGCAAAAAATGGATTGAATTGTTTCAAATTGTGCCATTACGCAAGCAGTTCTCCACTCGGTTTGTCACGTGTTGCAGTGGTCACTTCAAAATATGGATTTAATTGTTTCATCATGGTTGAATATGTGAGTGAGTGAGTGTGTGTCTGTGTCCAATGAGCATTTGATATATGAAGGTGTGTTTGTTTTTTGAATCCCATTGGTCGAGGATTTGATCATTTTGGCTAGTAAAAGTGTCTAATCAGTAGATAGCGATCCCATGAAGGTATTTCATCATGCTCTACCACCTTTTGCACCCGTTTTCTAATGCTCTACAATCCTTTTGTATTCCCACTCTCTCACTGTGAGTTGACTGAGAGAGGGCACTGTATGTGGTTGGTCAATTTGTTTTTGTATCCTATTGGTCGAGGATTTGATCATTTTGGCTAATTAAAGTGTCTAATCAGTAGATAGCGATCCCATGAAGGTATTTCATCATGCTCTACCACCTTTTGCACCCGTTTTCTAATGCTCTACAATCCTTTTGTATTCCCACTCTCTCACTGTGAGTTGACTGAGAGAGGGCACTGTATGTGGTTGGTCAATTTGTTTTGTATCCTATTGGTCGAGGATTTGATCATTTTGGCTAGTAAAAGTGTCTAATCAGTAGATAGCGATCCCATGAAGGTATTTCATCATGCTCTACCACCTTTTGCACCCGTTTTCTAATGCTCTACAATCCTTTTGTATTCCCACTCTCTCACTGTGAGTTGACTGAGAGAGGGCACTGTATGTGGTTGGTCAATTTGTTTTTGTATCCCATTGGTCGAGGATTTGATCATTTTGGCTAGTAAAAGTGTCTAATCAGTAGATAGCGATCCCATGAAGGTATTTCATCATGCTCTACCACCTTTTGCACCCGTTTTCTAATGCTCTACAATCCTTTTTGTATTCCCACTCTCTCACTGTGAGTTGACTGAGGGAGAGCAGAGTGTGTGTTTTGTCAATACTGTATAGTGTCAAGTATGATTAGGTGACATTTTGATTCGATGTTCACATTTGTAGTGCAAATGTTGTCATAAATTATTAATTTGCGTATGAAATAAAAGATCCACTCTCTAAATTGGGTGTTGGCTGCGTGAAAATAAGATCCACGCTGTCCAAAGTGTTCTACACCCAGGGCACCGTGTATGATTAGGTGACAAAGTTTTTAACTGTCAAATGCTAGTTGTTTGATTCGATGTTCGATGTGATGAACAAGTTAATCTCGGATATGGAAATAGGTTAGATTCATCATATTTCCATTGCCGATACCAAAAGTATCGGCTATTTGATGAACAAGCTTATTTATTCTATGGAAATAGGTTAGATTCATCATATTTCCATCCTTTTGTATAGCTCATGTGGGCTCTAAATGTTCACAGAGGTGTGCATTTTATGAAACGAATACCATATCGGTGCTACGTTGCATCAAAACTAATGATATGGACGATCACATCAGTGTGTGTGTGTGAGTGTCTGTGCCTGTGTCCAATGAACATTTGTTATATGAAGGTTGTGTTACACAACCTTCAATGTCAGGTTGACAGAGGGAGAGCAGAGTGTGTGTTTTCGTTTTTTGTATCCCATTGGTCGAGGATTTGATCATTTTGGCTAATAAAAGTGTCTAATCAGTAGATAGCGATCCCATGAAGGTAATTCATCATGCTCTACCACCTTTGCATCCGTTTTCTAATGCTCTACAATCTTTTTGTATTCCCCCACTCACTGTGAGTTGACTGATGGAGAGAGCACATTGTGTGTTTTCGTTTTTTGAATCCCATTAGTATTTGGAAGGACATTTCAGTGTTCCATTTGGGCTAGTTTTGAAGTTAAACGGTCCAACTAAATAATGCCCAAGTAAATTCAGTAGGCCCACGCATAGCGGTATCGGCAATGGAAATTGGCTAATTGGAAATCATCATCACCACATCAGTTTGTGTGTGAGTGTGTGTCGAAAGAAATTCATTCCCCAACTTCTTTGTCAACTTGAGAAAAAAGTTTCCGGCAATATATTTCCTCAATGTTTACGTTGGAGATTTTTGGTTTTTGGTTTGTTATTTGAGTATTACACTACCCACCACCCTCTTATGTGTTTTAATTAGTTGATATGAAGTGAATCTACGAGAATTAGTGTATTACTTGAGGATGAATAAGGTATAGCGATGTTTTTCGATGATCGCAAATGTTCACATTCGAGTTTCCTCAATGTTTACGTTGGAGATTTTTGGTTTTTGGTTTGTTATTTGAGTATTACACTACCCACCACCCTCTTATGTGTTTTAATTAGTTGATATGAAGTGAATCTACGAGAATTAGTGTATTACTTGAGGATGAATAAGGTATAGCGATGTTTTTTCGATGGTCGCAAATGTTCACATTCGAGTTTCCTCAATGTTTACGTTGGAGATTTTTGGTTTTTGGTTTGGTATTTGAGTATTACACTACCCACCACCCTCTTATGTGTTTTAATTAGTTGATATGAAGTGAATCTACGAGAATTAGTGTATTACTTGAGGTTAAATTAGGGATATCAAAAGACATTAGCTATATTGTCAAAGGAACAATCAGACATTGCCATTTTAGTGTACTCGATATTCCAATCTTTGTATTTGAATCTTATTAAATTTGTGGCTGTGACGACACATACCCAACTGCTAGAAATTTATGTCAGGATTATTTTTCCTAGTCCCAAGAATCATAATCTTAAAAGACATTAGCTATATTGTCAAAGGAACAATCAGACATTGCCATTTTAGTGTACTCGATATTCCAATCTTTGTATTTGAATCTTATTAAATTCGTGGCTGTGAAGACATATGCACAACTGCTAGAAATACATGTCAGGATTATTTTTCAACGTCCCTAGAATCATAATCTCAAAAGACATTAGCTATATTGTCAAAGAAACAATCAGACATTGCCATTTTAGTGTACTCGATATTCCAATCTTTGAATTTGAATCTTATTAAATTCGTGGCTGTGAAGACATATGCACAACTGCTAGAAATACATGTCAGGATTATTTTTCAACGTCCCTAGAATCATAATCTCAAAAGACATTAGCTATATTGTCAAAGGAACAATCAGACATTGCCATTTTAGTGTACTCGAAAGCGAAAAATTAAATTGTGTGTTTGTTTTTTTAATCCTATTGGTCGAGGATTTGATCATTTTGGCTAATTAAAGTGTCTAATCTGTAGATACCGATCCCATGAAGGAAACCCATCATGCTCTACCAACTTTTGCATCCGTTTTCTAATGCTCTACAATCTTTTTGTATTCCAACTCACTCACTGTGAGTTGACTGATGGAGAGAGCACATTGTGTGTTTTCGTTTTTTGAATCCCATTAGTATTTGGAAGGACATTTCAGTGTTCCATTTGGGCTAGTTTTGAAGTTAAACGGTCCAACTAAATAATGCCCAAGTAAATTCAGTAGGCCCACGCATATATTTTGCTACAGCAATGCTCGAAAGTTGTAAAATAACATATTGACTAGATGGAAATTGGCTAGATTCAACCAATTTCCATTGCCGCAACCAAATGTATAGCTCATGTGGGCTCTAAATGTTCACAGAGGTGTGCATTTTATGAAAAGATTTCCATATCGGTGCTGGCTTGCACCAAATTAATGATATGGACAATCTACGCGAAATATCTAATTAGTTTTCAATTAACATATCAATGATTGGCCTATGGTAGGGTTGTGTAATGCTTTTGTATGGCTTATGTGGGTTCTAACTGTTCACAGTGGTGTGCATTTGATGATAATTAATCCATATCGGTGCTGCGTTGCGATAAACTAATGATATGGACAATCTAAGCGATGGAAATTGGCTGAATCTAGCCAATTTTCATTGCCGCAACCAAATGCATTGCGGCACTCATTGGAACAGTTGCGGTACTCATAGGAAGAGTTATCATCGTACTGATACTTTTATTTCGGAGTATCAGTACGAGGATGAGTTGCGGCACTGATTAGAACAGTTGCGGCATTCATTGGAACAGTTGCGGCACTCATTGGAACAGTTGCGGCACTCATTGGAACAGTTGCGGCACTCATTAGAACAGTTTCGGAACTCATTGGAACAGTTGCGGAACTCATTGGAACAGTTGCGGCACTCATTGGAACAGTTGCGGCACTCATTGGAACAGTTGCGGCACTCATTGGAACAGTTGCGGCACTCATATGAAGAGTTATCATGCTCTACAATCTTTTTGTATTCCCCACTCACTGTGTGTTGACAGAGAGAGAGAGAGCACTGTGTGTGGTTGGTCAATTGAAAATTAATATAAATTACATTTTTCCTTCCAATGTTCACTGTTGTCTCATGTCGATTTGATATATTGCACATTGTAAATGACAATTAACTCGGGTCTAGTACCTTGTGACTGGTTGTTCAATTGAAAATTAATATAAATTACATTTTTCCTTCCAATGTTCACTGTTGTCTCATGTCGATTTGATATATTGCACAGTACAGAAGATAATTAACTCGGGTCTAGTACTTTGTGACTGGTTGTTCAATTGAAAATTAATATAAATTACATTTTTCCTTCCAATGTTCACTGTTGT
This sequence comes from Rhizoglyphus robini, assembly GCA_023373905.1. Lineage (NCBI taxonomy): Eukaryota > Metazoa > Arthropoda > Arachnida > Sarcoptiformes > Acaridae > Rhizoglyphus > Rhizoglyphus robini. The sequence continues at coordinate 273,026 of JAKIJQ010000175.1, forward strand.
CTCATGTCGATTTGATATATTGCACATTGTAAATGACAATTAACTCGGGTCTAGTACCTTGTGACTGGTTGTTCAATTGAAAATTATTATAAATTATATTTTTCCTTCCAATGTCCACTGTTGTCTCATGTCGATTTGATATATTGCACATTGTAAATGACAATTAACTCGGGTCTAGTACCTTGTGACTGGTTGTTCAATTGAAAATTAATATAAATTACATTTTTCCTTCCAATGTCCACTGTTGTCTCATGTCGATTTGATATATTGCACATTGTAAATGACAATTAACTCGGGTCTAGTACCTTGTGACTGGTAGAACAGTTGCGGCACTCATTGGAACAGTTGCGGAACTGATAGGAAGAGTTATCATTGTACTGATACTTTTATTTCGGAGTATCAGTACGAGGATGATTTGCGGCACTGATTAGAACAGTTGCGGCACTCATTGGAACAGTTGCGGCACTCATTGGAACAGTTGCGGCACTCATTGGAACAGTTGCGGAACTCATTAGAACAGTTGCGGCACTCATTAGAACAGTTGCGGCACTCATTGGAACAGTTGCGGAACTCATAGGAAGAGTTATCATGCTCTACAATCTTTTTGTATTTCCACTCACTCGCTGTGAGTTGACTGAGAGAGAGAGGACACCGTGTGTGGTTGATCAATTTGTTTTTGAATCCTATTGGTTGAGGATTTGATCATTTTGGCTAATTAAAGTGTCTAATCAGTTATACCGATCCCATGAAGGTAATTCATCATGCTCTACCACCTTTTGAACAAGTTTTTTTATGCTCTACAATCTTTTTGTATTCCCACTCACTCACTGTGAGTTGACTGAGGTAGAGCACATTGTGTGTTTTCGTTTTTTACACGGCACTGATATGGATAGTTGCGGCCCCGATATGGATAGTTGCGGCCCCGATATGGACGGTTGCGGCACCGATATAGACAGTTCCGGCACTGATATGCATAGTTGCGGCCCCGATATGGACATTTGCGGCACCGATATGGACAGTTGCGGCACCGATATGGACAGTTGCGGCACCGATATGGACAGTTGCGGCACCGATATGGACAGTTTCGGCACTGATATGGACATTTGCGGCACCGATATAGACAGTTGCGGCACTGTTATGGACAGTTGCGATACTGATATGGACAGTTGCCGCACATATACGAACAGTTATCCTCGTACTGATACTTTTTTGAGTATCAGTCCGAGGATGATTTGCGGCACTGATATTGACATTTGCGGCACCGATATAGACATTTGCGGCACCGATAAGGACGGTTGCGGCACCGATATGGACAGTTGCGGCCCACCGATATGGACAGTTGCGGCACCGATATGGACAGTTGCGGCACCGATATGGACAGTTTCGGCACCGATATGGACGGTTGCGGCACCGATATGGACAGTTGCGGCACTGATATGGATAGTTGCGGCCCCGATATGGACATTTGCGTCACCGATATGGACAGTTGCGGCAACGATATGGACAGTTGCGGCACTGATATGGACAGTTGCGGCACTGATATGGATAGGTGCGGCCCCGATATGGACAGTTGCGGCACCGATATGGACAGTTGCGGCACTGATATGGACATTTGCGGCACCGATATGGACAGTTGCGGCACCGATATGGACAGTTGCGGCACCGATATGGACAGTTGCGGCACTGATATGGACAGTTGCCGCACATATACGAACAGTTATCCTCGTACTGATACTTTTTTGAGTATCAGTCCGAGGATGAGTTGCGGCACCGATATGGACAGTTGCGGCACCGATATGGACAGTTTCGGCACCGATATGGACGGTTGCGGCACCGATATGGATAGTTGCGGCACCGATATGGACAGTTGCAGCACTAATACGAACAGTTATCCTCGTACTGATACTTTTTTGAGTATCAGTCCGAGGATGAGTTACGGTACTGATATGGACATTTGCGGCACCGATATGGACATTTGCGTCACCGATATGGACAGTTGCGGCACCGATTTGTATAGTTGCGGCACCGATATGGAAAGTTGCGGCACCGATATGGACAGTTGCGGCACCGATATAGACAGTTGCGGCACTGTTATGGACAGTTGCGATACTGATATGGACAGTTGCCGCACATATACGAACAGTTATCCTCGTACTGATACTTTTTTGAGTATCAGTCCGAGGATGAGTTGCGGCACTGATATGGACATTTGCGGCACCGATATGGACGGTTGCGGCACCGATATGGACAGTTTGCGGCACCGATATGGACATTTGCGGCACCGATAAGGACGGTTGCGGCACCGATATGGACAGTTTGCGGCACCGATATGGACAGTTGCGGCACTGATATGGATAGTTGCGGCACCGATATGGACATTTGCGGCACCGATATGGACAGTTGCGGCACCGATATGGACAGTTGCGGCACCGATATGGACAGTTTCGGCACCGATATGGACGGTTGCGGCACCGATATGGACAGTTGCGGCACTGATATGGATAGTTGCGGCCCCGATATGGACATTTGCGTCACCGATATGGACAGTTGCGGCAACGATATGGACAGTTGCGGCACTGATATGGACAGTTGCGGCACTGATATGGATAGGTGCGGCCCCGATATGGACAGTTGCGGCACTGATATGGATAGTTGCGGCCCCGATATGGACATTTGCGTCACCGATATGGACAGTTGCGGCACCGATATGGACAGTTGCGGCACCGATATGGACAGTTGCGGCACTGATATGGACAGTTGCGGCACTCATACGAACAGTTATCCTCGTACTGATACTTTTTTGAGTATCAGTCCGAGGATGAGTTGCGGCACTGATATGGACAGTTGCGGCACTGATATGGACAGTTTCGGCACCGATATGGACAGTTGCGGCACTGATATGGACTTTTGACGCGGCCGATATGGATGAGTTGCGGCACTGATATGGACAGTTGCGGCACTGATATGGACAGTTGCGGCACCGATATGGACAGTTATCCTCGTACTGATACTTTTTTGAGTATCAGTCCGAGGATGAGTTGCGGCACCGATATGGACATTTGCGGCACCGATATGGACAGTTGCGGCACCGATAAGGACGGTTGCGGCACTGATATGGATAGTTGCGGCCCCGATATGGATAGTTGCGGCCCCGATATGGACGGTTGCGGCACCGATATGGACAGTTGCGGCACCGATATGGACAGTTGCGGCACCGATATGGACAGTTGCGGCACCGATATGGACAGTTGCGGTACTGATATGGACAGTTGCGGCACTCATACGAACAGTTATCCTCGTACTGATACTTTTTTGAGTATCAGTCCGAGGATGAGTTGCGGCACTGATATGGACATTTGCGGCACCGATATAGACATTTGCGGCACCGATAAGGACGGTTGCGGCACTGATATGGATAGTTGCGGCCCCGATATGGATAGTTGCGGCCCCGATATGGACGGTTGCGGCACCGATATAGACAGTTCCGGCACTGATATGCATAGTTGCGGCCCCGATATGGACATTTGCGGCACCGATATGGACAGTTGCGGCACCGATATGGACAGTTTCGGCACTGATATGGATAGTTGCGGCCCCGATATGGACATTTGCGGCACCGATATGGACAGTTGCGGCACCGATATGGACAGTTGCGGCACTGATATGGACAGTTGCGGCACCGATATGGACAGTTGCGGCACTGATATGGACAGTTGCGGCACCGATATGGACAGTTGCGGCACTGATATGGAAAGTTGCGGCACTCATACGAACAGTTATCCTCGTACTGATACTTTTTTGAGTATCAGTCCGAGGATGAGTTGCGGCACCGATATGGACATTTGCGGCACCGATATGGACAGTTTCGGCACCGATATGGACAGTTGCGGCAACGATATGGACAGTTGCGGCACTGATATGGACAGTTGCGGCACTGATATGGATAGTTGCGGCCCCGATATGGACAGTTGCGGCACTGATATGGATAGTTGCGGCCCCGATATGGACATTTGCGGCACCGATATGGACAGTTGCGGCACCGATATGGACAGTTGCGGCACCGATATGGACAGTTGCGGCACTGATATGGACAGTTGCGGCCTATACGAAAGTTATCCGTAGATACTTTTTGGTTCATCCGATATGGACAGTTGCGGCACCGATATGGACAGTTGCGGCACTGATATGGACAGTTGCGGCACTGATATGGATAGGTGCGGCCCCGATATGGACGGTTGCGGCACCGATATGGACAGTTGCGGCACTGATATGGACATTTGCGGCACCGATATGGACAGTTGCGGCACTGATATGGACAGTTGCGGCACCGATATGGACAGTTGCGGCACTGATATGGATGAGTTGCGGCCCCGATATGGACGGTTGCGGCACCGATATGGACAGTTGCGGCACTGATATGGACAGTTGCGGCACTGATATGGACAGTTGCGGCACTGATATGGACAGTTGCGGCACTCATACGAACAGTTATCCTCGTACTGATACTTTTTTGAGTATCAGTCCGAGGATGAGTTGCGGCACTGATATGGACATTTGCGGCACCGATATGGACAGTTGCGGCACCGATATGGACAGTTGCGGCACCGATATGGACAGTTGCGGCACCGATATGGACAGTTTCGGCACCGATATGGACAGTTGCGGCACCGATATGGACAGTTGCGGCACTGATATGGATAGTTGCGGCCCCGATATGGACATTTGCGGCACCGATATGGACAGTTGCGGCACCGATATGGACAGTTGCGGCACCGATATGGACAGTTTCGGCACCGATATGGACGGTTGCGGCACCGATATGGACAGTTGCGGCACTGATATGGACAGTTGCGGCACTGATATGGATAGTTGCGGCCCCGATATGGACGGTTGCGGCACCGATATGGACAGTTGCGGCACTGATATGGACAGTTGCGGCACCGATATGGACAGTTGCGGCACTGATATGGACAGTTGCGGCACCGATATGGACAGTTGCGGCACTGATATGGATAGTTGCGGCACCGATATGGACAGTTGCGGCACCGATATGGACAGTTGCGGCACCGATATGGACAGTTGCGGCACCGATATGGACAGTTGCGGCACTGATATGGACAGTTGCGGCACTCATACGAACAGTTATCCTCGTACTGATACTTTTTTGAGTATCAGTCCGAGGATGAGTTGCGGCACTGATATGGACATTTGCGGCACCGATATGGACAGTTGCGGCACTGATATGGACAGTTGCGGCACCGATATGGACATTTGCGGCACCGATATGGACAGTTGCGGCACCGATATGGACAGTTGCGGCACCGATATGGACAGTTTCGGCACTGATATGGATAGTTGCGGCCCCGATATGGACATTTGCGTCACCGATATGGACAGTTGCGGCACCGATATGGACAGTTGCGGCACCGATATGGACAGTTTCGGCACCGATATGGACGGTTGCGGCACCGATATGGACAGTTGCGGCACTGATATGGACAGTTGCGGCACTCATACGAACATTTATCCTCGTACTGATACTTTTTTGAGTATCAGTCCGAGGATGAGTTGCGGCACTGATATGGACATTTGCGGCACCGATATGGACAGTTGCGGCACTGATATGGACAGTTGCGGCACCGATATGGACATTTGCGGCACCGATATGGACAGTTGCGGCACCGATATGGACAGTTGCGGCACCGATATGGACAGTTGCAGCACTGATATGGATAGTTGCGGCCCCAATATGGACATTTGCGTCACCGATTTGGACAGTTGCGGCACCGATATGGACAGTTGCGGCACCGATATGGACAGTTTCGGCACCGATATGGACGGTTGCGGCACCGATATGGACAGTTGCGGCACTGATATGGATAGTTGCGGCCCCGATATGGACATTTGCGGCACCGATATGGACAGTTGCGGCACTGATATGGACAGTTGCGGCACCGATATGGACAGTTGCGGCACTGATATGGACAGTTGCCGCACATATACGAACAGTTATCCTCGTACTGATACTTTTTTGAGTATCAGTCCGAGGATGAGTTGCGGCACTGATATGGACAGTTGCGGCACCGATATGGACAGTTTCGGCACCGATATGGACGGTTGCGGCAACGATATGGACAGTTGCGGCACTGATATGGACAGTTGCGGCACTGATATGGATAGGTGCGGCCCCGATATGGACAGTTGCGGCACTGATATGGATAGTTGCGGCCCCGATATGGACATTTGCGGCACTGATATGGACAGTTGCGGCAACGATATGGACAGTTGCGGCACCGATATGGACAGTTGCGGCACTGATATGGACAGTTGCAGCACTAATACGAACAGTTATCCTCGTACTGATACTTTTTTGAGTATCAGTCCGAGGATGAGTTGCGGCACTGATATGGACAGTTGCGGCACCGATATTGACATTTGCGGCACTGATATGGATAGGTGCGGCCCCGATATGGACGGTTGCGGCACCGATATGGACAGTTGCGGCACTGATATGGACATTTGCGGCACCGATATGGACAGTTGCGGCACTGATATGGACAGTTGCGGCACTCATACGAACATTTATCCTCGTACTGATACTTTTTGAGTATCAGTCCGAGGATGAGTTGCGGCACTGAAATGGACATTTGCGGCACCGATATGGACAGTTGCGGCACTGATATGGACAGTTGCGGCACTGATATGGACATTTGCGGCACCGATATGGACGGTTGCGGCACCGATATGGACAGTTGCGGCACTGATATGGACATTTGCGGCACCGATATGGACAGTTGCGGCACTGATATGGACAGTTGCGGCACTCATACGAACATTTATCCTCGTACTGATACTTTTTTGAGTATCAGTCCGAGGATGAGTTGCGGCACTGAAATGGACATTTGCGGCACCGATATGGACAGTTGCGGCACTGATATGGACAGTTGCGGCACTAATACGAACAGTTATCCTCGTACTGATACTTTTTGTGTATCAGTCCGAGGATGAGTTGCGGCACTGATATGGACAATTGCGATACTGATATGGATAGTTGCGGCACCGATATGGACAGTTATCCTCTTACTGATACTTTTTTGAGTATCAGTCCGAGGATGAGTTGCGGCACTGATATGGACAATTGCGATACTGATATGGATAGTTGCGGCACCGATATGGACAGTTATCCTCTTACTGATACTTTTTTGAGTATCAGTCCGAGGATGATTTGCGGCACTGATATGGACATTTGCGGCACCGATATGGACATTTGCGGCACCGATAAGGACGGTTGCGGCACTGATATGGATAGTTGCGGCCCCGATATGGATAGTTGCGGCCCCGATATGGACGGTTGCGGCACCGATATAGACAGTTCCGGCACTGATATGCATAGTTGCGGCACCGATATGGACAGTTGCGGCACTGATATGGATAGTTGCGGTACTGATATGGATAGTTGCGGCACCGATATGGACAGTTATCCTCTTACTGATACTTTTTGAGTATCAGTCCGAGGATGAGTTGCGGCACTGATATGGACAATTGCGATACTGAGATGGATAGTTGCGGCACCGATATGGACAGTTATCCTCTTACTGATACTTTTTTGAGTATCAGTCCGAGGATGATTTGCGGCACTGATATGGACATTTGCGGCACCGATATAGACATTTGCGGCACTGATATGGACAGTTGCGGCACCGATATAGACATTTGCGGCACCGATAAGGACGGTTGCGGCACTGATATGGATAGTTGCGGCCCCGATATGGATAGTTGCGGCCCCGATATGGACGGTTGCGGCACCGATATAGACAGTTCCGGCACTGATATGCATAGTTGCGGCCCCGATATGGACATTTGCGGCACCGATATGGACAGTTGCGGCACCGATATGGACAGTTGCGGCACTGATATGGATAGTTGCGGCCCCGATATGGACATTTGCGTCACCGATATGGACAGTTGCGGCAACGATATGGACAGTTGCGGCACTGATATGGACAGTTGCGGCACAGATATGGATAGGTGCGGCCCCGATATGGACAGTTGCGGCACCGATATGGACAGTTGCGGCACTGATATGGACATTTGCGGCACTGATATGGACAGTTGCGGCACTGATATGGACATTTGCGGCACCGATATGGACAGTTGCGGCACTGATATGGACAGTTGCCGCACATATACGAACAGTTATCCTCGTACTGATACTTTTTTGAGTATCAGTCCGAGGATGAGTTGCGGCACCGATATGGACAGTTGCGGCACCGATATGGACAGTTTCGGCACCGATATGGACGGTTGCGGCACCGATATGGACAGTTTCGGCACTGATATGGATAGTTGCGGCCCCGATATGGACATTTGCGTCACCGATATGGACAGTTGCGGCACCGATATGGACAGTTGCGGCACCGATATGGACAGTTTCGGCACCGATATGGACAGTTTCGGCACCGATATGGACAGTTGCGGCACTGATATGGATAGTTGCGGCCCCGATATGGACATTTGCGTCACCGATATGGACAGTTGCGGCAACGATATGGACAGTTGCGGCACCGATATGGACAGTTGCGGCACTGATATGGACAGTTGCAGCACTAATACGAACAGTTATCCTCGTACTGATACTTTTTTGAGTATCAGTCCGAGGATGAGTTGCTGCACTGATATGGACAGTTGCGGCACTGATATGGATAGTTGCGGCCCCGATATGGATAGTTGCGGCCCCGATATGGACGGTTGCGGCACCGATATAGACAGTTCCGGCACTGATATGCATAGTTGCGGCCCCGATATGGACATTTGCGGCACCGATATGGAAAGTTGCGGCACCGATATGGACAGTTGCGGCACCGATATGGACAGTTGCGGCACCGATATGGACAGTTTCGGCACTGATATGGACATTTGCGGCACCGATATGGACAGTTGCGGCACTGTTATGGACAGTTGCGACACTGATATGGACAGTTGCCGCACATATACGAACAGTTATCCTCGTACTGATACTTTTTGAGTATCAGTCTGAGGATGAGTTGCGGCACTGATATGGACATTTGCGGCACCGATATGGACATTTGCGGCACCGATATAGACAGTTCCGGCACTGATATGGATAGTTGCGGCCCCGATATGGACATTTGCGACACTGATATGGACAGTTGCGGCACTAATACGAACAGTTATCCTCGTACTGATACTTTTTTGTGTATCAGTCCGAGGATGAGTTGCGGCACTGATATGGATAATTGCGGTACTGATATGGATAGTTGCGGCACCGATATGGACAGTTATCCTCTTACTGATACTTTTTTGAGTATCAGTCCGAGGATGATTTGCGGCACTGATATGGACATTTGCGGCACCGATATAGACATTTGCGGCACCGATAAGGACGGTTGCGGCACTGATATGGATAGTTGCGGCCCCGATATGGATAGTTGCGGCCCCGATATGGACGGTTGCGGCACCGATATAGACAGTTCCGGCACTGATATGCATAGTTGCGGCACCGATATGGACAGTTGCGGCACTGATATGGATAGTTGCGATACTGATATGGATAGTTGCGGCACCGATATGGACAGTTATCCTCTTACTGATACTTTTTGAGTATCAGTCCGAGGATGAGTTGCGGCACTGATATGGACAATTGCGATACTGAGATGGATAGTTGCGGCACCGATATGGACAGTTATCCTCTTACTGATACTTTTTTGAGTATCAGTCCGAGGATGATTTGCGGCACTGATATGGACATTTGCGGCACCGATATAGACATTTGCGGCACTGATATGGACAGTTGCGGCACCGATATAGACATTTGCGGCACCGATAAGGACGGTTGCGGCACTGATATGGATAGTTGCGGCCCCGATATGGATAGTTGCGGCCCCGATATGGACGGTTGCGGCACCGATATAGACAGTTCCGGCACTGATATGCATAGTTGCGGCCCCGATATGGACATTTGCGGCACCGATATGGACAGTTGCGGCACCGATATGGACAGTTGCGGCACTGATATGGATAGTTGCGGCCCCGATATGGACATTTGCGTCACCGATATGGACAGTTGCGGCAACGATATGGACAGTTGCGGCACTGATATGGACAGTTGCGGCACAGATATGGATAGGTGCGGCCCCGATATGGACAGTTGCGGCACCGATATGGACAGTTGCGGCACTGATATGGACATTTGCGGCACTGATATGGACAGTTGCGGCACTGATATGGACATTTGCGGCACCGATATGGACAGTTGCGGCACTGATATGGACAGTTGCCGCACATATACGAACAGTTATCCTCGTACTGATACTTTTTTGAGTATCAGTCCGAGGATGAGTTGCGGCACCGATATGGACAGTTGCGGCACCGATATGGACAGTTTCGGCACCGATATGGACGGTTGCGGCACCGATATGGACAGTTTCGGCACTGATATGGATAGTTGCGGCTCCGATATGGACATTTGCGTCACCGATATGGACAGTTGCGGCACCGATATGGACAGTTGCGGCACCGATATGGACAGTTTCGGCACCGATATGGACAGTTTCGGCACCGATATGGACAGTTGCGGCACTGATATGGATAGTTGCGGCCCCGATATGGACATTTGCGTCACCGATATGGACAGTTGCGGCAACGATATGGACAGTTGCGGCACCGATATGGACAGTTGCGGCACTGATATGGACAGTTGCGGCACTAATACGAACAGTTATCCTCGTACTGATACTTTTTTGAGTATCAGTCCGAGGATGAGTTGCGGCACTGATATTGACAGTTGCGGCACTGATATGGATAGTTGCGGCCCCGATATGGATAGTTGCGGCCCCGATATGGACGGTTGCGGCACCGATATAGACAGTTCCGGCACTGATATGCATAGTTGCGGCCCCGATATGGACATTTGCGGCACCGATATGGACAGTTGCGGCACCGATATGGACAGTTGCGGCACCGATATGGACAGTTGCGGCACCGATATGGACAGTTTCGGCACTGATATGGACATTTGCGGCACCGATATGGACAGTTGCGGCACTGTTATGGACAGTTGCGGTACTGATATGGACAGTTGCCGCACATATACGAACAGTTATCCTCGTACTGATACTTTTTGAGTATCAGTCTGAGGATGAGTTGCGGCACTGATATGGACATTTGCGGCACCGATATGGACATTTGCGGCACCGATATAGACAGTTCCGGCACTGATATGCATAGTTGCGGCCCCGATATGGACATTTGCGGCACTGATATGGACAGTTGCGGCACTAATACGAACAGTTATCCTCGTACTGATACTTTTTTGTGTATCAGTCCGAGGATGAGTTGCGGCACTGATATGGATAATTGCGATACTGATATGGATAGTTGCGGCACCGATATGGACAGTTATCCTCTTACTGATACTTTTTTGAGTATCAGTCCGAGGATGATTTGCGGCACTGATATGGACATTTGCGGCACCGATATAGACATTTGCGGCACCGATAAGGACGGTTGCGGCACTGATATGGACAGTTGCGGCACTGATATGGATAGTTGCGGCCCCGATATGGATAGTTGCGGCCCCGATATGGACGGTTGCGGCACCGATATAGACAGTTCCGGCACTGATATGCATAGTTGCGGCCCCGATATGGACATTTGCGGCACCGATATGGACAGTTGCGGCACCGATATGGACAGTTGCGGCACTGATATGGATAGTTGCGGCCCCGATATGGACATTTGCGTCACCGATATGGACATTTGCGTCACCGATATGGACAGTTGCGGCACTGATATGGACAGTTGCGGCACTGATATTGATATGTGCGGCCCCGATATGGACGGTTGCGGCACCGATATGGACAGTTGCGGCACTGATATGGACATTTGCGGCACCGATATGGACAGTTGCGGCACTGATATGGACATTTGCGGCACCGATATGGACAGTTGCGGCACTGATATGGACAGTTGCCGCACATATACGAACAGTTATCCTCGTACTGATACTTTTTGAGTATCAGTCCGAGGATGAGTTGCGGCACCGATATGGACAGTTGCGGCACCGATATGGACATTTGCGGCACCGATATGGACAGTTGCGGCAACGATATGGACAGTTGCGGCACTGATATGGACAGTTGCGGCACAGATATGGATAGGTGCGGCCCCGATATGGACAGTTGCGGCACCGATATGGACAGTTGCGGCACTGATATGGACATTTGCGGCACTGATATGGACAGTTGCGGCACTGATATGGACATTTGCGGCACCGATATGGACAGTTGCGGCACTGATATGGACAGTTGCCGCACATATACGAACAGTTATCCTCGTACTGATACTTTTTTGAGTATCAGTCCGAGGATGAGTTGCGGCACCGATATGGACAGTTGCGGCACCGATATGGACAGTTTCGGCACCGATATGGACGGTTGCGGCACCGATATGGACAGTTTCGGCACTGATATGGATAGTTGCGGCTCCGATATGGACATTTGCGTCACCGATATGGACAGTTGCGGCACCGATATGGACAGTTGCGGCACCGATATGGACAGTTTCGGCACCGATATGGACAGTTTCGGCACCGATATGGACAGTTGCGGCACTGATATGGATAGTTGCGGCCCCGATATGGACATTTGCGTCACCGATATGGACAGTTGCGGCAACGATATGGACAGTTGCGGCACCGATATGGACAGTTGCGGCACTGATATGGATAGTTGCGGCACTAATACGAACAGTTATCCTCGTACTGATACTTTTTGAGTATCAGTCCGAGGATGAGTTGCGGCACTGATATGGACAGTTGCGGCACTGATATGGATAGTTGCGGCCCCGATATGGATAGTTGCGGCCCCGATATGGACCGTTGCGGCACCGATATGGACAGTTCCGGCACTGATATGCATAGTTGCGGCCCCGATATGGACATTTGCGGCACCGATATGGACAGTTGCGGCACCGATATGGACAGTTGCGGCACCGATATGGACAGTTGCGGCACCGATATGGACAGTTTCGGCACTGATATGGACATTTGCGGCACCGATATGGACAGTTGCGGCACTGTTATGGACAGTTGCGGCACTGATATGGACAGTTGCCGCACTTATACGAACAGTTATCCTCGTACTGATACTTTTTTGAGTATCAGTCCGAGGATGATTTGCGGCACTGATATGGACATTTGCGGCACCGATATGGACAGTTGCGGCACCGATATGGACTGTTGCGGCACCGATATGGACAGTTGCGGCACTGATATGGATAGTTGCGGCCCCGATATGGACATTTGCGGCACCGATATGGACAGTTGCAGCACCGATATGGACAGTTGCGGCACCGATATGGACAGTTTCGGCACCGATATGGACAGTTTCGGCACTGATATGGATAGTTGCGGCACTGATATGGATAGTTGCGGCCCTCATACGTACAGTTATCCTCGTACTGATACTTTTTGAGTATCAGTCTGAGGATGATTTGCGGCACTGATATGGACATTTGCGGCACCGATATGGACATTTGCGGCACCGATATAGACAGTTCCGGCACTGATATGCATAGTTGCGGCCCCGATATGGACATTTGCGGCACTGATATGGACAGTTGCGGCACTAATACGAACAGTTATCCTCGTACTGATACTTTTTTGTGTATCAGTCCGAGGATGAGTTGCGGCACTGATATGGACAATTGCGATACTGATATGGATAGTTGCGGCACCGATATGGACAGTTATCCTCTTACTGATACTTTTTTGAGTATCAGTCCGAGGATGATTTGCGGCACTGATATGGACATTTGCGGCACCGATATAGACATTTGCGGCACCGATAAGGACGGTTGCGGACTGATATGGACAGTTGCGGCACTGATATGGATAGTTGCGGCCCCGATATGGATAGTTGCGGCCCCGATATGGACGGTTGCGGCACCGATATAGACAGTTCCGGCACTGATATGCATAGTTGCGGCCCCGATATGGACATTTGCGGCACCGATATGGACAGTTGCGGCACCGATATGGACAGTTGCGGCACTGATATGGATAGTTGCGGCCCCGATATGGACATTTGCGTCACCGATATGGACATTTGCGGCACCGATATGGACAGTTGCGGCACTGATATGGACAGTTGCGGCACTGATATTGATAGGTGCGGCCCCGATATGGACGGTTGCGGCACCGATATGGACAGTTGCGGCACTGATATGGACATTTGCGGCACCGATATGGACAGTTGCGGCACTGATATGGACATTTGCGGCACCGATATGGACAGTTGCGGCACTGATATGGACAGTTGCCGCACATATACGAACAGTTATCCTCGTACTGATACTTTTTTGAGTATCAGTCCGAGGATGAGTTGCGGCACCGATATGGACAGTTGCGGCACCGATATGGACATTTGCGGCACCGATATGGACAGTTGCGGCACCGATATGGACAGTTGCGGCACCGATATGGACAGTTGCGGCACCGATATGGACAGTTGCGGCACCGATATGGACAGTTGCGGCACCGATATGGACAGTTGCGGCACTGATATGGACAGTTGCGGCACTGATATGGACAGTTGCGGCACTCATACGAACAGTTATCCTCGTACTGATACTTTTTTGAGTATCAGTCCGAGGATGAGTTGCGGCACTGATATGGACAGTTGCGGCACCGATATGGACATTTGCGGCACCGATATGGACAGTTGCGGCACCGATATGGACAGTTGCGGCACTGATATGGATAGTTGCGGCCCCGATATGGACAGTTGCGGCCCCGATATGGACGGTTGCGGCACCGATATAGACAGTTCCGGCACTGATATGCATAGTTGCGGCCCCGATATGGACATTTGCGGCACCGATATGGACAGTTGCGGCACCGATATGGACAGTTGCGGCACCGATATGGACAGTTGCGGCACCGATATGGACATTTGCGTCACCGATATGGACAGTTGCGGCACCGATATGGACAGTTGCGGCACGGATATGGACGGTTGCGGCACCGATATGGACAGTTGCGGCACCGATATGGACAGTTGCGGCACTGATATGGACAGTTGCAGCACTGATATGGATAGTTGCGGCACCGATATGGACAGTTGCGGCACTGATATGGACAGTTGCGGCACTGATATGGATAGTTGCGGCACTGATATGGACAGTTGCCGCACATATACGAACAGTTATCCTCGTACTGATACTTTTATGAGTATCAGTCCGAGGATGAGTTGCGGCACCGATATGGACAGTTGCGGCACCGATATGGACATTTGCGTCACCGATATGGACAGTTGCGGCACCGATATGGACAGTTGCGGCACCGATATGGACAGTTTCGGCACCGATATGGACAGTTTCGGCACTGATATGGATAGTTGCGGCACCGATATGGACAGTTGCGGCACTGATATGGATAGTTGCGGCACTGATATGGACAGTTGCCGCACATATACGAACAGTTATCCTCGTACTGATACTTTTTTGAGTATCAGTCTGAGGATGATTTGCGGCACTGATATGGACATTTGCGGCACCGATATAGACATTTGCGGCACCGATATGGACGGTTGCGGCACCGATATGGACAGTTGCGGCACCGATTTGTATAGTTGCGGCACCGATATGGATAGTTGCGGCACCGATATGGACAGTTGCGGCACCGATATGGACAGTTGCAGCACTGATATGGATAGTTGCGGCACCGATATGGACAGTTTCGGCACTGATATGGATAGTTGCGGCACTGATATGGATAGTTGCGGCACTCATACGAACAGTTATCCTCGTACTGATACTTTTTTGAGTATCAGTCTGAGGATGATTTGCGGCACTGATATGGACATTTGCGGCACCGATATAGACATTTGCGGCACCGATATGGACATTGAGGAAACTCGAATGTGAACATTTTCGACCATCGAAAAACATCGAAATCCATAATTTATCCTCAAGTAAGACACTAATTCTCGTAGATTCACTTCATATCTACTAATTAAAACACATTACAGGGTGGTGGATAGAGTAATACTCGAATACCAAACCAAAAACCAAAAATCTCCAACGTAAACATTGAGAAAACTCGTACGTGAACATTTTCGACAATCGAAAAACATCGAAATCCATAATTTATCCTCAAGTAAGACACTAATTCTCGTAGATTCACTTCATATCAACTAATTAAAACACATAAGAGGGTGGTGGGTAGTGTAATACTCAAATACCAAACCAAAAACCAAAAATCTCCAACGTAAACATTGAGGAAACTCGTACTCGAACATTTGAGACCATCTAAAAACATTGTTATCCCTAATTTAACCTCAAGTATGACTCTAAATCTCGTAGATTTACTTAACATCTACTAATTAAAACACATTACAGGGTGTGGGATAGAGTAATACTCGAATACCAAACCAAAAACAACAAATCTCAAACGTAAACATTGAGAAAACTCGTAATTGAACATGTGACCAACCTGACAAAGGTAGTGTTACACAACCTTCATATACCAAATGTTCATTGGACACAGACACACACTCACTCACTCACTGATGTAGTGATGATGACTGTTATGCATTGTGACCAACCTGACAAAGGTAGTGTCACACAAAGCATTACACAACCCTACCATAAGCGAATCAATGATATTTTAATTGAAAACTGTATACTAAAATGGCAATGTCTGATTGTTCCTTTGACAATATAGCTAATGTCTTTTAAGATTATGATTCTCGGGACTAGGAAAAATAATCCTGACATAAATTTCTAGCAGTTGGGCATGTGTCTTCACAGCCACGAATTTAATAAGATTCAAAAAACAAACACACAATGTGCTCTCTCCCTCAGTCAACTCACAGTGAGTGGGGAATACAAAAAGATTGTAGAGCATTAGAAAACGGGTGCAAAAGGTGGTAGAGCATGATGGGTTACCTTCATGGGTTCGGTATCTACTGATTAGACACTTTTACTAGCCAAAATGATCAAATCCTCGACCAATGGGATACAAAAAACGAAAACACACAATGTGCTCTCTCCCACAGTCAACACACAGTGAGTGGGGAATACAAAAAGATTGTAGAGCATTAGAAAACGGGTGCAAAAGGTGGTAGAGCATGATGGGTTACCTTCATGGGTTCGGTATCTACTGATTAGACACTTTTACTAGCCAAAATGATCAAATCCTCGACCAATGGGATACAAAAAACGAAAACACACAATGTGCTCTCTCCCACAGTCAACACACAGTGAGTGTGGAATACAAAAAGATTGTAGAGCATTAGAAAACGGGTGCAAAAGGTGGTAGAGCATGATGGGTTACCTTCATGGGTTCGGTATCTACTGATTAGACACTTTTACTAGCCAAAATGATCAAATCCTCGACCAATGGGATACAAAAACAAATTGACCAACCACATACAGTGCTCTCTCCCACAGTCAACACACAGTGAGTGTGGAATACAAAAAGATTGTAGAGCATTAGAAAACGGGTGCAAAAGGTGGTAGAGCATGATGGGTTACCTTCATGGGTTCGGTATCTACTGATTAGACACTTTTACTAGCCAAAATGATCAAATCCTCGACCAATGGGATACAAAAAACGAAAACACACAATGTGCCCTCTCTCAGTCAACTCACATTGAGAGAGTGGGAATACAAAAGGATTGTAGAGCATTAGAAAACGGGTGCAAAAGATGGTAGAGCATGATGGGTTACCTTCATGGGTTCGGTATCTACTGATTAGACACTTTTACTAGCCAAAATGATCAAATCCTCGACCAATGGGATACAAAAAACGAAAACACACAATGTGCTCTCTCCCACAGTCAACACACAGTGAGTGGGGAATACAAAAAGATTGTAGAGCATTAGAAAACGGGTGCAAAAGGTGGTAGAGCATGATGGGTTACCTTCATGGGATCGGTATCTACTGATTAGACACTTTTACTAGCCAAAATGATCAAATCCTCGACCAATGGGATACAAAAAACGAAAACACACAATGTGCTCTCTCCCACAGTCAACACACAGTGAGTGGGGAATACAAAAGGATTGTAGAGCATTAGAAAACGGGTGCAAAAGATGGTAGAGCATGATGGGTTACCTTCATGGGTTCGGTATCTACTGATTAGACACTTTAATTAGCCAAAATGATCAAATCCTCGACCAATGGGATACAAAAAACGAAAACACACAATGTGCTCTCCCTCAGTCAACAAACAGTGAGTGGGGAGTACAAAAAGATTGTAGAGCATTGGAAAAAGGGTGCAAAAGGTGGTAGAGCATGATGGGTTACCTTCATGGGATCGATATCTACTGATTAGAAACTTTTATTAGCCAAAATGATCAAATCCTCGACCAATGGGATACAAAAAACGAAAACACACAATGTGCTCGCCCTCAGTCAGCACACAGTGAGTGGGGAGTACAAAAAGATTGTAGAGCATTGGAAAAAGGGTGCAAAAGGTGGTAGAGCATGATGGGTTACCTTCATGGGATCGATATCTACTGATTAGACACTTTTACTAGCCAAAATGATCAAATCCTCGACCAATGGGATACAAAAACGAAAACACACAATGTGCTCTCCCTCAGTCAACACACAGTGAGTGGGGAGTACAAAAAGATTGTAGAGCATTGGAAAAAGGGTGCAAAAGGTGGTAGAGCATGATGGGTTACCTTCATGGGATCGATATCTACTGATTAGACACTTTTACTAGCCAAAATGATCAAATCCTCGACCAATAGGATTCAAAAAACAAAAACACACACTCTGCTCACCTAATCATACACGGTGCCCTGGGTGTGGAAAACTTTGGACAACGTGGATCTTATTTTCACGCGGCCAACACCCAATTTAGAGAGTGGATCTTTTAATTTTATAAGCAAATTAACAATTTAGGACAACATTTGCACTATAAAAAGTGAAATACCAAATACCAAATGCTCATTGGACACAGACACACACTCACTCACTCACTGATGTGGTGATGATGACTGTTGTGCATTGTGACCAACCTGACAAAGGTAGTGTTACACAACCTTCATATGCCAAATGCTCATTGGACACAGACACACACTCACACACAAACTGATGTGGATGTGGTGATGATGATTTCCAATTAGCCAATTTCCATTGCCGATACCTTGGAAATTGGCTAGATTCAGCCAATTTCCATTGCCGATACATTGGAAATTGGCTAGATTCAGCCAATTTCCATGGCCGATACCTATTGTATCGGCTATTTTGATGAACAAGCTTAGCTCGGCAATGGAAATTGGCTAGATTCAGCCAATTTCCATCGCTTAGATTGTCCATATCATTAGTGTATCGCAACGCAGCACCGATATGGAATAATTATCATCAAATGAACACCACTGTGAACATTTAGAGCCCACATAAGCCATACAAAGGTATTACACAACAATACCATAAGCCAATCATTGATATGTTAATTGAAAACTAATTAGATATTTCGCTTAGATTGTCCATATCATTAGTTTTGATGCAACGCAGCACCGATATGGAAATCTTTTCATAAAATGCACACCTCTGTGAACATTTAGAGCCCACATGTGCCCTACAAAAGCATTACACAACCCAACCATAAGCCATAAACAAGACAGTATTGAATAAAACACACAATGTGCTCTACCTCAGTCAACTCACAGTGAGTGGGGAAAAACAAAAAGATTGTAGAGCATTAGATAACGGGTGCAAAAGGTGGTAGAGCATGAAGAATTACTTTCATGGGATCGGTATCTTCTGATTAGACACTTTAATTAGCCAAAATGATCAAATCCTCGACCAATAGGATTCAAAAAACAAACACACAATGTGCTCTCTCTCTCTCTCTTTCAGTCAACTCACAGTGAGTGGGGTTAAACAAAAACATTTGCGACCATCGAAAAACATCGCTATACCTTATTCATCCTCAAGTAAGACACTAATTCTCGTAGATTCACTTCATATCAACTAATTAAAACACATAAGAGGGTGGTGGGTAGTGTAATACTGAAATAACAAACCAAAAACCAAAAATCTCCAACGTAAACATTGAGGAAACTCGAATGTGAACATTTGCGACCATCGAAAAACATCGCTATACCTTATTCATCCTCAAGTAATACACTAATTCTCGTAGATTCACTTCATATCAACTAATTAAAACACATAAGAGGGTGGTGGGTAGTGTAATACTCAAATAACAAACCAAAAAACCAAAAATCTCCAACGTAAACATTGAGGAAACTCGAATGTGAACATTTGCGACCATCGAAAAACATCGCTATACCTTATTCATCCTCAAGTAATACACTAATTCTCGTAGATTCACTTCATATAAACTAATTAAAACACATAAGAGGGTGGTGGGTAGTGTAATACTGAAATAACAAACCAAAAACCAAAAATCTCCAACGTAAACATTGAGGAAACTCGAATGTGAACATTTGCGACCATCGAAAAACATCGCTATACCTTATTCATTCTCAAGTAAGACACTAATTCTCGTAGATTCACTTCATATCTACTTATTAAAACACCTAACAGGGTGGTGGGTAGTGTAATACTGAAATAACAAACCAAAAAACCAAAAATCTCCAACGTAAACATTGAGGAAACTCGAATGTGAACATTTGCGACCATCGAAAAACATCGCTATACCTTATTCATTCTCAAGTAAGACACTAATTCTCGTAGATTCACTTCATATCTACTAATTAAAACACCTAACAGGGTGGTGGGTAGAGTAATACTCAAATACCAAACCAAAAACCAAAAAATCTCCAACAAACACACAATGTGCTCTACTTCAGTCAACTCACAGTGAGTGGGGAATACAAAAAGATTGTAGAGCATTAGAAAACGGGTGCAAAAAGGTGGTAGAGCATGATGAATTACCTTCATGGGATCGTTATCTACTGATTAGACACTTCTATTAGCCAAAATGATCAAATCCTCGACCAATAGGATTCAAAAAACAAACTCACAATGTGCTCTACCACAGTAAACCTGACATTGAAGGTTGTGTTACACAACCTTCATATACCAAATGCTCATTGGACACAGGCACACACTCACACACACACAATACACACGATACTGATGGACAACGTGGATCTTATTATCACGCAGCCAACACCCAATTTAGAGAGTGGATCTTTTATTTCATACGCAAATTAACAATTTAGGACAACATTTGCACTACAAATGTGAACATCGAATCAAAAAACTTGCATTTGACAGTTAAAAACTTTGTCACCTAATCATACTAAAATGGCAATGTCTGATTGTTCCATTGACAATAGAGCTAATGTCTTTTAAGATTATGATTCTTGGGACTAGGAAAAATAATCCTGGCATAAATTTCTAGCAGTTGGGCATGTGTCGTCACAGCCACGAATTTAATAAGATTCAAATACAATAGTTTGGAATATTGAGTACACTAAAATGGCAATGTCTGATTGTTCCTTTGACAATAGAGCTAATGTCTTTTAAGATTATGATTCTTGGGACTAGGAAAAATAATCCTGACATAAATTTCTAGCAGTTGGGCATGTGTCGTCACAGCCACAAATTTAATAAGATTCAAATACAATAGTTTGGAATATTGAGTACACTAAAATGGCAATGTCTGATTGTTCCTTTGACAATATAGCTAATGTCTTTTAAGATTATGATTCTTGGGACTAGGAAAAATAATCCTGACATAAATTTCTAGCAGTTGGGCATGTGTCGTCACAGCCACGAATTTAATAAGATTCAAATACATTAATTTGGAATATTGAGTCATAGGAACAGTTGCGGCACTCATTAGAACAGTTGCGGCACTGATAGGATGAGTTATCCTCGTACTGATACTCCGAGTATCCGTACGAGGATGAGTTGCGGCACTGATTGGAACAGTTGCGGCAGTCATAGAAACAGTTGCGGCACAGACTAGAGACGGACAAACTGCAAGTTTGCTTGCTTGTGCTTGTTTAGGCTTGTGAGAACATTTATTTAGCTTGCCGCTAGATGGCGATAGGCGTTTTGATGTAACATCATGACATGATCGTGTTGGCAACATGTTGCTGCTGTCGTTCACTGCTAGATGTGCTTCTGTCACGTAATATTTTCCTTCCTGAAACTTAAAATTTAAGTTAAATGTTGATTACACTATTTTGTGTTGACTATTTGTAAGTTTACGATCGTATTTGCCTTCAATTTGAACCAGACAATTGTACTCTTCCCAATTGATTTTATTTATTAGTAAATTCAATAGAAAATATGATTATTGCTCACATTTAGTAAAATGAAAATTCAAAGTAAAAGTAATAGTTTTATTTCAAAATGCAATATTAATGGATAATAAATCAAAATGAATAATAGTAAATCACAAAATGGTACATGTAATTCAATTGAATCAACAAGTAATTGCAATCGCCCAATGATAAACATTACTCAGGATCGGAAAAGTCTTCATTGTCGGGATCATCGTCCACAATGTTGAGCACATCCTCGAATGCTTGTGCCAAGGCGTCATCATCGTACAGGTCATGACTATCGTTGATGGTGGTCAATTGGTCGGTGAGCTTTTCTTTGAGCAGCACTCGACGCTTGCTCATGATTTGACCACTTATGTTGAATCTTCTTTCCGTGCTCACTTCAGTGGCAGGAATGATGTGCACTCTACGGGCAATTGCAGACAACAGCGGAAATCTATGGGAAACTTTGTCCCAGAACTCAAAAATAGGTAAACTCAATTCAACAGGAGACAAGTAATCTCGATACTTTGCAATCTCCTCTTCGAGAGACAACTTTTGAAAGGAATGTTGCCCTAATACTTCATCGAACACATCCGGCACTTTTGGCAATTCCAAAATTTGCTTGTTTCGGCTGTGCCTATTCTTTATTTTGTTGTTCAATCGGTGTGCTTCTCGCTTGATGATGATGAAGTCGAGTTGAGTGAACAGTTCCTTTGAGTTACGATATCTTGGCCATAAGAATGTGGCCAGTTTGTGAAATGCTTTGTGGGTAAACTTGTCATCGAACAGCTGGAGAAACTTGCTGCGCAAAGGTTGGAGCTTGCGAGTGGACAAGTATTGGAATGATCGACTCTTGAGTGCATGTCGAGCAGGCCATACACGACAAAGTGTTGGTTTCGTTTGGCACGAAATATATTTGCCCATATACTCCCAAATGTCGAGATATGCCTTCAAGTCTATCAACATTTCCTCATCCAAACTGTGGACAAGGTTTTCAATGGTTTGAGTTGACTCAATCTCGGACAAAACACTAAAGTTGGCCAGAATGGAATCGATCATTCTTTTTCTAAAAATAAATAATAAACAAATAAAGTTTAGACTGTGTAAAGTATATTCGATCAATTATTACTTTGAGTCCCATCTTGTGGGCACTTCCTGTTTAAGTGTTGGTTTCATTTGTGACTGTGTTCCACTTTTCTTGACCACTTTGACCTGTAAAGTTTAGGTTGAATTAAAATAACATTCAAGTAAATTAACTTTCATTTCACTGACCAACTTCTTGCAACTGTCCAACTGGTCACAAATTAGTGCTATTCTAGGGCTATTTTCAGGTTTGAACAGATTGGCACCAACGAGATTCATTTGATGTCTGTCGCAACTTTTTTGTAGTCAATGTCAGGGTGAGTCCATGGATGCGGTTCCTTTTGGTCTTTTGGTTTGGACTGATAGTCAAACGCGGATTGCAAAGCCTGGTCAGTTACATAACCAGCAAGCTTGTCCAGTCCAATTCCTAAATTACGACGATCATTAACATTTTGTACAAATGTGACTTTTCAACATACCAAATTCACTCAAGACCTTATCAGTCTCTTTTGCTGTATCCTCACAAATCTTGTTGGGCACAGCTCGGCAGACCAATTGGCGACATTTGAGTTCACCATCAACCAAGTAACTTGCATTGAGATCAAGAAAGCTTTTGTTGGTGAACTTCTCGGTCCAGTGGTCAGCTGTGATGGCAACATCGTAGGCTTGTTCAAACTCTTTGACCATTTTGTTCTTGATTACACCGTACACCTTCTCGACTTGCCTTCCAACAGTTTTGCCACTAAATAAAACCTGAAAATATAATCAGATATGCACAAATATTGTACATTCAACAAACATTCATACATCTTTAACACTGATCTTGCCAAGGTGGCGATTCTCCACTGCAATGTCCATTGCGAACTGGAAAGCTTTGATCAGTGCCGCATTGTCCCAAACTCCAAGTGATAGCAGTCCTCGGGCGCACACCATGACCCGAAGGTTCTTCATATGCTCCTTCACATGATGAGGCAATTGTACAGTTGGTCTGTCCAACGACGGTTGTGGTTGGTTGGCTTGGTTCACTCGCTGACGTGTAGAAAGTAAGTCATCCTTTCTCTTTTCACATTGAACAGATTCTGACCGAAGGTGACGTCTCATCGAGGTAGTGACAATTCGTTCCGGATCATACGAATAAAGTTTGTCGCACTCGTTGCACTTTGAAAACGGTTGAACAATTCCATTCACTTGCACCAACTGAAAGTGACTCCAAACATCACTCGACGTTCCAATGTCCGTGTTTGCGTAGTACTGCACACTCGGGTCCATATGATCCACCAACTGTAAAGTATAGCCAAATTAATAATAATTCAATAAAATAAGCAATAAATACTTTTTGAATTGATTTGTGATAATCACGTTCATATAGACGTCGTTTTGAGGGTGTTTCATCGATTGTATCTTGTGATTTTCTTTTTGTAGCCTTTTTTGAAATGTTTGGGTTTGAAAATGAACTGAAAGATACCGGATTGCCAATTAGACTGAATGATGAAGTTGTCGGGGTTTGTTGGATTTGATTGTATGATTTACGAATAGTAAGTGGTGTACGTTGAGAATGGACCGTTAATTGGCTAACATTGAACGAACTTGAAGCAGATGATTGGTTTCTCACGGAATTGAAAGTTGACGATTGGTTGGAAAGTGGCATTCGTTTTGGTGCATTTACTGGAGATGATCGTTTGGTTGGAGAAGGGTAAAAATTCACATTTTCTTGATCAAATTCACACAGATTTGATTGATCAAAGTCAATTGAGTTATTAAAAGTGTCAGGACACATATATGAATCATCATAATCAATCACACTCTTGCTTTCACGAACAATGCTTTCAATCTCAGCATCGCTGTCAAACTCACAATCATTTGACATTTCCATTGTAGAGCCGTAAAATATAGACCAATCGAGATGAGTTGAGTTGACACTAATCGATGTAGTAACAATTTGGATCGTAGTGATTGGCAGAATTGGCAAACAAATACAACCTGTTATTGACAATCACACAGCAAGTAAGTCACACAAGTGGAAAGTGGCGCGTAAAGCAACATGCGAGCAACATCAACTGCCATATAGAGCTACTGTACCGTTGAGTGGCTCGAGTGGCAACCAATCAGAATGCATGCAAGTGTCACTGTGTTTGAGTTCAATGGGCCGCTCATAGACAGGGTCAGACTGACACAAATTGATTGGACTATCTAATGTAACACCATGTAACACTCAAAATCAGAAACAAATTACCAAACAAAATCTCAAAAATTAATTATCGTTTGATTTAGTTCGACATATTTCCAGTTGAATGTTGAAATAAGTGAATATAAAACATTTATTTACGATCAAATACAAATAATTAGGCTTTCTGTTATTGGTACCTGTTAACATGTCTTAAAAGAAATAAACAAAGAAATAGCGACTGTTTGTCAGATAAGTGAAATTTACAGTGGCAAATAAATTATATAATAATTTGGTGGTGATTTGTGAATACAACATAACACTATTTGTTTGTGAGCTCGATCAAAACTTTAAAAACGCGTGTCGCTACCTAGTGAGTAAAAATGTAATTGTCTCACAAGCCTAAACAAGCCCAAGCAAGCAAAGGCCACAAACAAGCAGATTGGTTTGTCCCTCTCTAGCACAGACAGTCAACACTCAGTGAGTGGGGAGTTGCGGCACTGATTGGAACAGTTGCGGCAGTCATAGAAACAGTTGCGGCACTCATTAGAACAGTTGCGGCACTGATAAGAAGAGTTATCATTGTACTGATACTCCGAGTATCTGTACGAGAGTAATACTAGAGTAATACTGGAATACCAAACCAAAAACCAAAAATCTCCAACGTAAACATTGAGAAAACTCGTATGTGAACATTTGCGACCATCGAAAAACATCGCTATACCTTATTCATCCTCAAGTAAGACACTAATTCTCGTAGATTTACTTCATATCTACTTATTAAAACATCTAACAGGGTGGTGGGTAGAGTAATACTCAAATACCAAACCAAAAACCAAAAATCTCCAACGTAAACATTGAGAAAACTCGTACGTGAACATTTGCGATCATCGAAAAACATCGCTATACCTTATTCATCCTCAAGTAAGACACTAATTCTCGTAGATTCACTTCATATCAACTAATTAAAACGCCTAAGAGGGTGGTGGGTAGAGTAATACTCAAATAACAAAGCAAAAAACCAAAAATCTCCAACGTAAACATTGAGGAAACTCGAATGTGAACATTTGCGACCATCGAAAAACATCGTTATACCTTATTCATCCTCAAGTAAGACACTAATTCTCGTAGATTCACCTCAGATCAACTAATTAAAACACCTAAGAGGGTGGTGGGTAGAGTAATACTCAAATAACAAACCAAAAACCAAAAATCTCCAACGTAAACATTGAGGAAACTCGAATGTGAACATTTGCGACCATCGAAAAACATCGCTATACCTTATTCATCCTCAAGTAAGACACTAATTCTCGTAGATTCACTTTATATCAACTTATTAAAACACCTAAGAGGGTGGTGGGTAGAGTAATACTCAAATACCAAACCAAAAACTAAAAATCTCCAACAAACACACAATGTGCTCTACTTCAGTCAACTCACAGTGAGTGGGGAATACAAAAAGATTGTAGAGCATTAGAAAACGGGTGCAAAAAGGTGGTAGAGCATGATGAATTACCTTCATGGGATCGTTATCTACTGATTAGACACTTCTATTAGCCAAAATGATCAAATCCTGGACCAATAGGATTCAAAAAACAAACTCACAATGTGCTCTACCACAGAAAACCTGACATTGAAGGTTGTGTTACACAACCTTCATATACCAAATGCTCATTGGACACAGGTACACACTCACACACACAATACACACGATACTGATGGACAACGTGGATCTTATTATCACGCAGCCAACACCCAATTTAGAGAGTGGATCTTTTATTTCATACGCAAATTAACAATTTAGGACAACATTTGCACTACAAATGTGAACATCGAATCAAAAAAACTTGCATTTGACAGTTAAAAACTTTGTCACTCAATCATACTAAAATGGCAATGTCTGATTGTTCCATTGACAATAGAGCTAATGTCTTTTAAGATTATGATTCTTGGAACTAGGAAAAATAATCCTGGCATAAATTTCTAGCAGTTGGGCATGTGTCGTCACAGCCACGAATTTAATAAGATTCAAATACAATAGTTTGGAATATTGAGTACACTAAAATGGCAATGTCTGATTGTTCCTTTGACAATAGAGCTAATGTCTTTTAAGATTATGATTCTTGGGACTAGGAAAAATAATCCTGACATAAATTTCTAGCAGTTGGGCATGTGTCGTCACAGCCACAAATTTAATAAGATTCAAATACAATAGTTTGGAATATTGAGTACACTAAAATGGCAATTTCTGATTGTTCCTTTGACAATATAGCTAATGTCTTTTAAGATTATGATTCTTGGGACTAGGAAAAATAATCCTGACATAAATTTCTAGTAGTTGGGCATGTGTCGTCACAGCCACGAATTTAATAAGATTCAAATACATTAATTTGGAATATTGAGTCATTGGAACAGTTGCGGCACTCATTGGAACGGTTGCAGCACTCATTGGAAGAGTTATCATCGTACTGATACTTTTATTTCGATGTATCAGTACGAGGATGAGTTGCGGCACTGATTAGAACAGTTGCGGCACTCATTGAAACAGTTGCGGCACTCATTGGAACAGTTGCGGCACTGATATGGACAGTTGCGGCACCGATATGGACAGTTGCGGCACCGATATGGACAGTTGCGGCACCGATATGGACAGTTGCGGCACTGATATGGATAGTTGCGGCACCGATATGGACAGTTGCGGCACTGATATGGACAGTTATCCTCGTACTGATACTTTTTTGAGTATCAGTCCGAGGATGAGTTGCGGCACTGATATGGACAGTTGCAGTACTGATATGGACATTTGCGGCACTGATATGGACAGTTGCCGCACATATACGAACAGTTATCCTCGTACTGATACTTTTTTGAGTATCAGTCCGAGGATGAGTTGCGGCACTGATATGGACAGTTGCGGCACCGATATGGACAGTTTCGGCACTGATATGGATAGTTGCGGCACTGATATGGATAGTTGCGGCACTCATACGAACAGTTATCCTCGTACTGATACTTTTTTTGAGTATCAGTCCGACGATGAGTTGCGGCACTGATATGGACAGTTGCGATACTGATATGGATAGTTGCGGCACTCATACGAACAGTTATCCTCGTACTGATACTTTTTTGAGTATCAGTCCGAGGATGAGTTGCGGCACTGATATGGACAGTTGCGGCACCGATATGGACAGTTGCGGCACCGATATGGACAGTTGCGGCACTGATATGGACAGTTGCGGCACTGATATGGATAGTTGCGGCACTGATATGGACAGTTGCGGCACTCATACGAACAGTTATCCTCGTACTGATACTTTTTTGAGTATCAGTCCCACGATGAGTTGCGGCACTGATATGGACAGTTGCGATACTGATATGGATAGTTGCGATACTAATATGGACAGTTGCCGCACATATACGAACAGTTATCCTCGTACTGATACTTTTTTGAGTATCAGTCCGAGGATGAGTTGCGGCACCGATATGGACAGTTTCGGCACTGATATGGATAGTTGCGGCACCGATATGGACAGTTGCGGCACCGATATGGATAGTTGCGGCACCGATATGGACAGTTATCCTCGTACTGATACTTTTTGAGTATCAGTCCGAGGATGAGTTGCGGCACCGATATGGACAGTTGCGGCACTCATACGAACAGTTATCCTCGTACTGATTTTTAGTCAGTACTGACAATTTGCGACCATCGAAAAACATCGCTATACCTTATTCATCCTCAAGTAATACACTAATTCTCGTAGATTCACTTCATATCAACTAATTAAAACACCTAAGAGGGTGGTGGGTAGAGTAATACTGGAATACCAAACCAAAAACCAAAAATCTCCAACGTAAACAATGAGAAAACTCGTATGTGAACATTTGCGACCATCGAAAAACATCGCTATACCTTATTCATCCTCAAGTAATACACTAATTCTCGTAGATTCACTTCATATCAACTAATTAAAACACATAAGAGGGTGGTGGGTAGAGTAATACTCAAATAACAAACCAAAAACCAAAAATCTCCAACGTAAACATTGAGAAAACTCGTACGTGAACATTTGCGACCATCGAAAAACATCGCTATACCTTATTCATCCTAAAATAAGACAATAATTCTCGTAGATTCACTTCATATCTAGTTATTAAAACACCTAACAGGGTGGTGGGTAGAGTAATACTGGAATACCAAACCAAAAACCAAAAATCTCCAACGTAAACATTGAGAAAACTCGTATTTGAACATTTGCGACCATCGAAAAACATCGCTATACCTTATTCATCCTCAAGTAATACACTAATTCTCGTAGATTCACTTCATATCAACTAATTAAAACACCTAAGAGGGTGGTGGGTAGAGTAATACTCAAATAAAAAACCAAAAACCAAAAATCTTTAACGTAAACATTGAGAAAACTCGTACGTGAACATTTGCGACCATCGAAAAACATCGCTATACCTTATTCATCCTCAAGTAAGACACTAATTCTCGTAGATTCACTTCATATCAACTAATTAAAACACCTAAGAGGGTTGTGGGTAGAGTAATACTCAAATACCAAACCAAAAACCAAAAATCTCCAACGTAAACATTGAGGAAACTCGAATGTGAACATTTGCGACCATCGAAAAACATCGCTATACCTTATTCATCCTCAAGTAATACACTAATTCTCGTAGATTCACTTCATATCAACTAATTAAAACATTTAAGATTGTGGTGGGTAGAGTAATACTCAAATAACAAACCAAAAACCAAAAATCTCCAACGTAAACATTGAGAAAACTCGTACGTGAACATTTGCGACCATCGAAAAACATCGCTATACCTTATTCATCCTCAAGTAAGACACTAATTCTCGTAGATTCACTTCATATCAACTAATTAAAACACCTAAGAGGGTGGTGGGTAGAGTAATACTCAAATACCAAACCAAAAACCAAAAATCTCCAACGTAAACATTGAGAAAACTCGTACGTGAACATTTGCGACCATCGAAAAACATCGCTATACCTTATAATATATATATTGTGGAAAGCTTGAGTTAATGATAATTCTGAAATTAGGCTTTGCTTACCCTCAAGATTAAGAACAAGTTTAAGTATCGAGGCACTTGTCTTAAAGAATCGGAATTGTGGCTTTATACTGAGGATAAGAAACACCAAGAAGAAGGTCGAGTGTAAGTGAATTTGACTTATTTTATTTATCGACTATTTTCTAAATTACTCTAAATTATTTTAGTGAAGCGAAAAAGGCAAGAGAAGCCAAGAAGCGACGTAGACCAAAGGAAGACAACGACTTCCTCGATTATGAACTCGTCTACTTGCAGAAAATGAACCAGAAGTTCAATTACAAGGCCAAGAAGGCACGACTTGAAGAAGCTTTGACCCAGGCTAAGAAGTTACGAGGAAATGCTGCTGCTGCACGGGCCGACAAAAGGGGACCTGGCAATGGACCCAATTGAAGTTGAAGTTACGTTACCGAATAACGAAATCGGAGGTTCTTGTCTATAACGTTTGTAACGTGTTAATGTATATTTCATTATAGTAACTATTTATATAAATATCCTCATTTATATTTGTTTGACTATTATCTCGTATATCTTTAGAATAAACAATTTAAATAACTAAACTAGCAGGGATACAAACGGATTTATTTTGATTTTATATAAGGAGAAATAAGGACGAAAAAATACTTTATAAAGGAACTAATTTCTGAAAAGAATCGTTTTGACAAACTTGAAATTATTCATTTATAAAAGGAGAAATTTTTATATTTCCTTTTATAAACGAATTAAAAAAATCTTCTTTTATAAAAGAAATACATGAATGAAAATCGTTTATAAAAGGAAAATTTCCGGCTGGGTGACACAACAGAACGTTGAAATCTGGCACACAGTTAAAAAGAAATTATATTTAGTTTACCAAACGGACTGGTGGACTATAGTGGGGAAAAATGCTTGCTTTTGAAGCGAGAAGTCTCGGTTCAAAAGTTTATTCACAGAAACAAACATTAATTCAAAAAAGCAAACGGTGCGCACCGCGCAGTGCGAATGAGAATAAATGCTTGGAAAACTGATTCGAATAATTTGATGTACTTGACTTAATTTGAAGTAGTTGTGATCATTTCTGACCTAAAAGAATTGAAAATAAATAAATAAATAAAAATCGTATCCGGGATTCGAACCTGGACTTCACGCTTTGATAGCAAGCACCTTGCCCACTAGGCCACACGTATAGAAAGTAGAATAATAGCAAAATTATTTGCTTTTAATTATGGGCCCGATTATAGGGACTGGATTTTTAGATATTCAGGTAATGGAACATTCAAATTGGGGAGTAGATAAACATTAAATTACACCAAAAACATTTTCTGTTTGGTGGTAACTAGCACATCGGCATTTGTCGTCGTCGTAGTCTGCTCCCGCATTGCACTGTGCGTGTGCACACAAACAAAGTAACGTCTTCTGTGAACAAGCTCTACCAAAAGGCGCGCGCGGCAAATGCGTGCGCTGCCAAGAATGAGTGTGCTATGAGTTACTAAGCACGGTGCACACTCACAGCACACTGCATACACTAAAACGCCGCAACCGATCATTTGTCCGTTGCTGTGTGTTGTGTTCGTCACCGCATGTTATTTCTATTTGGGCCGATTGAAAACCTGATTCATTTTTGGACTCCAGTAATTCGCCGTGTCAAGATTATCTCGCATTATTGATATCTCGCCCTCCTGCCTTCACGTACTTTCGTCAGAAGGCCACTTTCAACGTCTACGTCAACGAATATTTTCCAAACCTTCAAACTGTATCATCTCTATAGAAGCTCGCAAAAAACGACAGCTTTATTCGAGAAATCTTTCTCTCGGGATTCCAAACCTCTCCCTTAAAGCTTCATCATATCTCTTGGAGCTCGCATAAAGCGACGGCTTCAATTGAGAAATCTCTTAAACTAGCAATTGGTACCACTGTAATTTCTAAATTAGGTTTACTAGTAATCCCGATTTTATTACCTATTTCTATTCTCTACAGAGTCAAGATCAAATTTATCGACACCCATTACCGGCGTTCTCATTTTACGATGTCTAATTTTTTTGACTTTGAAGATCCTACTTGTACTTCTGAGTTTTCCGTTGGAATTCACGGCGTTAAAGAGTGGTACGTTGCTATGGATTTATTGTACAAGTGTACCAAAGAAGATAAAATATCAAGACTTTACAGAAAAGTTTTTACTCGTCAGTACTTGGCTCAATTCTTGGACATTTCCGAGTTTCCCCCAGAATTTGCAATGGCTAACCTAGAGTTGCAAGGTAAGTTGGTTATAAATTATTATTAATATTTTCTAATAAAAATTAAATTTCAGAACTTATTCTTAGGGCTAAAGAAGCCATCGAAGGTGACGGCTTTGATTCCTTATTGTATGGAAGTAAAATAAGGGAGCAAGTCCGAAAAATGTTTGGCAATCAGTTCTAAGAATGTCAAAAAAGCCTCTACAATGCCAAAATAGACGGTGAGTTCATTTTTGTGTGATAACAAACTTTTAGCTTTTTTATTTATAATTTTTAGAACTTACGGTTAACTAGGCAGACCGGCAAACCATCAGTCAAACAAGCAAATCAAGCCCACCTTTATAACATCACCGTAGGTCAACCTAGTCTGATTCGTAACCTATCTTTCCGATTTAATTCATAATTATACCGTAAAGTATTATTCGTTTGTGTGTGTGTTAACAAACTTAACATATTTATATTTTTAGGAACCAAGTGATTTGTCCTTCTCATCATCCCGATTTTTATTTCAACAAAGTGTTTATTTCAGTATTATTGTTTCGTAGAATTATTTTTTGTTTTCTCCAATTATGTAATTATTTTTTGTATACTTCAACTGATTTAATTTTAAATACAATTGATTGTATCATATGATATGTTCTATATTATTTATAAGTATGCCAGTGAATACCCGACCCCGAGGGTACGGGTACGGTTTCTGGAATGCCGGGGTCGATATATGAGCCGCTCAAAAGCCAAACAGCTTAACTCCACTCTGGACCATTTTGAGTAAAACGCAAAAAAGTGAAATGCCGTTTTATTCGGTTTGTTTTTCATATTACACATATTTGGTATGTTTTTATTAACCAGAAATGTTTTAAATGCATAATCTCACATTTTTAAACTCTAAGAACCAATTAAATTGGGTAAATTTAATTGTTTTTGTTAAAAAATCGGAATTTACATGGAGTTGGTTATTTTGGCTTCTGAAAAGTTTCACAAAATAATTTTAAGTTTTGAAACATTTATTCTAGATTATTTGTTATTGGTCTAATAAAAAATTTAAAAAAGATTATAAAACAGTTAGCAAAAATCAAATAATTTTAAAACAATATTTAACAAAAAATTAAAATAAATCAATTTTAATTTTTTGCATCCGAATGACATGTTTTTAAACTTTATATAATATTTATGATGAACTCTTTGAATGAACTCTTTAATCAAATTCAACTCTCAATATGTTTTTTTTCGTTTATTATATTTCATTCTTGAGGGTAAAGCAATGCGGAATGAATTAATTTGACTGATTTGATTGACTATTCTGGCCTTACTTGCAGCATAAATAGTTTAAATTAACAAAGTTTTGTTCGAATTGTATTCAAAATAATTTGGCTATTTCTAACTTGATTTTAATATTTACTAATTGATGTGGCTGTTTGTTTTTGTTTTCTTTTGGTTGGTTACCAAACTTTGCAGTAATTTTAGATACAAATTTTAGCGTTTCATAAAGCAATGATGATTGGTTGTGGTTCAATGAGAATCTTGAATGAATGTTGCATGTATGTATAGTAGTACTTTCAGGTTTGGTAATTATAAATAAAATACAACAATTTGCAATCTAAATGGATTTTAATTCATAATATCGTTGAAATTCGAATAAAGTGAGACGTTTCAAATAAGCAGTAAGATGTTTTTATTTTAAGAACGATACAAATTGTGTATCCGGTTTAGCTGAATGCTCTTTCATTGGAGTTAATCTGATTGGCTTCTGAAAACAATCTATTTTTGTTCAGATGCCAAAAAAGTTTGTACTTTTTAGACAATTCCTATTTTATTGAAAATCTCTATGATTTAGCACCAGAAAATAGTTTATTTGATGGATAATCAACAAAACAACAAATATTCATCATAATCTCAAAATCTTCAAAAATGGAGTTAAGCTGTTTGGCTTCTGAACGGCTCATATAACGCTTGAGTACGGCTTGCTCACGACTTGTTTTTTGGCTTTAAGCCGGCAAAAAGCCGGTTTCAAGCTTTACGTACGCTTTCAATACAAGCCGGTAAATGGCGAGCATAAGTCGGCTTAGCTAAAGGCGCCTATAAGCCGGCAACAAGCCAAATTTTTGCCACCTGGGCACGTTGAGTATGTTGTTAGTGAGTATTGGTGGGCACGGGAATTGTAACTAAGCGGGCTATATAGCTTCCCTTTAAGACTTGAATCAAAGTTAGGTAATCATTAATGTTCAGCACAACGAGGAAAAGTAGACTCGCTCACCTAAGAACCTCCATACCACTCACAATTCCAAATGGAACCAAATGAGCATATTTTACTCATCTGTGTTATTTTTGGGTCATTTTGCGATTTGAATCAAAGTTAGGTGGTCATTAATGTTCAGCACAACGAGAAGAAGTAGACTCGCTCACATAAAAGTCAGGACTTGATTTCCAACCTTCACCAGTGTGTCCAGGAGACCAAAGAGGATACAAACAAAAGTTAAAGTGTGTGGAGAAGTCAACTCCGTAGGAGAAAAACGTCCATCCCACACTCCTCAAGTGCACCCAATACACCTCTGAAGGTACTATCCCACGCCCATGTGTGACAGGCAAGATACTACGTAGCCAAAAAGGTGGAATCCAGCCTCAATCGATGCAGCCAGGAGACCAAAAACCAAAGTTGACCCATTTTAGAATCTTCTGGATCACTAGGAAATTCGAGAGTGTCATAGTTGGATTCAGCGTTCTCGTTTTAGTCTATACAGACATAGTGGTCTCAAATAAGAAAGTTGTCCCATTTTGGAACCTTTCTGGACCACTAAGACACTCGAGAGTGTGACGGTTGGATTCGCCACCCTCCACAACCCCTACATCGACATACACATTGCAAACAAGC
The DNA here is from genome assembly GCA_023373905.1 of Rhizoglyphus robini. Lineage (NCBI taxonomy): Eukaryota > Metazoa > Arthropoda > Arachnida > Sarcoptiformes > Acaridae > Rhizoglyphus > Rhizoglyphus robini. The sequence continues at coordinate 308,717 of JAKIJQ010000175.1, forward strand.
AAGTTGACCTATTTTGGATCGTTCTGGACCACTAGGACACTCGGTAGTGTGACGGTAGGATAGAGCACCCTCTAGTGGGTCTATACAGACAAAGTCGTGTCGAACCTTCTAGATCTCTTTCGATCATCGCCATAACAACACAGACCAGAATCTAGAAACTAGATTCTTGTATTTAGATTCTAGACTCTAGGTTCTATCCACTAGATTCTATGCTCTTGATTCTAAATTATAGTTTCTAGATTCTAGATTCTAGATTCTGGTTTCTAGATTCTAAGCACTAGATTCTAGTCATTAGAATACAACACAACACAGTAGAACCTTCTCGACATTTGCCCCCCTCACCCCCCCATAGCAACACAGACTCGAAAAATCCAGAACAAACGAGAACATACTGTAGAAGACAGAAGGGCAGTACACTATAGGACCTACTCGATCTTTCGAGAACAGCCGAACAACCATAGTCTCAATTTTAGCTCCATAGATGTCGCCCACCAACAACAGTAACAACCGTAACTCTCGCTGCACAACTGAGTCGAGGTTACGTCTTCTGTGGACGTTCCCTCCATGTTTGCCTACCGCAGCGGCCTGTCCACTCACAACAAAACCTTCTCCTCTCTCGCTAATAGCTCACGAGTGTCCTCATTAAATCTTCTGAATCTCAGGATCCTGTGCACCTACCCTCACCAAACCACCACAGATCAACTCGTCTCATTCACCGTCATCTCTGGATACAGCTACAGACCAATCGGTAAGTTCCTTCCATGCGTACTCGGATTCACCTCTCCTTTTTCGAGATTTTTCTTTAACCAATTTCCTTTTTTCCTCTGGTTCGGTACTTCCAAACATTTTCTTGGACCCGTGATTGCTCATGATCGACTCTACCCATCCTCAACTAGATCGGACAGTACCTCACTCGACTCGTTACCCTCATTTCCCGTGCTTTCGGTAAGTCTTTTGTTTTTTGTTATGTTTTTGGTCACCAGCGCTTAGGGGCCCTGGGTGTGCTACAGTCTTTTATATTTAGAGATGATGTACAGTCAAGGTTAGCTTAACTTTAAAATGCCCTAATTTTGAGGGCGGCAGCTCCCTCCTTTTTTTGAGGACATGTTTAGGTGTCCTTTACTTGCATTCCAGTGGGATATTATAGATTCTGTGGACTGTCAGGAAAGATCTGAGGGTACTCTCGTGCCACCTGCCCTAACAGAAGTTGGGTTAGGGTTCTATGGCTCAGTACAGGCACTCGTTTATTGGCTTTGCTTGTAGCCGCCTGTGTGTTGTGTTGGGTGTGATGTCTTTGGAACTCGGGTGGCACTGGTGACGGGATACCAAGGAACTTTTGGCTATGTACTATCTTGCCTGGCACATCTGGCCTAGGGATAGTGTGCTCAATTGAATCCTAAGAGCACTGGGGGTTATGGGTGAGACGTTTTCTCCGACGGAGTTAATTTCTCTTCTCACTTCAACTTGTGTTTGTCTCCACTTTGGTGTCTCGGGTGCACGGATTGAAAGTGGATACTACCTTTTAGGCACTGTACTACCTTGCCTGGCACATCTGGCCGTGTGATAGTGTCCTCAGTTAGGACCTTGGGGACTGTAGGGTGGACGTTTTCTCCTACGGAGTTGACTTCTTCTCACACTTGTATGTGTGTTTGGATCCTCTTTTGGTGCCTCCGTTGCACGGATTGAGGGTTGATACCACTTGTAAGGCTACGTACTATCTTACATATGACTCTTGGCCGAGGGATAGCGTCATCAATGGTAACCCAGGTAACTCATTGCCTAGTTGCCGTAATGGAAATAAAATGAATCTAGCCTGGTTACCTCAAATGAACACTATTGGCCATCAAGAAGCTATTTTTGCGCATACAAAAAGATATTAAAATACATAAAATTGTCAAAAATGTTCGATAATATGCGCGCACACACACACACAACTTTAGTTAAAATCTGAACCACCAGCGGTCGCCACAATCTCCATTGAATGTAATTCTTGGCAACATTAAATGAAATAACGAACTGTTATTTCTTTTGTTTTTGTTTCAATTTTATGTTTTTTACGTTCTAATTTTATCTACTATTTACTGTACATCTATAGTACATTCCAAGAGAATTCTCGAAATCTTGATGAAAATGTATTTACAAGGATAATTCTGATTAGAAGTAACAATAATGTCATGCATAAAGTCCTCGCTACATTGCACGCTAATACAAATATGTTTTCCTCATTTATTTTTAATTAAAAATTTAATCACTGCCTAACGGTCCTAATCATTATCATTATTAAACAGAAATTAAGATTGCAAACAGGGAGACATATCATCATCACTCTATGCACTAAATGCTGAAATGTGCTCCTGTACCGTCCACTGTATATTCAAATGTATGTATCTTCATCTGTGGACGTCCCCTTCACTCGTGTTTATACTACTGTACATATTCTCCTATTATTTTTGTATGCTAAGACGGCGTGCTCGCTGGTCTGCATGTTTTATTGTATTATTGGAATGATTGCTCATATTGATTGATTAAACGAATATTTAATCTATGTATTGGTGTTGATTCGTCACGTTATCAGCACGATGACGCCTCTACCATCGTTTCTGTTTGCAATGATTAATTTGGACGAAGAATTTCGACCTTCGACAATGACTGTATTGCTACTCATCGTATTGATTTTCGGCACCTTGTACTCGTATATTGTGCATCAACGTTCACTCCTGCAACTAGCTCAATCAGCTCAGTTATCGGCCCAGTTTTCACCAAATCAGTTCCAGTATTGTGGTGAAAACTCAATTGTTCAGCTCAACCAGTACAACTTCAAGAGTTGGCACTATTGTCTGCGTGATGAAATCGTGAGTGAAGGATGCTTGGCTGCACTTGAACAACCTCTTGAGGAATATGATCATCGTAACATGCGAGCAATGACCAAAATATTGAATAGTGTCCCGGACCACATGCATGGTCAGTTTGGAAAGTCATACATCGCGTATGAAGCTGTCAACAAACTTCGAGAAAAGTACGGAAATTTGGATGTGTGGAAGCTACGTAAGCTTCAGGAAGACATCAAGGAAACTAAACTGACAAAGTTTGATAAGGAATCGATGGATGAGCACATCAAACTCATTGAAAGGAAATTTATGGTTCTTGTGAACAACAATGCGGAGGAAAGCGAGCTCGTTGGACTGTTCCTGGATACTCTTCCCGATAACGAGGAATGGAAACCATTCAAACGACAATTCACAATAGGGAAACATCTGATTGAAGATGTTTATGCAGATCTTGTGAAATATTCTAAAGAAATTGACAAATCCCGCAAGGATAAAGCTCTGTTCACCCGTTCTACGTACAGATCTAAGCCGCCGCTACCTAGGAAAGCTCAGGAAGCAAAGTTTAATGGAAGCAATGCTCAGTATGTGTCTAGTTCGTTCAATTCGTGGGTGATCGATTCTGGAGCAGGCAAAAACTACGCCAGATCTGCTAAAAATCTTGTTGCTGTTCGTGAAGTTCGAAATTCATCTGTCGCCCTGGCAGATGGTTCGGTTTGTGAAGTGTACCAGGCTGGTGATAAGTTTTTGCACACTGGAAACTCGACCTTGAAACTATCAAATGTTCACGTGTCTCCTGCGTTTGAAGAAAATCTGATTTCAGTTAGTCAACTAACCTCGAGTGGATTCAGAGTATTGTTTGAGGAAAATGCGGCTTTTGTGTTCAAGGGAAAGGAAGTGTATTTGAGGGCTCAGCGCGTCAACAACTTGTATCGGTACTTTGAAAATAAGGATTCAGTCTATTGTGTCAAGAAAATTGACTACCACAGTTGTTTTGGACATCCAGGTCCTCAAAAGATGAGAGTTCTCCAGAAAAAGTACCCGGACGTAAAGTTGAGTGCTCCTGAGAACTGTATTGTGTGCAAAACTGCCAACATGCGACAGAGCTCGTATTTGCCATCGGAAATTCGAACGACCAAACCTTTGGAGTTGATTCATGCAGATCTGTGTGGTCAAATGAAGTACATTGGATATGATCACTCTCGTAACTTTGTTGTGTTCACTGATGACTATTCTCGGTACATGGAAACTTACTTTCTCAAGGGGAAATCATCGAATGAAGTTGTGGAAGCGTTCAAAGAATACAAAGCTCGAATGGAGAAACGATTTGAGGAACGCATTCGAGAAGTGATCGAAATCAGAACTGATAATGGCGGTGAGTTTGGTGGTGAATTTGAAACTTTCTTGAAAAGCGAAGGGATTAATCACCAGACCTCCACTCCATATTGTCACCAACAAAACGGTGTAGCGGAACGATCCATTCAAAAACTGGAGCACACTACCAAGGTCTTGATGTATGAAAGTTGTTTGCCTGACCGTTATTGGCCCGAAGCTGTTCGCACAGCCACATATCTGGAAAATCGTAAGCCTCATTCTAGGCTTGGAGATAAGACTCCTTTGGAAGTAATGTTTCCGTTGACTTCGAATGTGAATGTAAAGAATATGCACATGTTTGGATCTACTGCCATCTCTCTGATTCATCCAGAGAACCGGAAAAGACAAGTAAGGGGAAAATTTGAATCGAATGCTGAGCATCTTGTGTTTGTTGGGTATGAAATGAACGGAAATGGTTATCGACTTCTTGACCCCAATACTTCACGAATTGTACAGCAGAGAAAAGAACATGCGTACGTTCTTGATGGAGACTTCTACTTCTGTAAGAATCGACCGAGTGATGAGAAAGAATGCGAATGCCAAGCCGTGAGGGAAGACATCTTCCCTAGTTTTGAAGTGAGAGATATTCATGTGTCAATTGGGATTTCAGGGGGAGGTGAAACAGTCGGAAATCCAGTTGAAAATGAAGATCAACCTACCGAACCAGAACATACTACAACCACCGAACCAGAAGCAAGTGACTCTGCCGTACCGAAATCTATTGCAACGACAGAACCAGAACGAACTGCCCCTACCGTACCGAAATCTATTGCAACGACAGAACCAGAACGAACTGCCCCTACCCAACCGAAATCGACTGTAATGACCGAACCAGGGCTTACTGCCCCTACCGAACCGAAATCGACTGTAACGACCGAACCAGGGCCTACTGCCTCTACTGAACCGAAATCGACTGTAACGACCGAATCTGAATCTACTGTTCTTACTCTGCCAGAAGCTATCGCTACGACTGAACCTTCCACTCCGATTGTACCAAATGCACCAGTTGAATTCAAACTTGATGAAAGTGTTTTGAAGAAATTTAAAGATGAAATTGAACAAACATGTGTAAAGACTTTAGAAACTTCTTTGGATGTTGACTCAACTGAACAAACCAATGAATCGAGTAGTGGAGGTGATGAAGGAGAAACGCTGCCTAGACGATCTGGTAGAACTAGAAGTAAACCTGACAGGTTTGGTGATTGGGACACCGATTCTGATACTGATTCTGCTAAACTCGCCCGTGATGCCAAACAATGCCATGCTAAGGGAATTAAGATTCCACTAACGTTTGAAGAAGCCATGAACTCAGAGCATGCTGACTATTGGCTCGAGGCTTGTAACGACGAACTGAAATCATTGATGGAACATCAAACCTACGAGTCAGTGGAAAGACCCAAAGACAAGAAAGTCATCTCGACCAAATGGGTGTTTGACATCAAAGTGCAGCTAAATGGCCTGGTAGATCGATTCAAGGCAAGACTTGTTGCTCGTGGATTTAAACAGAAGAAAGGAATTGATTACGATGAAACCTTTTCGCCTGTGGTCTCTGTCGAGAATCGTGTAGTATCTCCTATGTGAATACAACAGAGCGGTAAAGCAGAAAGCAGTATTGAGTAGTACTGCTTTACTGCTCTAGTGTAGTATCGCATATATAAGCACGTTCAATCCAGTTCCCAACTATCTGAAGTTATTAGTCTGTTGATCAGATCACTAGCGACTAGTTCGCTGCATATTGCCTTGTGTCCATGTACTTGTTCCCTTGTTCAACTATCTAGTCATCAATAAATTCCAACAGTCTCATTTGCCGCAATTCGTCTACTACTCGCTATGGCAGCATCACAAAAGATGCTTGTGCATCAGATGGACATAAAAACTGCTTTCCTGAATGGTGAAATCGACAAAGAAATTCATGTTGAACCAGCACCTGGATTTGTGGATCGTGGAAAGGTGTGGAAACTGTTCAAAAGTCTGTATGGTCTCAAGCAAGCACCGAAGTGTTGGTTTGAGAAAATGAACGACATCTTCGCTAAAATGGGTTACCATCCGATTCGATCTGAAAGATGCATCTACGTGCGCAGAGATGGAAATGAATTGACCTACATTCTGGTATATGTAGATGACTTGCTGATCATTACGCGCAACATTGATCTACTGAACCAGATAAAGAAGGAAATAATGGAACTTTTGGAAGTGAGGGACCTTGGTGAAATCAGCCGATTTCTTGGTGTTGATTTCAAGAGATTGCCTGACAATGACATGTTCACTATGTCACAGGAATCGTACATCGAGGACCTTTGTGAACGTTTCGACTTGGATGGTGCCAACACAAGTGACAAGCTCCCATCAATGGATACTATTGATCTGTCAAATGAACCCATTGACGAGTACTTTGAAAGTGATACTCCAAGCATCGTTGGAGCGCTTTTGTTCATTGCAAACATGACCAGACCTGACATCAGTTCAGCTGTGAGTTACATCTCTCGTTATCTCCACAAGCCAAATCAGAAAGTGTGGAAATACAGTCGTCAAATCTTGAACTATCTTCAGAGTACCAAGAACCTGAAACTGCACCTGGGAAACAGAGATGACTCAAACCTAATGGCTTATGCGGATGCTAACTTTGCACCTATTGGAGACAGAAAATCTCAGTCCGGGGGTGTTATTCGTTTCAACGGAACTACTGTGAACTGGTTCAGCAAGAAACAGAAAACCGTCAGCACCTCGACTGCTCAAGCGGAATATATCGCACTTGCTGCTGTGGCGACCGAAATACTTTGGTTCCAGCAACTGTTGGAAGAGTTGTCAGTGCCTGTTCAATACCCGACGACCATTTATGAGGACAACAAACACGAAACAACTTGCTGATGGACTGACAAAGACGAAATCCGGATCAAGAGATGCAGTTCAACTTCTCGGAACTCTACCGAATCAGACGGTCCAGGATCAGGGGGTGTGCTGAAATGTGCTCCTGTACCGTCTACTGTATATTCAAATGTATGTATCTACATCTGTGGACGTCCCCTTCACTCGTGTTTATACTGCTGTACATACCCTCCTATTGTTATTGTATGCTAAGACGGCGTGTTCGCTGGTCTGAATGTATTATTGTATTGATTGGAATGATTGCTCATATTGATTGATTAAACGTTATTTAATCTATGTATTGGTGTTGATTCGTCACTAAAAGTGTGTGTGTGTGTGTGTGTGTGTGTGTGCTAGTGTGTCTACGTTCTTTTGTTTAGTCGTTTATAATTCAATCGTGTGTTGTTTTTACATAATTCCCACATTAGGTATTTTGCAAACTTTTTGTTTTATTTTTGTTCATATGCAATCTTCAAGCAATATGATTTTCTTTTCAATAAAAAGTAAAACTCAACTCGAACATAACGCTCAGTTAAAATTGAAAAAATATTTTACGCTAAAATTTTAGATCTTGTTTGATTCTGATTTCCAACTATTTATGAGATAGTTTTTGAATAATGCTGACTAAATTATAAAAACTTAACTTAAAGAAAAATTTATTTATAAAAAATAAAAATAAATTTTAGTAATTTGAAATTGATTTAAAAAATATAAAATTATTTTATAAATATTATAAATTTTTAGCAATTTGAATTATTCGAATTGTATAAAAATTGATTTTTTAAAATATAAAGTTATTTTTACAATTTAAATTGGTTTTACAAATTGCACAGTGTGCATTAAACAAAACAAAGACAAGACCATTTGTACCCATCAGTCGAGTATAATATTTGTTCGCTTCGTTCTCTATTATTACCATATGTGGACCATTGAAAATTTAACATTCTTGTGCGCCCACGGCTCGGATATTCGTTAAAAGTTTACACGGTGTAAAGTACAGTTGAAGGCACCGTGTAAACTTTTAGCAAATATCCGAGGCCTGTGTGCTCCGCTCGGGCGTGCGGTCTGAGGAAATAAAAGTCATCTCGCCTTTTTTGATAAAAAGTAGTCTATCTTGCTTGATTTTTCACGTAGAAACCGAATCTGGTCTTGAAAGTGCTGAAATAAGCTAGGTTTTTCCCCGTTATCTGATGAAAACGAGATAACACTCAATATAAGCCAATATGGTCAAGTAGCATATCAAAATGGTGGTATTGGCCAGTAGATTACAAATGTATAAATATAATGTACATCCAGTTCCAAAATCTGGTTTGGGACATGTTCCAAAATGGGTTCAAAGAGTCAAATTTGTCAATATGGTCAAGTAGCATATCAAAATGATTGTATTGGCCAATAGATTAACAATGGATAAATATAATGTGCATCCAATTTTAAAATCAAATTTGGGACTTGTTCCAAAACGGATTTAATTAGTAAAATTGGCCAAGTAACATATCAAAATGCTTGGAAAAAATAGTTGAATAACAATACCACAATTAAATTATCAAACAATAAGTTGGTCGCAATTTTCCGAAAATTGAGTTGATGGATCCTATCCTACAACAATTAGGTTAATGAATTCTATCCTAAAATGAGTTGGTCGGGATTAACCCACAATTGGGCTGGTTTATTCTATTCCACAAAAAGTTGGTCGCAATTTTACGAAAATTGAGTTGATGGTTTCTATCCTACAATAAGTTGGTCGGGATTATCCCACAATGAGTTGGTCGGGATTATCCCACAATGAGTTTGTCGGGATTATCCAACAATTGGGTTGATGGATTCTATCCTACAATAAGTTGGTCGGGATTATCCAACAATTGGGTTGATGGATTCTATCCTACAATGAGTTGGTCGGGATTATCCCACAATAAGTTGGTCGGGATTATTTCACAATTGAGTTGATGGATTCTATCCTACAATGAGTTGGTCGGGATTATCCAACAATTGGGTTGATGGATTCTATCCTACAATGAGTTGGTCGGGATTATCCAACAATTGGGTTGATGGATTCTATCACACAATGAGTTGGTCGGGATTATCCAACAATTGGATTGATGGATTTTATCCCACAATGAGTTGGTCGGGATTATTTCACAATTGAGTTGATGGATTCTATCCACAATGAGTTGTCGGGATTATCCAACAATTGGATTGATGGATCAAATCTAAAAAAGTGTTATCCAAAATCCAAAATGAATCGAGACATCAAATCAAGCCATATGATCATGTGGTATGGCATAATGATTGATGAAATGAACTATGATATCAAATATCATCGAATCATTGATCTTGTCGTTTACAATAACATGAAAAGAATCAATGGCCAATTTCACCATATTGTCTTGGTCAAAAATTGATCCAAACACAAAGTAAAACAAAAAAATGCATTGCAGGAAAGTGTAAAATATTGAATTCAAATGCTTTCGGCATTATTAAACTAATTTATAAGAAAGGAAACAAATGATTGGTTTCATAATTGGCAAAGATTAAAATAGGAAACATTTATGAATAATCGTATATTGCGTGAAAGTAGTGTATTTTGAATATTGATTAAATAGAAACCAATTTACAAATATTTTTCGTTAGTACTCCAGTTGTAGAAGCCATAAGTTTTACCAAAATTTGCAAGTTAAAAAATTGTTCCTAATTGTTGTGTCGAATTTATTATTATCTCAAAAATGGCGAAATTGAAAATAATTCCTCGCCAAAACTTTGGATCATATAGCGAAATTGGCAAATTTCAAGAAGCACTTAATTTGCTTATAGAATTCCTCACGGTATACAAAATTTGAGATATGATTAAATATTCTATTTTGAAGAAATGTCAAATTTCAAAACATTTTGCTTTCCTGCAACGCATTTTTTTTGTTATTTTGTGCTTGAAACCATTTCGGACATAAACTTTTCCTAATTTGGTCACCAATACCAAAAAGGAAATTATCACATTACCGTATAATCTTAATATCCTAATATTTTATTTATTGCGCGATTCATTGAATCATGCGTGGTATATCTTAATATTATTTTTGCAACTCAATTATAAAATCTTTTCAAACAATTGATTTTTATGGTAAAATTAACTGCTAATAAGCGATTCTCACAGCCAACTTTTTGTGGGATAGAATCCACCAGCCCAATTGTAGGATAATCCCGACCAATTAATTGTGAGTTAGAATCCATTAACCCAATTGTTGTAGGATAGAATCCATGATAGGATTCGATGATATTTGATATCATAGTTCATTTCATCAATCATTTTGCCATACCACATTATCATATGGCTTGATTTGATGTCTCGATTCATTTTGGATTTAAGTCATTATTAGAATTTTATCATGAAAATTTAGTAACGTTTTCATCTAACACTTTTTTAGATTTGATCCATCAATCCAATTGTTGGACAATCCCGACCAACTCATTGTGGATAGAATCCATCAACCCAATTGTTGGACAATCCCGACAAACTCACTGTGGGATAATCCCGACCAACTTATTGTGGGATAATCCCGACCAACTCATTGTGGGATAGAATCCATCAACCCAATTGTTGGATAATCCCGACCAACTTATTGTGGGATAATCCCGACCAACTCAATTTTCGTAAAATTGCAACCAACTTTTTGTGGGATAGAATCCACCAGCCCAATTGTGGATTAATCCCGACCAACTCATTGTAGGATAGAATCCATTAACCCAATTGTTGTAGGATAGGATCCATCAACTCAATTTTCCACATTTCCACAACAAAGACCAGATTCGGTTTCTACGTGAAAAATCAAGCAATATAGACCACTTTTGTATGTTATTTGACCATTTTGGTCAATTCGAGTGTTATCTCGTTTTCATCAGATAACGGGAAAACCTAGCTTATTTCAGCACTTTCAAGACCAGATTCGGTTTCTACGTGAAAAATCAAGCAAGATAGACCACTTTTGTATGTTATTTGACCATTTTGGTCAATTCGAGTGTTATCTCGTTTTCATCAGATAACGGGAAAACCTAGCTTATTTCAGCACTTTCAAGACCAGATTCGGTTTCTACGTGAAAAATCAAGCAAGATAGACCACTTTTGTATGTTATTTGACCATTTTGGTCGATTCAAGTGTTATCTCGTTTTCATCAGATAACGGGAAAACCTAGCTTATTTCAGCACTTTCAAGACCAGATTCGGTTTCTACGTGAAAAATCAAGCAAGATAAACTACTTTTTATCAAAAAGGGCGAGATGACTTTTATTTCCTCAGACTTTACACGGTGTAAAGTACAGTTGAAGGCACCGTGTAAACTTTTAGCAAATATCCGAGGCCTGTGTGCTCCGCTCGGGCGTGGTCCGTGCCCACCGAGAGCACACTTCATCAATGGCACACTTTGATGCAGTGGCGCATTTTGTTCACAGCCCAAAATTTTCATTTTTAATACATCCCTATGAGTAACAACATTTGTAAATTGCCCCATATATGGACAATGCCGACCACCGCATTTATGTGTTAACACTCTGACTACTTCTTTGTGTGTTTGCATGTGCCTGTGCCTGCCTGCCTGCTGGCCTGCCTGCCTGCTGGCCGGTCTGCCTGTGCCAACCAGCCAGCCAGGCAACTAGGCAAATAACATGCACTCGTCTCTCTCTCTCGCTCTCTGCTCTCACTGCTTGTGAGTTGTCCTGTGTGTGGCAGAAGCGGTGTGCCGAACTCTCTTCGAGCACGCTATTGAACTACTCTCGCTCTCCTCTTCTTCCAACACACACACAGCACACAACACACAGAGACATTTCGTGTTGGCTCGGCTCGACTTTCGTATGTCCTCTGCCACGTCGGCAGCAGCAGCAGCACACCACCACCACCACTCACTGTGAACCTTTGCAATCACACAAAGCCAACTGGCTTGAGTGAGTAAATGTCAGTATTAGACTTGATATCGGACAGCATCTGCCTAACTAGGCATTATCCTTACATCGTCAATTTTCAAACTTTGTTCCAACATCTAAATCACACATACAAAGTGAAAATCATAAATCACCGTGTGCCAACAAACACACACTCACAGTGAGTTACACTCAAGCTCACTAATTCGGCTGTCGCCTCTGTGAGTACTACACCAACAGCAGCAACACCAAGCCGCCATTAGTTTCGTTCGTCTCTTCACTCTCCAGTGGAGGGCCTCTCCTCGCGCTCTCAGCACTCAGACAACCGTCTACTAAAGGACGACCGTCAATGTTAGTGCGTCTCAGGCATTGAGACCACTGGCCGAGTCTACTACCGTCAATTACCATCTCGCTACTCCATTCTAGTAACATCAACAACGTAATCCCAAACTCGTACAAACATCCGATTCTGCACATCATCTCATCTCGTGGTGTTTCAAGCCATTCTCAGAATTGCATCAGTTCGATGGTTTGCTGCATCGGTGCCGGTGCCTTGAAGGTGCAGCAATCAGCGGTGCACCGTAGTTGCTGGCTTGTCGCTGCCATTTTGACTTTCGCCTCTCACCCCTCTCCTCTCTCCCTCCCTCAATCTCTCTTTCTCGTTTGCTCTCTACCCTCTCTCCCATCTCTCCTCTAAACCGTGCTTCTCATAACATTTGCGTGTGTCCTCCGCCACGTCGTATCGTCATAATCCGTACTCACTTCTCATCTGTCCTCCATTGACTAACCATCCACACCGTGCATCGATTTGTAATTAGTTTTGTCTTTCTCTTCACTCTCCGAACTGCCCTTCGGCGATCGTGCTTGTGCGTTCATGCATGGAAGGCATAATGAGTCGTCGGTCTTAGTCCCAACTCCCGTCAAGAGTCATCCTTGGTCAACCCACGAATGAACTAGCCAGTCAACTACAGACACTGTCTACTCTGCATTGTTCGTTTCTCATTATCATCAACCGCTTTTGTGACACTCCATCGACATCATCCACACGCAGACACTCAAAATGGAAAGGCAAAATATGCGGCCACCCGTTTACCAAAACCAAAACCCCGGCGGAATTATTCCACCAGGACGTTCATCTAATCCATTCTCACAAGGAATTATTCAACCGAGTAATCCATGCCCATGGCCAATTAATCGACCCATGCGTGTTGTCAATCAATACGCTAACGGAAATGTCTCTTCACCCAACCCACCTCCTCGTGTGGTCAACCAGTCTGCTCCTGTGCGCTATCCATCTGGTCCTGTACGTCGTGCAAGTGATAATTTGGCAGCACGTCCCGCTTCTTCAAATACGCCTTCAATTAGTAACAACAGACCGGTTGGTGTAGTAGTTGCAGCAGCAGCACCGAATGTAGGCGCATCACCAGCGGCTAGGCAGCCTGACAATTCTCCAGAACAGCGTGCAGATCCTCAAAAGCAATTGCCTCCTCAAGGTAATCCTCAGGCAAATCCGACCGCAGTTGTGCATCCAACTGTGGCCTTGCAGGTGCGCGCCCAATATCGAAATCGATCATTTGACATTTCGCCAGCGATTGTTCCGAGACTAAGAGGAGCGGGAGGAACGGCTCCATACTATCTCGGATCACCATCATACAAGAAAGTTGATTGGAATTTTAAATTTGAAATCATTATTTCTCCAGCTGGCACGCCACTGCCTGATGGAATGTACAATTTTGTTGATTCTTTTTCGGCCCAAGAACTACAGAAAGCGTCCACCGACTTTATTTATAGTATTTTTGATGCCAATCGACACAACTTGGATATTCCGCTTCAATTTGATAGAATAACCCGTATGCTTGTGATGGCAAATGTTCATATACCTGCCGCAGCCGTCCAACCTGCTCCGATATCTGCCGCAGCAGCCCAACGTGGTCCAATAACTGCAGCAGCAGTCCAAAATGCTCCAATACTTACAGCAGAAATCCAACCTGCTCCAATACCTGCACCAGCTATCCAACGAACTCCTGTACCTGTGCCAACTGTCCAACGAGTTCCTGCACCTTTGCCAGCTATCCAACAAGCTCCAGTACCGTCGCCAGCTATCCAACAAGCTCCAGTACCGTCGCCAGCTATCCAACGAGTTCCTGCACCTTTGCCAGCTATCCAACAAGCTCCAGTACCGTCGCCAGCTATCCAACGAGTTCCTTCACCTTCGCCAGCTATCCAACGAGTTCCTGCACCTTCGCCAGCTATCCAACAAGCTCCAGTACCTTCGCCAGCTATCCAACGAACTCCTGTACCTGTGCCAACTGTCCAACGAGTCCCTGCACCTTCGCCAGCTATCCAACAAGCTCCAGTACCTTCGCCAGCTATCCAACGAGTTCCTGCACCTTTGCCAGCTATCCAACAAGCTCCAGTACCTTCGCCAGCTATCCAACGAACTCCTGTACCTGTGCCAACTGTCCAACGAGTTCCTGCACCTTCGCCAGCTATCCAACGAGCTCCAACACCTGCACCAGTAATCCAACCTGCTCCTATACCTGAACCAGCAATCCAACGTGCTCCTGCCCAAAATCAGGTAGATATCCAACGGCCCCAGAGACCGGCATCTGCTGATGCCGAATTGTCGTATTGGCGACCACGGCAACAGGAGATAAGAGAGCCTGCGTCATATCTTGAAGAAGAACATGAACAAGAAGCTTGGCCCCTCGATTTAAGCCAGAGAAAGGCAGCAACATTACATCTTGAAGAAGTACATGAACAAGAAGCTGTGCCCCTCGATTTAAGCCAGAGAAAAGCAGCAACATCACATCTTGAAGCAGAACATGAACAAGAAGCTGGGCCACTCGATTTAAGCCTGAGAAAGGCAGCAACATCACAGGCAACAGAGGCCAGAGCAACGAAAAGACCTGCCGAAAGTGAATTGCCCTCCACCGATGGTCCACCACCATCGAAACAAGCAAAGGCTGTTGCATCAACTTCTTCGCAGCAGAGCTCACCCAGAGCAAGTGTTCGAATTGTTGAACAAAATGCCCAACAAAATGAGGCCTCAATTGGTTGCATACAGGAACAAGCTGGCACAAGTTCCGCACTGGGACGTAGCAAACAAAAGCGGCCAGCCAATTCTACTGCTAATCCAACTTCTCAAGCAGATCCACAAGCCAACTCTCAACTAAATGCTATTGCTCCTACTGCACCAGTCAGTACTGCTACTGATTCAATTGCATCTACTTCCCGTGGTCCTGCAACACGATCCAATAAAGCAAAGCTTTCTGTCCCAACTACTTCCAATCAAACAGATACATCTGAGTCTGAGAGTGAAAGTAGTGACTCTTCGTCTGACCAGGAATCTACAAGCAACTCAATGCCAGGACGATATCCGAAACGGCCGAAAGTTCCTTTCTTGCCTACTCCTAGGAAGAGGATGCCCATCAATGTGGCCAATTGTGCTGCACCAGTTTCAAGCGCAAAAGATACGACAAACGACAAGCACTGCTGGGAATGTCACGCTGCAAAGAAAGAAAAACTAGTGCACTGTAGTCGCTGTTCCCTTGGCTGGCACACAAAGTGCAGATCCAGCGACAATTTCTCTGAGTCTAAGCTCAAATCGTTGATTATGATTCCGCATCCCAGAAGACACAAACCTGAGAGCTGCGAAGCGTACGCGGAAAAGCAGGCCTGGATAAGGACACTTTCATCAGTTGTCGATCCAACTGTGTGCATTGAATGTGCACGTAAAGAGGCTGGCGCGTACTACAACAAACACTTTGAATTGTTAAAGGACTTTGAAGCGACAGGCGATAGATCAATCCTGGAGAGAAGTGGCGCAATGTACGAGTACGCAGTGAAGAGTTTGAAGCTTGAAACTGGTATGATTCACGATAAGGACACTGGAGAGAAGAAAATGGGCCGGTTATTTGAGCCCTTTGAACGAATCGATTATGGCAAACACAAGGACATGGATAAGGTGGATCTGAAGTGGATGCTGCAAAAGGCTCAAAGTGCCATCGATGCCTATCAGTGTGCCGAGGACTTTGTGTTTGACATCAAGAAGGTGAGTGTGCAATGGTCATTTTGTGTATTTAGGCGCTCTGGCGCGTGACTTAGGCATAACAAAATGAACTAGTATTAGTCAGAACCAAAATACCTTATCTAATAATTTCTCGATGCCCATTCATAGATATGTCATAGCTACATGATACTTCAGCAGAAGCTGCATGGCTTTGAACCACGTACTGACCTGTACAAGCATTTCAATGAGCAATGCACGCGATTGATCACCTCAGCGCTCAATGAAATGGACTTTATCAAGCGGTGT
>JAKIJQ010000175.1:330000-346430 GCA_023373905.1 Rhizoglyphus robini
GGAGTATATTGTGTTCTCAGTTGGCCATTAGTCTCATGTCCTGTTTGCGTTTGTGTTGATATGCTCGAACCTTGTTCAATCGTCTCTGTCTCTGTTCAGGTGTCTCACGCGTATAGAATCTCCGCTGTCGCTCTCGCTGTTTTCTCAGTCGCTCCTCTCGCTGTTCATGTGTTTCCCGTTTGTCCAACTTTTCCTTTTGTTTCCTCTTTACTTCACGCGCTTTTGCGAGTCGCTTTTCCCGCATTTCATCTGTTTCGGTTGCATAAAGATGACGCATCTTCTCACGTCTACGCTCCTGAACAATCAGACGCTCCTCGTTGCATTCCATTTCGCTCAGACGTTGGTCGGCCTTTTGTTGTAGGAATTTCATCAGCACTTCCTCTTGTTGTGCATCATCGTTGTCATCATCGGCAAAGTTGTTCATCTTCAATTCAAAGTCACGTGACTCGTTGCAATAATCTGAATGTTACCGATTATTGTAATAATCGAATTCATCAAAAAACGTATGATTAGATTGATTATAGGATAACTCAAATGGCACATACTAACTTTGATCAGGTGACTTATTTGCCCTGTTCGTTTCAACATACTGAACAGTGTCCAAACTGTTGGAATCGTCTTTTTCGAGTGAAATTGGCGTTGAATTAGGCAAACGGATCACTTGATGTCCATTGCGTTGTGGTGGCCGATGCCGAAGAAGTAGCTCCTTCTGGGGTACGAATCCACTCGGCAGTTCAGCAGCACACTCGTCACGCTGATAATCCTCATCATCATCATTGAACAGCACTTCACTGTCAAGTGAGGTCGGCGAGCCCGGTGGCGAGGATGATATCACCGATGACATGAATCGTCTCGGAAATGGGATGTCGTTAAAAAAGAGGACACAAAATCAAAAATGAGGGAACAATTAATAGACTTTACACTTTGGGGTTTTGAGTTAACAGTTTTGAGGTTATTTTGTCAAAACTAATTCAACACTTATAATAATAATAATATAAATGATTAAAACCCCAAAATTTCCAAACAAAATATATTTTATTTATTTAATAATTCAGTAAATACAGACACACATAGAATAGAAAATAGAAGAGACACAAATAGAGTAATAAACAAACGATTTAGAAATCACAAATTTGAGATAACACCATTTCGGAGTATAATCGATTCAGTCGCCCTTCAACATGATAGTTGTTGTTGATGTTGTTGACGTTGTTCGGCTGGTTCGGGTCGTTGCTACCTTTGACGATCTATTTTGAATAGCATGAGCAAATAAGTAAGATAAGAATTTAGGGAAGAATAATGAAACTTATACCTTATGGAAGTGACATGCACATTTTCCCGGATAAAAGTCACGATACATTGCAATCGTCTTGTTGAATGTCTCCACTAAACCCATTTTGAGTTGACGCGCCTCGGCGATTAGTTCCTGATTGTGTGCAGCAAGTTTGATTTGTTCACTCTAAAAATTTTATATGTTGTTTTTGTTTTGCATTTCATCAATAGTGCGATAAACTTACCAACGACATGAAATGGACACCATTCACCGGTTGATGAAATCCAGATCCTAGGGTCTTGATCACAACTTTTGCCTTGGATAGCCCGAACCTTGAATTTCAAATTTAATCACTATATTTAGTCTAGTACAAAGGACTTACAAGTCGAGCTTCTTTTGAATAATCTTCAAATGCTTCTTTGCAATCCACTGAACACCTCCAACAATAAACACAATATCCTGTCCCCCGTTCAGGTTTTTTCCTTCTTCGAGTACAACTTGACCAAGCATCTGTTGAAGCACTACCTCGAAAAATGGTCTCGTTTGAAGCGGTATCCAAAATTTAGGATAATACACAAAGGTGAAAGAGACATTAGTTGCTGTGTCAATACCGTTCGAATCCAACTTGAGATCATAACGTTTGGTTCCATGTGTTTTGTCGGCTTCACTCAACGATCCATTGAACTTTTCGAGTAAATAGTGCATTATACCACGATTTGTCGAATCACCAATCAGTAGAATACGTTTTCGGTCAACGCACTTGATCAGATCATCGTTTGTTGTTTTACTTGAAAACACATAACGACAATTGAACGGCATCCATTCAAGGTTATCCCATAAGCAGCTTGTCTCATCATCACAACTACTACACGGAACCAACCATCGCCCGGGTGCTGCTCCATCCGCACAAACTGACGAACTCTCGAAACTACGAATCCAATAGCTAGAGTTTGATTGTTTTGAAGATATCTGAACAGCTGTTCGATGTAGTCCACAGGGAGCATCTGGATAAACTCGCATTGCACAATCTTGCACAAGACTACAGATTATTTGAGGTTTTAGGGCTCGTTTTGACCAATGCAGTGGTCGATACTGCTCAACACGAGATTGTCGATAGATTGAGACCGTATAGCTTGATAGCTGTTTGGGCTGGGATGTTACCAGGCTTATTGTTATATGATTTTCACCTAAGCCTAAGGTGAAATTCAATATTCTGAATTTTTAATGTAGGTGTTAAGTTCATTAGTATTAAAAGGTACGAATAATAAATTGGACTCACCCTGACTGAAATAAAATTTGATTCTCAATCTTGATCCAAGCATCACAATGTGCCACCGACAAGTTGATTGACAAAAGCAAATCTTCATACTTACAAAGTGCATTGACATGATAATGGTAAGTATCTTCACGAAATACTGGTTCTAGTTGCAGATAGACTGGTTCAAGAACAACAAGTTTAGATAGATATGAGAGTTTTTCGAAATTTGAACTACAATTTAGGTGATTTTTAGTGACACTGGGTTGTTGTTGTTGATCTTCAAACTGGGTTTCATCCTGATGTGGTGAATATATAGAGTTGATGTTGGTGAGATCATGAAAATCGCTATAATTTGGTTCTTCAATCGAATTTGACTGAACTGCTTGGTTGTTTTTCTCCGAATTTGATTGTTTGTCGAAATTCAGTAATCTCACTATTTGATGAAGCTTTTCTGTTCGATATTCCTCGAGTAAGTGACTTGTTTTTGAGTGTTTCTTGCTAATCTTATCGTCCTCTTTCTCATCCAAATGTGTCAGTATATCATCAAATAACTTTCCCAGTCGATAGATGGCGTCAGCATCGCCGTTCGTTGGATATAATAAAGTGAAATGCGTAGAAGCGATAGATTCGAATGCAGTTTGTAATAAGAAATGCAAATCTGATTCACTCAAGCAAGCAAGATGGGACTGAAGACAGTTGACACCAAGAAGACCTATCACTTCACGTTCTAATAGTGTGTCCATTTGAGCCTGTAGGTGGCTTAATTGCGCTCGGTTTGGAACTGCATAGTAAAAATCTACTAAATCATGTAGAATTTTCCCATGTTCCATATTTTTATCTCTAATGCTAAACAAATCTTTAATGCTCATCACTTGAACCTGATGATCGTTTGTGAGTGAAAGATCAAACACTAAAATTTGAAATCTTTTACACAAAAATTCCGATTCGAATTTTTCATTTACTGGAATTGAGATCAATCGATCTGATATGTCCAAAATTATCAATGTCTGAGCAATTGTTTCATAAATAAAATTTCGAATTTTGTCCTGCACTTTTTGGTCATTCGAAACTTTGATCTCGACATTTTGAGAATTTTCATCATAAATAAAAGCTCGCAACGGATTCAGTGATGAGATCAGTACTACAACTCGAATATTACTAATAATTGAGTGTTGAGATTGTTCAGTAGCAATTTGTTGATTTGTTGAGTTTAGGGTTAATTTTAGGGATTTGATTGAAGAATTAGGACAGAGGGCTGAATATGGGAATGATTGGGTAAATGCTTAAGTGAAGAAGGTTACAATTTATAACTAATTATCAAATAAATTACTTACCAGAGTAAGCTTTCACTGAAGCAAGTAAATCACAAATAATCTCACTCTGACTCTCAAGAACACGATTTATCAAATCGAAGAAGGTAATATAAATATTATTTTGATTATGCAATATATCAACTTTGCTCTTCAAAGTGTCATTTTCGTGTTTTATACCAAAAATAGATGATTTTAGAAAAAGGGTATCCTCATTCGAATAATTCAAGGCAGAGTTATGGTTTGAATTGCGCGAATCTAATACTATGAATATGACATCACACACGGATAAAGGGTTTTGAGATAAAGTCTCAAGGGGATTGGTAGATGAATTTGATAGTATTAAGAAGCTTTTTGCTGTGATTTTGATTATCTTGTGATTGGTTTTGCATGTTGGAGTTTGAAGAAGTTTTGAAATGTACTAAAAAAGAAATTTTGTTTTATTATACTCTGTTATTCAATTATATTTTAAATAAAAAATCAAATCTCTTATTCTCCTGTTATTAAAATCTCAGAAAACTAAAAAATAACCAACACTTACATCTTTAAAAACATTTTCCACTCTCTGCTTGACCAGTTCAAATCGATACTTCGCTTTAACCGTCAGCAGTTGGACCGAATCGGACAGAAACTCGGACACGTGTGCACTGTGACCATCGAGATGGCCAAACAGTGGATCGTGCGACAGTTCAATTTGATTTTTGGCTTCTTCTATCTGATTATTTTGCGCTGGACCACCTGGTACTGGCAATTGTGACAATATTATTTGATTATTAATCTCGCCATTAGCAGCAGTATCATCATCATCAGCACTGTCCAGTTCAGTGTTATTAATGTCGTCGGCTAATTCCGGGCCACCAAATTCAATTGCTATTATTATGGAAAGAGGAAATTATTAACACGTCGGAAACTATGGTAACCATATGTGTGTGTGTTTGTTTGTGTTTGTGTCAAACTCACGTCCCGCGGAAGTGTCCAATCGGACACTCGTTTGGTGATGATGTCGCTGCTGTTGATGATTGTGCTGGTGCTGATTAGTATTGCGAGGGTCATTGTGTCCTTGATGACTGAACCCACCTAACCGGGGCAGTACTAATGGCGGTGGTGAGTCATACTCACTACTGGTCAGTTGATAGTAGATTGTGAGGTAGCAGAGACAGCCGACACTGATGGCCACCGAGAGGAAAATTAGTTCACATAGTCGATGTCGGGATGGGGTTAGGCGTTGCTCTCGGCTTGGTGATAGACTGATTTGTCGATTCGACAGGGAGATGTAGGGAAAATCGGCTGTCAAGGAAGATGACGTTGATGACTTTCCCAATGAGAGGTGAGACATGATTGATTGTCGTACACCACCGGTTCGATTGTCTTCATCACCATGCTGCTCGAACATCATTAAACGTACTCTACATTTTGTATTCTAGTTGGTGCCCTTTTTAACAAAATAAAATTTGTTAAACAAAAAAAACATTAAACTTATTTTCCATAATTAAAAAACGAAAAATGACGACTTTTACGCTCTTTTGTCATCGTCAGAATGTTTTTTGTTTCTCCTCCCTAATTTAAAAGCATAACACAGCAAAACGATCCATTAACGTCTGCCAAAAACATACACACATACATATTCTCATGTCTGTTTGTTGGCCTCTCATCTCGTTATGCTTTGATGTCTGTTTGTCTTGTATGTGTGTGTGCATAAGTGGTCCCATTTAGCCACTTCAACATTGAGAGTGCACAAAGAGACAAAAGTGCCTCCAACGGGTCTGTTCCATTACACATTGTCATTACTCCACTCCGTAATGTACATTACATTATTAGGTAATACAAAAAGTTTCTATGCATTTTATATTAAAAATGAACAGAATTCAAATAGACAACAGACTTTCAAAATAATAAATTTCAAATCATTATTGCATCTCTCTCTCTCTCTCTCTCTCTCTCTCTCTCTCTCTCTCTCTCTCTCTCTCTCTCTCTCTCTCTCTCTCCTTAATTACATTTACTTTATTTTTTACTCTTTAATCAATTCAAACCGTTTTCACACGGGCTAATTTGATTTTACCAGAAAACAGTGAGAAAATAACTGCACAAACACTCAGTGTTGAATGTTTGTGTTTCAAAAAGATTTTGAGTTTAAGAACTTAATTGTTGTTATGTTTTTATTGGGATTGACAAAAAGGGTGTCTGTTTGCAAAAAAAATAAGTTTTAAACGCCTCAATATAAATCTCAATCGAACTTTAAATTCTATTTTTTAACCTCAAAAGGATAACACAACCAAATAGAGAAGTGTCTGTTTATGTTCAAGTAAATCTAAGAAATATCAAATTAAAATACCAACACCAGCCAGCACACACACATCTAAGAAATCTTCCACGCCATCAGAATAATCAATCAATGTCAAATTTACCCGGCTCTCACAGTAGCTACTATTGCAGTGATAAATTTAATCTGGATTCTTTTAGTTTGAATGTTCTGTAGCAGTAAAAATTCGATCTTTGGTTATTAGTCACTTTCTTATATTTTGGTTTGAAAAATTTGTCAACTACCAAACTAACGTAAGAAGAAAAAGGAAAAGTAGCAGCAGCAGAAGTAGAAAGTTGATATCATCTCTTTCATTTGCGTTTTTAGTATAGAGAATTCAAAAAGATTAATATTATGATAAAAGTTGAATGAAAGTTGTTTGTCACACATACCACAGACATATGCAGACATGAATACATAGAGAGCCAGGGTGATCCACTTTGGGATTGCATTAATCATGTACAGTAGTATGAAGTTTCGTGCACACACACACACACACACACACACACACACACACACACACACACACACACACACACACAGGATAATACACAAGAGACTAAGAGGAACGAATGAATTCACAGAAGAATATGCCAAGAGCTGCACATTAGGCCATGCACCCTGTCTAGGGAGAATGGTCCAAACCTGTCAGTGGTGGCCACATGGGACACATTTCTCAATGCAATGCAACATTTTGACTAATATTAGGTTTGTTACATGTTTCGATGAAGAAATAGAAAAAGGGCATAATGAATGGAGAGGGACTGAGGGAAAGAGAAAATATCATAATTTTGCAAAAGCGCTCCAAGCAATTAATAATTTAATAATTTTAAATTTTATTACAAATTTGAAAAATTTGAGTTTTTTTAAAATGTTGCGAAACTTTTTAAACCCCTACATTATTACTCCTGTTGTCAGTCACTACATATCTCAATTTTCATTGTTATATTCTTACCACTTTCACATTGACTAATAGGTTATCCGATAGGGACACCAAAGATAGGGTGGAGTGCATTCCTGCACACACATATCTCAAACACAAGCACAACAATTCAATTTCTTTCCGTTACAAACTACTGAACCATTCACATTTTATTTTTATTACAATAGAAGCAGAGATAAAAATAAATTAGCTTTGTTAGTAGAGGAAGCAAATCTTATACTTTGATGTGAATTTTTCAGTATTCCACTGATAATATATATTTCAAAAATGACAAATTTAAAATTCATAAAAATTGGGATAATCAAACTAAGAATATTCTTTGCCCGCTAGTGTCTGCGTTATATATAAGTGGAGTAGTCGAATCGTCAAAGACAACTCACTCACCGAGATTACCCTCGAGTATACACCAAACATAAAACACATTAATAATAATCAGTCATAATCGTACATAGACGGAACATAACTTAATAATAAGCGTAATAAATCATGTTCCAAAACACTGACATGTACTAGGGGCATAAGTGTGCGTACGTACGTGTCATGATTTGTGTGATTTGTTTGTGTGTGTGTGTGTGTGTGTGTGTGTGTGTGTGTGTGTGTGTGTGTGTGTGTGTGTGTGTGTGTGTGTGTGTGTGTGTGTGTGTGTGTGTGTGTGTGTGTGTGTGTGTGTGTGTGTGTGTGTGTGTGTGTGTGTGTGTGTGTGTGTGTGTGTGTGTGTGTGTGTGTGTGTGTGTGTGTGTGTGTGTGTGTGTGTGTGTGTGTGTGTGTGTGTGTGTGTGTGTGTGTGTGTGTGTGTGTGTGTGTGTGTGTGTGTGTGTGTGTGTGTGTGTGTGTGTGTGTGTGTGTGTGTGTGTGTGTGAATAGTGTCACGATTGAGTTTAGAGCTGATTGGGTGGAAAGTTAGTGGAGATTATATGATGAGGGAGAGAGAAAGTGATGTAATCAAATCGATAATGATCGATCGGAAATAATTTGATTTTTATAATGATAGGATAATTATCTACTATTGCACAATTGAACAACCGTTATAATATCACTGTACAATCTTAAAATCAACTAATCACGGATTATCTGATTTTCTTTAATCTTGATATCTCGGAATCGTGGTTTCAATTTTTTTTCTTGAAAACTCGCTAATTCATATATATAAATATAAAGAATATAAAAAATATATCAAATAAATTCCTCTCATTTTGAACCACCCAAACCGAACCAAATCTCCCTTTAGTCAAATTTTCCGCATCATTGCGCACCCCAACCATTAATATTACAAGTCATAAATTGCTCACTTAATTGGTGGTCAGTGGCAAAGGGTTTACAGCCAAATCGTAAACTATCGATTGTTTGCATTGTCCATTCTTCTTCCCACTTGCCTAACTTTGACAACTTTATGACTTTTTATTTCACCTTTCAATCTCATCTCCTCGTAAGATGTTTGTTTGCAAAACGCATATGTTTATGAGTCTCTCGTCCCGTCTCGTGTGTTTATGGCTATTTAGAGATGTTTTGATCCTATTATGATTTTGCAGTCGATTGAATACACGAATACAAAACACACATGACTAATCGGTTTGTAATTTTGATTGTTCCAGTGGAATTATGCACACTCTCGCATAAGTTCAAAAAATCTCTAATTTTGTTTAAAATAACTATTTTTACTTTGACCAATTGAAATGACTAAAAGTTATTGAACAGGCTCCCCTTCTCTCCCTCTCCCTATTAAAAACAAACAAACGAACAATAATCTTTTAAACTGTTGGCCGTCCTAAAATTAGCATGGTATGGTTATTGGTAATTAAAATGGGATTTAAAAATATGGCTGAAGCAGGTGATGGTGGTGGTTGAGCAGGACGAATCGAAGCGTTGTGGTCGATGGTCGAATAGTCAAAGAGGAAGAAGGGAAAACTGAAGAACTGGAACCTGACTGGATGACCATACTGAACTACTAGTCTTTGGTGGTCGAACTGTGGTCAGTCAGGTAGACAGTCGTCATTGGATGTCTGAGGTGAGTGGAAGACGTGTTCGCATTTAAGGAACACAAAGAACGAAAGTCTATCGGACTGTTCAATCGGACTAATAGATATAACCTTTCGAGTTGTTCCGTAAGCAAATTTTGTTCTATCAAGTAAGTATTAATAATTTTTACCCAATGTTCGACTTTAATTTACAACTAACTGTGCAATTCATTTGAATCGAACTTTTACATTAGAAAAAGTTTGATTCGGTATAAAACGACATACGAAAAAGTCATCTCTCCGTGTAATCCTCTCTGCAGAGCGACCACTTTCGACTAACTCAAATCTGACGCGACATTCTGCGAACGGGTTAATTAACCTGACTATCCCTGGCAACAGCACACACGCACACACAAACACACACACACGCACTAGTTGATGTCACTGAACATTACCACTACTCACAACTGCAATAGATATATTTAAAAATCAACAAGTCTGACTTGTGTTTAGTGTTGAGTTAGAACGAAAAATCGTGTTTAGTGTTGATGCTCATTTTGTTTAGTCCACATCAGTGACTGTCTATCTATTGCAGTTTTAACAAACCTAAATCAAGCCACTCAATATCAATCGAACACAAAATGTCCCAATTCAATCAATCTGATGTCCAGGGCACAAAGCGTCCACGCAGTCCTTCGTCTGAATTCACCAACGACGACCTGTATGGTCACACTGACAAGGTGTACTTTGATCCGATACTGCACTTCTCACCAGCCTCAATTAGCAACGAGAGCAGTCTCGCTGAAAAGGCAACAGCAACCACTGAAGCCACTACTGCCGTTCAACCACCAATTAGTTGGACGTACCGCGCAATGGGAATGTATGACTTTGCCAATCAACACGACAACGGCAAATGTTTCTGTTGTCATCGCTCGAATGGCGCCGCTGTAAAGTCGAAACCAGATGGCGAGCAAGCTACCATGCAGACTATTGATGAAAGCAACAACGAGAACGAGAACGGTACTGATATGGAGAAGATGGATCACTAAAACACTTCACTTATTCAATTAGAAGTTTAAAACAAAAATATTACCTATTTATCTATTTTTAAAAATTACTAAAAGTTGTATTATTTTCAAAACAGCACAAGTTAATTACACTTCATTGGGGTTTACACACACACACACAAAGGCAGACATTTAATTAAAATCTATCCGTGCACACACAATTCAGCACACACTGACACACAAATGAATAGTGCACCAACGAAAAGTTATAAATTTTTAATGTTGCACTACACTACACTTCTATGTACTACTCCAATTACATTAAAGTAAATTACATATCAACTTTAGTGATCGCGAACAAGGTGAGCTGCAAGCGTCAGCGGTAGGCGCCAAACCAAACTTAACTAGACTTGACTGGAATCGACTCAAATCTAATCAATAATTCATTCCTATTTCCTTTTTCTCGCATAGCACTAGACTGACTTTTTATTTGTCGAGACAAAACTGATATTCGCTAATTTATTTATGAGGTGCAAGGTACTTTTGTTAATTCTTATAGAATATGTTATTTAAACATAACATATAAGTCATATGACCTTATCATTTTAATAAGTAAGTAAGAAGTAAGAAACAAATCGAAAAGCAATATTTTGCAATATCGCCAAAATATATTAAATATTTATAAATTCAAAATAATGTCTACTTTTCTGAATATCTAGTTGGAGTTTATGGTAAACAGAAAACTTTATATTTGTCAAAATATTTATGTTAGAAACTGGTATTTTGAAAAGGTTTATGCCTTTAGCTACAGAGTTTCAAAATCTCAACTTTTCAATTTCAACTTCTATTTTTAACTTTCAGGATATTACTTTAATAAGTATCAATAAGTGGAATTTTTTGCAATTTTAATTTGTGACGACATGAAAAAATCAAAGACATAATTGCAAAAAATGTTTTAAAATAAAAGCTTTTAGTTTAATTTGGTTTGTAGTGTCAAATAAAATATAAAACTAAGAGTTGGAGAACATTACCACAAAAACACTAAAATCACTTTTGTTCTTTTATTGTACAACCAGAACTGTCGTTATCAATTTAAATCAATCAGTTGAATTTGTGTGGATACGTCAGAATTGATTTGGTTTGATTTTTAAAATGTTCGTTCCGCTTGTGAATTGTCACAAACTATTCTAAATTAAAACTAAAACAAAAATTTAATTTGATATTTCTGTTTTGAAAACTTAATTATTTTACTTTAAATATTTATTGTGCAAACTAATTGATATTTGTTCTAGTTATTGTTCTTGAAAAATATAAAAATAAATTGCCATTTTAAAACTTTAAAGCTTTTAGCCTGATTGTCTGTTCGTTTTCTGTTGTAGGGAGAACGAACAAACGAGCAGATCCCAACAGATCGGAACAGTTCGTGTTGAGTAGACCAGAACGAACGAAAGTGTGTGTGCAGTCTCTGCAGTCCATCACTTGGCTTGAATGGAGACAAATGGCTTATACACTAACACACACACACACAGAGAGAGAGAGAGAGAGAGAGAGAGAGAGAGAGAGAGAGAGAGAGAGAGAGAGAGAGAGAGAGAGAGAGAGAGAGAGAGAGAGAGAGAGAGAGAGAGAGAGAGAGAGAGAGAGAGAGAGAGAGAGAGAGAGAGAGAGAGAGAGAGAGAGAGAGAGAGAGAGAGAGAGAGAGAGAGAGAGAGAGAGAGAGAGAGAGAGAGATACAACCAGACAGTGCACTGGTGCACAGATATATCTTAATTTAATTTAATTAGCCAATTCAACTAGAGCCAGGATTCTTTCATTTTCCACTCACACAGATTCCTGTTCCATTCGCTACCAAATGGAAAGCTATTACCAGACAAGTTCGAAAGGAGAAAAAGTAAAAAGGCCAAATTCCCCTTTAGAGGTCTCCATTCAATCACGACTACAGTGAATTCAATTGAATGGTATAGAATCTTGCATCTCAATAGAGTTGAATGTATAATTCCAGTTAATGCTCACCGGAATTATTTTGAGGATAAAAGATATAGTGAACTTCACCAAGGAAGATAAATATAAATTAAATTTATGGTAATAAATGGAGAGAAAAAATACATTTTGAGATTGGGTGGCTTATGTCTTGGTATATTTTTCTTAATATTAAATTTATTATAATTTGGGTCATAACTTTGACATTTGGGACAATTCAGCCCTCAATTAGGCACATTTCGGATAGTTTCAAATGCATTAATTTTCTTGTTCCCTTTTCATATTTTTTTTATAACTTTTATTTTACTGAAATATTTAGATAAGCTAGATTAAATTTTACTAAATCAGTTTTCTCTTTAAATAAATTTGAAACTTTAATTTAGTTTCCTTAAATAGCCAGAGGCATTTTTTGGCAAGCACAAATCTAAATTCAATTTGTTGTTTATTGGATCTAATTTAATGTTATTTTATAGCAGAAATCCAATTGGAATGAAATATAAAAACAAATTGAAACATTTCAAATAAGATTTGGAGGCAATTCTTGAGCAATAAACCAATTCTGATTTGTGTTATATATCCTAGAGGGCTGAACGATGTTTAGAATTTAGAAAGATTTCGGATGATGAGTTGACGAAGACGAAGAGGGAAATAAAACTATCACTCTAGATTTAGTTTAAAATTGGCTCAATTTGAGGCAATTCAATCTTGGTAATGGGACTCACGTACAGACACAGAAACACAGTAAAAGAGAGATAAAAGCAGAGACGGGAACGCGATTGAATGAATCTCTAATGCACTAAATTGGATTCATTCAACTGTCCTTTCTGTCTTCTTCAGTCCTACTTATTCCTTTTATGATTTTTTATATCTTGCCACTTTCTAGCCAATTTCCCCAATTTAAATAGTACAGTACAGTACTTCAATCCTAGTCGGGATTTTTGTGCACAGACGCCCTGCCGTGAATGCACTGCACGAACAGTAAAATAAAATAACTGAGAGTAAGCCTGTCTGGAGTCAACTCATGGATCAGTCGGCGGGAGGTGGAAATGATCTTCAACACGCTCACACTCTGTCTCAATGATTGTGATCGAATCCAATTTTGGGTGCCTAACAAACATCAACACGAATCGATATATCCAATTTCGTACTGAAGCAATTGATAATTCCTCGATACATTTGATGTGTTATATGATAAGGACATATATCAGGTTAATTTTAGTGAGCTTTTATATACAGATCTTAGAGCCACATGTGGCCATAGGGTGTGCTTCAATTGGCTTTATATCGACAGATCAACATTGGATTATTTATTATTTCGAATACTAAGTCTAAACACATCAAATGCTTGCACACGCACACACATCTGCAATTCTCTCAATGCGAAGTCATTAAACTGCTGTTCAATCAAAAAGAACGGGAGAAAAGAAGAGAGGAATTACCGAAAATCCGTCTGAGGATTATTTTGTGCGTTCTCTCTCTCTCTCCCTTGTTTATATCTAATAATTTTGCTATGATAAATCCAATACAATTCTGTTTTTATGTCTTTCTGTGTTGTTTATTATTTTGATTGCTTTAATAAGTATATTCGACTATTCTTCTTATTTGTTTTATGGTGCTATTGCATTTAATAATAAAATTATAAAATGTATCCATATTTTATTAAATCTATTCAAAATATAAATTTAAGCCCTTTTCGGGTTGCGCGTAATAAAATTTTAATTAAAAATATTGATATTTATACGCACATATCATCTGTGTCTAAAAATTCAAAAGGTTCCCTCACACCCGAAAAACAAAACAAAACACAGCGTTAGTTCAGTGCCAATTCCAACTCATTAACATTATAATGACTTTTTCCTGTGTCTGCAGACGGTTTCCCTCTCGAAACTAATCACGAATGGGCGCGTTTTTTATTTTTATTATGTTCGTTCGTTTAATTAGCTAACTCACATTTTGACTTCACTCCTGTACAAACTGCACTCACAGAACAATGGAACGACAACAACAAGCTTTATAACAGTAGTTGCATTCATAGATCACAATTTATTGTAAATTCCAGTACAAACATTCGAGTCACCCCAGCGACATTCCAGACAAAATTGAGGGAATTAAAGTTGAAATTTATGTGTTTGAAGCACATTTAATGTTTGTTTGTAATGAAGTTGTCTCCTATCAGATAAAACTTCTAATTCGAGGGATTGTTTTGTTATCCTCGCCAGAAAGCGGGATTTGTGTTGTCCTATGTTATCTGCTTTACCAAATTCATTGCGACCCTTCTGTTCACTGCACTACAATCGACAAGTTCCATTAGGATTCATTAACCATGAAGTTGATTGCACTTGTATGTTTTGTGTATGTTGTTGGTTGGCTCAGATGGTCCAGTGATTGCAATGATGATGACCCTTTTGTCCGAAAACTCTAGTACTTTCTCTCTCTCTCTCACTCATTTTGATGTCATCATCATTGTCACCATTAATGTTAATCTCGATTGTGTGTGTTAAAACAAAGGACCACAAAAACTTTGTGTGTTTGTTGAGATGGAAATGGACAAACAAATGGAAGCAACTTTATAACTCGATAACACAAATAAAATACGTAGAAATTCTTAGTAAAGTAATCTAAGTAAAGTAAAGTAAGAGTCGGGGGGGATTTCCGAATACAAATAAAGGACATTAGGACAGAACACACACTTATTGGTCAATTTCTTGTCTTTCTTTTAAGAGAAGAGAAACATTCTACAAATGATCAAAACTTTTTTTCCAAACAAGATACAAGTATTTCCTCTTTTGGGTCTGAATGGACACTCGTTTGGACTCTCTACGGCACTCTGAAAGTGTGTGAGTTCACTGAAGCAATTCGCATTTCGTTCTCCTTTTCATTCCCTCCCAAACCACTGTAAATGTATCAAACACAAATCCCCACGAGACTTTCATTTTTGTTTCATTGGCTTTCATTTTGTATGAGGGTCTCCACTCATCGACCACTCCACGCTACCGCACATTACATTACATTACACATTGCACACTCACACACACAATTTTCCCCTATCAGTCCAATTTCATCTCCCTACTCTACCCTCATATTGTTATTGTTATAACATTAGTATTTCCATTAGCTTTTACACTCGGCGCCATAACAATTCTGTGTTTCGTAATAGATTTGTCAAATTATCGCACAAGTTAATTTATTTTAATATATAAATGAGTGTGAGTATGTTACAATCCTGGATCTCTCCAGAGTTTCTCTCGCTTTCTAGCACAATGGAACAACTCTCACTCTCATTCATTCATTTATAACATAACAATAGAAATGGAACACATGCATTCGTGAACATGAACATGAAACATATTGTTCGAGGCTCTCTATTCTATTCGTAGTAGGCCAGTAATGGAAAGAGTGCCCAATAAAGTTAAAAGATAGAATCATCATCATCACAAAAGAAAAAGAAAAGCACTTTTGAAAGAATGCGAGCCCAATTCTACTACTTAAGTAGTACGAACGAACAATTCAAGCGCTCACACATTCCAATGAGAGTCTTAATGTGTCGTAGTCCAACTACTGTTCTAATGTTTAATTAACTTTGTCTTGGAAACAGGAAAGTTTTCGGTAATTTCTATTCTCTTTCTAATTCATGAATATTTTATAATAATTTTAAATTTTTAAAATGTATTCGATTTTTAGTTAGAGAATTCTAGAATTGACATTAAGAATTGTGTTGTCCTAATTATCATAAAATGTCTTTTGTCTAAGAACACGAATTAATCAAACTCAAATTAACCAGAGTGCATTTGAGACATTTTTATGAGACTTGAACACAGACACAATTTCTCCCTGTTATCAAATGCAATCCCTCACCCTGCCCCTTAGACTTAATTACCGTAATTATGGCATACCATTCGTCCTTCTATTCTCGATTCTTTTTGCCCTCGTTCCAAAATAGCCTAATTACATAATGCATTTCAGAATCAAGTTAATTAATACAACCAGTAATTAATCAGCCTTCTATGAAATGTCTAGTGTCTGTGTCTGAAATGTTTTATATGGCCTTCTCATTCATTCCGTCGAATACCACAAACTCTGATATTTGCATTATAAATTGCTTGTTTTCGAGAACTCACTGGACTAAAACTAGAACCCCAGAACACTCGAATCAATCATGAACACACACACACATTACTAGATCCTTTTAATTAAACCAAATAAACATGAGAATTAAAAGTTAATCCTGTTTTTCGTTTAGTCTAAAGTCTATTGTCTACTTTTAAAATATTATTTTCTGATGAGATTAAATGAAGAAGAATATACAAAACTTTTCAATATCATTAGCATAATCGATTTGTGGGCAAAGAAGAAAAATAATCTGGAATCCTTCTAAAATTCACAAAATAAAGTGAAAATGCCCATAAAT